>LNAC01000108.1:109561-218412 GCA_002007465.1 Ailurus styani
CGGGGGGGAGGTAGGAAGTGCGGGGGAGGGGAGAAGATGGGCAGGACAGATGAAAGAGGAGCAGGGATCCCTTCTCTTCCTGCTACCACCCCTGTCTATGGCACGCAAGTCCACAATAACAAACTGAACCTCTCACACTGCCCCGCATTGAGATTCAAGCAGGTTTGGGTTTGAATCTCTGACCACCATGTACCAGTAGAAGATTGCACATGCGCAGGTTACTGTGCCTCCCTGAGCCACACTTTACTCATCTGTAAAATGGGGCTTGAGAGGCCAGTTGTCCATGGTGGTCATGAGAAGTAAATGAAAAATGTACACAAAGACCTGATAGTATGGTGCTTCTGGTGTGAAGCAGATGCTGGTGTCTCCAATACTCCCTTGCTCAGCACTTTGACCCAGTCAAGGTTCTTTGATAACTTTTCAGCTTGTGTGATGCTCTTAGCCTTTGTTGGGCCACATGGGTCTTTGAGTCTTTAATAACAAAATGTAGAGGCTCAAGTTGTGGATTTGAGGTTCAGAAAGATCTGGGATCATATACCCTTTTACTTTTTGCCATCTGTGTGATCTTGGGTATGTTATATACCCTCTCTGTGCCTTAGTTTCTTCATGAATAAAATGAGAATAATAATAGTACCCACCTTGTAGGGTGTGGCAAGGATTAAATCAGTAAACATGTTAGAGCTTCAAAAGAGTGTCTGGTTCACAGTAAGTTTGAGTAAATGTTTGTTGTCATTAATAAAAGTGATGGAAACCCCTCCAGTAAAATGCACACAAGCACGCACATGTGTGCAATCTTGTAAATCCAATTCCAGCTCCTGTTTAGGTATTCTTGCAGGGCAGTCTAGCCCGGCATTCACCACTGTGCATCGCCTAGCCCCTGATCTACAGAATCAGAGCTGTATGTTCATGGATGCCCCACCTGATCCTTTGTAAGAGGCCACTTCCAAATTCTCCTACTGGAAATCAGTGCCACAGCTTTCAGCTCTGTCCACTTGAAAGACCTGAAGAGAGCTCTTCCAGGCAGCGATTTAAGGCAGAGACTCTATTCAGGCTTGAGAGAGGGGCCAGCAGTCCAAATCCCAAAGTTCAAGATGCCCGGTGGACTTTGTCTGACCTGTGCTGAGGTTGACACCCAAAGCATTGGCCCCAGAACAGGAATAAGGCAGCCATAGGTGGTCCTGGTCATGCAAGGCTGAAAATGTACTATTTGGGTCTGTGGGACCCAGACAGTGGCTAAAAGCATAGGGTTTGAGTCCCACTTAGAGGCAGGCATGGAGGAGCATCTTGGTGGAGGGGAGGCAAGGCCCCAGCCAGAGAGCTGCCATGATTCAGGACTTAGAGGCAGAAGGAGAAACCAGGGGCTAGGTGAGAAGCCTGTCAGTAGGGGCCAAGCATGCAGGACAAAGAGGCTGTGGCTTGGGACTTGTGAGACCTATCTCTGGCCCATGTGGCAGGCATGACTCCCTCTCAGGGGCCCCTGACCCCCAAGGGCTCCTGCCCCACTAGTGGAACTAACCCACAGGGCTGACCCATCTTCTCCAGAAACCCATGGAAATGCTGCTCAGGGCTGCTGCTCCTCTAAGCCAGAGACACTTGAGAAAGACTGTGGTGGCCTATGGAGTCAGGAGGATTCACAGCACAGAGCTGGCCTCTCAGATGTAGCTGTGCAATTGGCAGATGATCAAGGGAAATCTGGTTTGGCCAGATGGAGCTGCCATTCTCTTCACAACAGGCAGGCAAACCAACTGCTGGGACGGACCATCCATGGGGAACTTGGATTTGTTCTATCTAGGGTGCAATGGAGAAACAGGCAATGCCAACATTGTCTGGGAGGTCCTACCCTACAGGGGACAGCCAGTGATACAGTTCTTGCATGAGGCAGTGTCATGTACCTCATTAACCACAGATTCCAATGTTTTTCCTTGGACATAGTGGAATGAAAAAGGAAAAGACATGAGTGTCCCCTAGGCCTGGGTTTGAATCCGAACTCTGCCACTTATTAGCTGTGTGACTTTGGACAAGGGCTTTTACTTCTCTGGTCCTCAGGGGTTTTTTAACTGTACAATGGAAGAGAATCATACCAATTCTAACAAGATCTCATTTTGAGTCTGAATGAAATTCAGATATATGTGGAGTGAGCTTACCAGAAGCTAGTCATAAGAATTTATGTAACATTAATGTAACATCCATCCATCCATCCATCCACCCACCCACCCACCCACCCAAGCTTAACTACAGTTTCATCCTCTGTTCCAGTAGTAAAGCCGAATCAACACAGTCTGTATTTGAGGACTCGGGAGTTTCATGTGGCTGTGGCTATGGTCCAAAATTAATACAAAATGTCTTTGGGTAGAGCAGCCAACTCTCTCTACCTTGCGACTAACCGAAAGTCCCTAGAGAGAGACTCAGGCAAGAGTGGGAGGGAAGGACAGGCACAGGGAAGAGAACCAAAGTGGAAGGTGGCCTCCATAGGCCTACAACCTCTGCTCACAATCAGGTTGCCCTAGTGACAAGGGCATCCTGCTGGTTTCTGCAGGAGCAAGGATGGGGCTCACCTTCTTAGATGCAGTCAACTTCACATGAGAAGAAAGGGGTAGAAAACAGGGTTGATAACTATGCCACTCACTCACACCTTCATTCAACTCACTGTCAGTCCTCTTCAGGTCACAGAGATATGTAGGACTCAGCCCTGCCCTCAAACCACAGATGGTCTTGTACTACCAATTGCTTCATACTGGATATCTTATGTGGAGCTCAGGTGAGCTTCTCTCTGGCTGTCAGTCCTCAACTTCAAACATGAGACAGGTACCAGTCTGATTCACCTTGGAATTAGGGGTCCATTCCTGATACTCAATACTAACAATTACGTTATTTTTGTTAATTCTACTAAATCCAATTATTTTGTTTGTGAGATTTTATTGTCTAAATACAAAAGTAGTTCTTGGTTAATTCAGAAAATTTGGACAACACACAGAAAAACACAAGGGAAATTAGAACCAGTAATTTGCCACCAAGTGAAAAGTAAATATTTGGAAAATACATCTTTCTAGGTACACACACACACACGCACACACACACACACACACACACGCACACACACACACACTCACACACACCATTTATGATGTTACCTATATTGTTTTTATAGCCTGCTTTTTTTATTCAGCAATATGTTGCAAACAAGAATGTAGAAGTATTCTTCTATAACTTCATGGTTCCACAGCATCCCATAGTATAGATATTCCATAATTTGTTTAATAAACTGCCTGTGGTTGGATATGCAGATTATTTCCAGGTTTCATTAACGTAAGTAATTCTTTATTGAATATATTTATACATAAATTGTTTCACATATATTTGCTTTGATCATTTAGATGAATTCACAGAAAGAAAATTGCTGAGTTGAAGATCCGTATGCACATTTTTAAGGCTTTTGATAGATACTGTCAAATTGCCCTCTGAAAAGGTTGCACCAAATCACACTCCCTCCAGCAGGCTACAAGAATGCCCAATTTCCCACACTCATTGTTGATTTAATTTGCATATCCTTTATTTCCAGTGAGGCTGAATGTTTTCTCATACGTTTATTGTCGATGTGTAATTTTTCTTTAGTGAATTGCCTACTTATGTCAATTACCCATTTTTATGGGGGTGCTTATCTTTTCCTTTTTGACTTCTGAGAGCACAACTTATAGATCAACCTTTTGTGTATAATATATGTTTATTAGATTTTTCCCCAGTGTGCCATTTCCTTTTAATTTTGCTTATGGTGTTTTTTGACCCAGTGAAGATTTTATATTTAACTAATCAAATTCATCAATCTTTTCCTTTATTGTTTTTGCTTAGAAATGCTTGAATGCTTAGTAATACTTAGAAAGGCCCAACCACCCCAAGTTTATAAAAACATTCCTCTAGAATTTTTCTCTAATTCTTTCATGGTTTCAATTATTTTATATTTAATTCTTTAACCACTGAATTTTATTTTGTTGTATGTTATGCTAATGCTATAGCTTTAATTTGTTTCCCAAATAGTTAACAGAAACTCCCAGAACCAGGTCATCCTTCCTTCTCTAATTTGAAGCCCATCTATGTAATTAAAACAATATTTAATGGCTCTGCAGTTCACAGTGATTCCTCTGAATGGAGTAACAGATGCAGAGAGGATGGGAACATGATGCTTTCATCTTTGCCCCAATTGGGTCCTACATGTCTATCACTACTTATCCAAGAATATTTGCAAAGTACCTACAATGTGCATTCTGGAAGGTGTTGGGAATAGAGGGGAAGTAAGAACATTTCTGCTCAGTGCTTTCCAATGTCTACATCAAATAGGCAGTGGATGCTGTGGTGTGCCACCCAAAGCCCCCTGTAGGATTAAGTCACTTACTCCCCAAGTGGTCAGGAATGTTGGCTGCTGATGGCTCTCAAATCCCTCCCTGGGAGTTGTCCTCCTTCCCTCAAAGGGTGCTGCTTCACCCAAGGTAATATGCCTTCTCCAGGGATAGCCCATATCCCATATGAGTAAAATCAAAGGCCAGCCCCCTTGCCTTCATTCAGGTCAACTTTGAAGGGCCACTCTAGTTCCAGAGGGCCCTGTAAGATCTGCCGAGCTCTCAGTCACAATCATTATGCCCCAACTCAACCTTCCCCTCTGCCCAATCCTGTCTTCCTCATTCATCCCCTTCAGGAGTTCCTGAGAGCACAGCCTCCCATGGCTCCACTTTTGCATGCTAGACTTCCTGTGTGCAAGTTTCTGTCTCCTGTGATGGGTGTGATGTCCTGCTTTTGCTTGGCTGAAGATGATGGATGATTACAAGATGATTTTTAGGGCCACAGCATGCTGGCATGAGCGATGTTCCATACAGCAGGCTTGGTGCCATCTTCTTTACCTTTCTCACAAGAACTTTATATATCAGACAGTGTATATCTCTTGAATTACATGATGAGCTCTGAGCAAGAGAAGGACTTTTTGCATCAAAAAGATGAGTTTTAGCTTTAGCAACAGAATTATGGCTTCCAAGTCCTCTCTTAGACAAGCTTTTACCAATTAGGCCCAAGCTCAAGGACAAGATACTAATAAATGCCACAGTTTAATTGGCTTGCTCTCACCCAATTCCACCTGGTGGTGCATCATTTCCCTGATCTGAACAAAACTGGGTCCTTGTACTTCAGACTTTAAGCGTAACTAGCTTCTTCTCATAAGAATATTTACATAATTGCTTCCATTTCTTGGCCGATTTTGGACATGTGCATATGTGTGTCTATAAAGCGTGCATGCGTGTGTGGGTGTGTGTGTGTATGTGTGTGTGTGTGTGTGTGTGTGTGTTTATGGGAGGCATAAAACTTGACACTGAGGGCTGGATTTCTCTTCAGATCAATCACCCCAAAGAAGACAGATGCACAGGAGTTCTTCCTGAGATGTCTATATCTAATCACACATTTTGCTTTTTCACTTTTGGCTGCAGCAAACTCAACTCAACAGCTCCAGACAATAAGAAGATTTATTATCTTATATTACAAGCAGTCCAGAGGTAGGGCAGCTCCTGGGTTGATTAATTCAGTGGCCCATAGATGTCATCAAGGACCCAGGCTCCTTTTATACTTTCTGTCTGCTATCCAAAATATCTTCAGTTTGTCCTAAGTCTGGTTCTCCTCAAAGCTGCAGCCATTACCCAGCAACCTATCTAGGCCTGCTGCCACTGGGAAAAAGACAATACCTTCTTGTCTATGGGTTTGGCTTGAAGAGCAAGTGAATCTCTCCCAGAAGCTCCCTTGCAGACTCCCTTTTCATTTCACTGTCCAGAACTGATACCCAGTCCCTGGCAGTAAGAGTGGGAATAACCAAGACTGGTTTAGACTCATTAGGATGCAAGGCCAAGGCTGTATTCACTTCTCCCAAGGGACGAGGCAACAACGGGAAGGTAGATTTAGAACAAACTAGGGGTTCCACTGGGAGGGAGTAAGGCAGAAGTGGGAATGGATCTTGGGGGCAAACAATCACCATGTCCTCCATACTTACCAACTCATGTCAAAAAGGGGGAGCAGGAATGTTTCGCTTCAAGGCAGAGCATGGGGGAGGTGCAGGGCAGGGCGCAACCTAAGAGGCGAGGATGAGCCTCACACTCACAGGTGTGTGGGGACCTGGATTCCCTTGTGTCCAATGAGTAGCACTCCCTGCTGGTCTGCTCCAAGCCCTGGTCTGTTTGACATCAAACTTTGAGCACACTCCCCTCTCCCTCCATTCTTAAAGATTCTCCTCTACTTGAGTAATCACAGGAGAAGGGGCTGGCAGGGAACAAGATAAAGAGAGCCCTAAACAGCGGGGCTCTCTCTGAGCTGCCCACAGATCTTCAAAAGCCTTGGGGCAATCACACACGGCCCCAATCCTTTGGACAGATCTTTAGCATAATCTTTAGACTGTAAAGGTTAGAACAAATATTAGTAGGGATAAAAGACATCCAAAAGAGGAAAAAGAGGTCACTACAATCAAACACTGAGCTACTATGTTTGTCCCTTGCCTCTTGGCCCAGACAAATGACGTGCTAAGGCATTTAAAAACACTTGCAAAGGCAATTGCCTGTCCGTGATTTGTTGATCTTTGAGGAATTGTGCAAGTCTGGTAGCGGCTGCAAGCCTGGAATCAGGCAAATGTCATTCATATTTTCAAAGCCTTAGAAAGGCTGAGTTCTTTAAGCCATTGTCCGCACCCAGGAAAGTATATCCAGTACCTGTAGGGGCTGGATGCTGAGTGCCCACACAAAGACTCAAGGCTCACTGTCAAGCAGCACAGGCACATTTAGAACAAGTCAGGTCATACTGACCTGATTTCGTTCTTTGTGAGGGATACGGGAGGATAAGAGCAAGGACATGTGGTAGACACGAGGTCAGGCCCTGCTGCCTCAGCTCTGCCCAGCCACACAAAACAGAAAGTCTCAAGCCTCTCAAGCCAATCTCACTCAATCTCAGTGGTAAATTAGGTGTTACAGAAGTGTCTATCTGCTTCATCATTTGCCTCCTGCTGGGATATCCCAGAACTATTCACTGGGGACCCCCAAACAAGCCAACAGAGCTCCTGAGCCCAGCAGTCCTGCATTCATTCACTCATTCCCCTCTTCAGTTACTCGCTCATCCATCCCTCTGCCAGACATTTATGTGTGCTCACTAAGTGAGAGGAATGATGCCAGGTGCCAGGAATACAGTGGGAAGAAGACAGACACGGTCCCTAACTCCATGGCACTTACAGTCCAATGGGACCACATAGGAGGGTCACCGAATCTATTCCCTTGCATTTGGACAAGAAGAGTCCTTTTCAAACTTTGAAGTACATCTTATTAAAATGCAGATTCTTGTTGAGTAGATCTGGGATGGACCCGAGATTCTGCATAGCTGATAGACTTCCAGGGGAAGCTCATGTTATTCATTAGCAAAAGACTAGAACACTTCATGTGGCAACATGCTACCTCTCTGTCTGAAGAAGATAAACCCCCAGCCATCTGGGCCACAGTCTTATATCAGATGAGCTCCACTCTCCTCCAACTCCGGGACTTCTTCCTATCCCTGACCTCACTTCAGCCAACGTAAGGTTGTCTCCTGGAGGTTCCTTTGCATTCCTTTAGAATCACTGGGCTCCAAAGAAAATGGAGGAAGAGGATCCAGATATTACCAATGCTACCAATCCCCACTTCTCTTCCTCTCCTGAAGCTGCTCATCACCATCAACATCATTGTTATCACCTTTATTATCATACTCAATCATGCCCATCCCAGGAAAGACTCACACAACACTTACTGTAGACCAGACATCGTTCTTAGCATGTTACACATTTAAATCTCACCAACAAGCCTATGAGGCGGGTCCTGCTAGTAGGTAGGTGCCTGTTAAAACTCCCATTTTCCTGACTGGGGAGCCTAGGCACAGAGTGGTTAAGTAACTTGCTCAAGTTCAGAAAGCAAGTATAAAAACCAGGCTTCCTGGCTTCAGGGTCCACGCTCTCAGCCACTTTGCACTGCATTTTATCAGAAAGGGTGAAGACCTGTATCCCTCCATTGGGAATTTCAATAGAAACTGCCAAAGCCAAATGGGGGAGAGACTCTGATCCCTCTGGCAGGTCTCTGCTATGGTGGATTTGGGGAAGAGAGGGGAAAAGAGGATGCTGAGGACAGGCAGAGAAAGGCAGAGTTAGAATGCACTGACGGGATGGCCTTGAAATCTTGGTGAGATTAGATCTGCCTGCTAAATTGCCTGTAACCTGTGGGTGGATTTGGGAAGCCAAGAGGAGGCAGAGGTTTGGAGGCAGTATGTGGCTGTTGTCGCATAAAGAACAGGCACCAAAGAAGACCACTTTTCTGCCTCTCACAGTAGAAGCTAGAAAGTGATATGGTCTAGGCGTGCGGTTTGTGGGTACCCACAGTCCAAATGGGCAGTTCCCTTCCTCCCTCAGTGCACGAACCACTCCTACAGGGTGCCCTGTGGCTGCTCTGCCTGGAAAGGCACCCCAGGGAAAGCAGCCACACATCACTTTGTTCTCTATTCCCTTTTCTCCCTCCCATCCTTTCTTCAAATTAAGAATGATGATGCCCTGAAGGTGGAGGGGACACAGGAGACGAAAACCCCATGAAAAATGAAATAAAGTCATTTAAAATGTATTAAAGAGGCAACTTGTTTACATTATTGTTGTCCCCAAACAATTTCATAAGCTTAAACTGACTTTTAAATTTAGCCTTGGGTTTCCCAAACCCACTTTGATCCATTGGACTAATTGACAATTACATGGAAACAAACTTCACTCTAAATGCACTACCCCCAGCTGAAGCCTCAGGAAGATCAGGCCGATAAAAGACTCACTCAATCATCCAGGCCTCAGCCTGGTGCTGGGTGACAGGTGAGCACAGAGGGGTGGGCCATCTAAACCCCGGCTATTGCTGCTTTGCATGATTAAGAGTGAGCCCAGCACACCCCCCAGGTTTCTCTGACATGAACGTTTGGCTCTTGCTTATTCTATGTCAGGAAGGAAGATAATTCCAGGGTCAAAAGAGCCATGATTTTTCCCTCTTCTCAAAATTTTCCATGTAACCCAAAGTTTGTGACTTCATTATTCTGGAACACCCTTGTTCACTTCTACAAAATGGAAGACAAAATTGACCTTGGAGTAAAGTGAGAAGAGTCTTGAATCATCAAGAACACCTAGGGTCTCCTAGTTAAACCATTCTGTGCTAAGTGAACTTGAGCCGGTAATGTCCACTCTCTGGACCCTTATATTCTAATCTGTAAAATAAGGGAGTTGGGCTAAACACTCTCCAAAAACACTCACCTTCAGTGAATTGGTGAGTACTTTGGGTGGTGAGAACTTAGGATGGGGTGGCAGGATTAGAGCCTGGAGAGGTGGCTGGGGTCAAATGGTGATGGGGTCTGGGCCACTGGGATATGGACTGTGCAGCCATACTGGAGGGCAATGTGGTGGGATCTCGTCAACTAAGGAAGCATCTTCTCTATGACCCCACCGTTCCCCCAAGAAATTCTCAGACCATGCCACAGGGGGTATGAACAGGAATGCACATAGCAGCGCAGCTGTGGGAGAGGAGTCTGAGGTCAGCTAGGTGTTCTCAGAGGTCAGCTGGGTGTTCCAAAGAGCAACAGAAGCGATGAAACCAGGTACACACATGACAGAGTGGACAGAAGTTGACACGGTGCTGAATGGAAAGACAGGAAATACGACAAGATCTTTAGCATGGTACCAATTCTGTAGATTAAGACAATACTTATTTTCCAAGGTAACCGTAAGAATTCAAGAGTACACAAAAAATATATTCATGTGGTCGCCTTTAATAAGGAGAGGATTCGTGAGAGAGGAGCACGCATAAATAAGTTAAATCAGAGTGATTGTCTGTGTATCACAACATTAGCATCACACAGAGCAAGGAGTGTTGTGATAACTTGACCCTTTGTACCTCTGATCCAAAAAAGAAAACCCAAATAAGACGACACAAAAACCCCATTCTAGCAATGAAAAGTATTCCTCACTTTATCTTGCAGGTGATAGGAAACAGAAAGTTTTTTGTTTTTTGTCCTATGTTTTTGGTTTTTTATTTACATTTTAGAACAATTTCTCAGGTGGCTCTGGGGAGAATGGAATGGATTGGGGGAGAGAATGTCTGGGGCCCAGAGAGATCAGTGAAGAGGCTGCAGCCAAGTCTGAGAATAAATAGTAAGACTGGAATGAAGGTCATGGCTGAGTGGGGTCAAGGATGGGGAGGGGCAGGCGAGCCGTTGAAGAAGGGATGAGCCTGTGGGCTGGTGGGTCACCCGGTGGGTCACAGGGGAGGCTAGCTCTGGTATAAAGAGCAGTATGGGTCCATTCAGAATCAGGGGCAGAGGAGGTATCAAGGGCAGAGCCCCAGTAGCCAGGACTCTTTGGAAGAACTCCCTGGGAGGCCCAGGGCCAAGAGGGAGTTTCCCAGAGGAAGTGTTAAGAGATGCCCTCAAACAGGGTACCTGGAGCAGGGAAATAGGGGTAAGTACAGCATGGAGGAAGAGGACACGTGTGGTACAGCCAGCTCACATTGGCTCTGGAATTCTGCAAGCCACTGACAGCTTGAAATTGGTCATAGTGGAGGTATTCACACCTTAGACACCAGCAAATGCTTACCAACCAGAGTTCATTCTTTTTCCCCAGAGAGCTGGTTAACCAGTGCCCCACTGGGGGCTGGTGAGAGAGAAGCTGACCTCAGACTCAATCCTGCAGCATCCTTCAGCCCCATGTGGAGGTAAAGGTTTGTGTGTGGGGAGATGGGACAGGCCTGGGAAGAGCTCTCCAGGGTGTAAGACTGGCACAGGCAGGCAGGACAGAGCCTTGCCTTTCTGCTGGAGCTGCTCTGGGGGCTGGAGGAGAAGCTGAAGCAGCTTGCCTGGTGCTCATCAGGAAGTCCCAGACTCGAGAACTTACCTGAGTAACTTTCATGGGCCCAATTTAAAAAATTGGGGTAGGGGCAGTGGCACCAATCAAGTGGGCATAAATGTAACTTTTATTTTGTCATGTGATGGATAGTTATTAGTATTTTGTTGTTGCAGAATATATAGAACTGTGAGTTCTGATTTGCAATTTCCATAGCACGTTTCCTGTACTCCAGGCAATTTGTATCATATTTCTAACACTTAAAAATGGCTCCCTTTTGGGAACTTGGGAGTAAAGGGAACATAGGCCCCTCTCTCCATCTCAAGTATTGTTTATAATGGTACTGATAATAATGGCATCTTCTAAATGCTTCTCATGTACCAGGCACCATGCTAAATACTTTACATGCATTTTGCCCTGTAAGAATTACTATTATTTTTAAACTACATTTAATTGTAATATTACCATAACATGATCTTTAGAAACAAGCACATCATTCAAATGAGATGCAAATACCTCAAAATATAAAACAGTAGTTGTAACTGGATAGTGAAAGTAGGGCTGATTTTGTTTTTTCTCCCCCCTCAACCCATCTCGGCTTTTTTGAGAAATAATTGACACTTATCACCGTATGAGTTTAAATCCTATGCCATGATGGTTTGATTTACGTATATTGTAAAAGGATGACCACAATGGGCTCAGCTAACATGCATCTTCTTATATAGATACAATAAAAAGAAAAAAAGAAAAAAAACTTTATTCCTTGTGATGAGAATACTAGTTCTCCCAATTTATAAACATCAAATACCTTTCTATTTATTTGTGTCTTCTTCATTCCTTCCTTCATCAATGTCTTATAATTTTCAAGAGTAGAGATATTTCTACTAACATTTGTTAATTTTATCCCTAAGTATTTTATTGGTTTTGATGCTATTGTAAATGGAATTAATTTCTTTCTTTTTCAGAAAATTCACTGTTAGTGTAGAGAACTGGTACTGATTTTTTATGGTAATTTTGTACCCTGCAATTTTACTGAATTCATTGACTAAACAGTTTTTTGGGTTGGGGCTTGAAGATTTGTCTCTATATAAAATCATGTCACCCGCAAATAGAGATAATCTTACTTCTTCCTTTCCAATTCTGATAGCTTTTATTTCTTTTTCTTGTCTCATTGTTCTAACTAGGACTTCCAGTACTATGTTAAATAGGAGTGGGAAAAGTGGGAACCCTTGTTCTGTATCTGAGAGGAAAAGGTTTCAACTTTCCACCAATAAGTATAATGTTAGCTGTGGGTTTGTCATATATGGCCTTTATTATGTTGAAATATGACCTTCTATGCCTGATTTGTTAAAAGTTCTTATCGTGAATGGATGTTGAATTTTTTCAAATGCTTTTTCTGCATCTATTGAGATGATCACGGTTCTTTTCGTTCGTTCTGTTAATCCAATGTATCTCATTGATTGACTTGCATATGTTGAACCATCCTTGTATCCAAGGGATAAACTCCACTTGATCACGGTGAATAATACTTTTCATGTGCTGCTGAACTCATTTTGCTAGTATTGCATTGAGAACTTTTGCAGTTATATTCATCAGAGATATGGGCCTATAGGTTTTTTCCCTAATTAGGACCCTTTTCTGGATTGGGTATCAGGATAATACTGGACTCGTAAAGTGAGCTTGGGAGCATTCCCTTTTCTTGAATTTTTTTGGAAGAATTTATGAAGGATCAGTGTCAATTCTTCCTTATGTGTTTGGTAAAACTCACCAGCGAAGCCATCTGGTCCTGGGCTTTTCTTTGCTGGGAGATATTTGATTACTGATTCAATACTCTTCTTAGTAATTGTTCTGTTAAGATTTTCTATTCCTTCCTAATTCAGTCTTGTTAAGTTGCATGTTTCTAAGATTTTTCCCATTTCTTCTAGGTTGTTCAGTTTGTTGGCATACAGTTGTTCATAGTAGCCTCTTATGATTTGATTTCTGTGATATCTGTTGTGATTCTTTTTCCATTGATAATTTTGTTGATTTGGGTCCTTTCTCTTTTTTCCTTGGTTAGTCTGGCTAGGGGTTTTTTCAATTCTGTTCATCTTTTCAAAGGACCAATTCTTTATTTGGTTAACTTTTTCTATTGTTTTTCTGTCTCTATTTCATTTATTTCTGCTCTAATCTCTATTTATTCCTTTCTTCTGCTAATTTGGGGCTCCATTTGTTCTTTTTCTAGTCCTTTCAGGTGTAGCGTTAGGTTGTTTTTTTGAGGTCTTTCTTGACTCTTAATGTAGGCATTTATTGCTATGAACTCCCCTCTTAGAGATGCTTTTGCTGCATCCCACAAGTTCTGGGATGTTGTGTTTCCATTTTTGTTTGTCTCAAGAAACCACTTTATTTCCCCTTTAATTGCTTCTTTGATCCACTGGTTGTTCAGAAGTGTGTTGTTTAATTTATATGTGTTGGTAAATTTTCCAGTTTTCATCTTGGTATTAATGCCTAGTTTCATGCCATTATGGTTTGAGAAGATACTTGGTATGATTTTAATCTTTTTGAATTTACTAAGACTTTTTTTGTCACCTAACATGTGGTCTATCCTAGAAAATGTTTCATGTTTACTTGAGAAGAATATGTGTTCTGCTAATGTTAGATAGAGTATTCCGTATATATCTGTTAGATCCATTTGGTATATAGTGTTCACATCTGCTGTTTTTTTATTGATTCTCTGTCTGGATGATCTATCCATTGTTGAGAGTTAGGTATTGAAGTCCCCAGCTATTATTGTATTACTGTTTATTTCTCCTTTTAGCTCTGTTAGTGTTTGCTTTATATATCTAGGTGTTCCACTGTTGGGCACATAAATATTTATAATTGCTCTATCTTCTTGATATATTGCCCCTTCATCATTACATAATGACTTTCTTTGTCTCTTTTTACCATCTCTAGTTTAAAGTTGAAGCTCTGCGGACAGGGATGGAGAAGTGTGCCATTGGGTGAGAACAGTTGGATAGGACTTCTGGCTTGGTTCCCTGACCAAGTGAGGCTGTAGGATGGGCTCCAAGATTGCCTAGATTCTCCAGTCAGGTCAGTTACTGGATGCTCAGGACTGGGTACTATATTCAGTACTGAATGGAGCTATCAGTTAACTTTCCTGCCCTGGCAGAGCAGCAGGATGGAACTCAGGGCCATCATTTGGGGACCTGAATCAGGCCAGAGTGTGCACTGAATTTCCTGATCAGGTGAAGCCACTGATTTTGCTCTGCAGATGGATCAAAATATGGGCTATGCTCTCTGTTCAGATGCCACTGTACATGGGGTTGTCAAATGGCCTGTGGAGTTTCCTGCGTGCTGTGGGTAGATTCCCTGGTAGAACAGGCTGAAGGCTGTGTTCAGGAATGAGTGGGTCTATTAATCACATTCCCTGCCTGGGCACAGTGAAAGAAGCAGCTTTAAAGCTGGTAAAGCTCTTAGTGGGTCATCTTAGCTCAAGTTGACACACACCCCCAAGGTCTCTGACTGAACAGGGCCACTGGCTTTGCTCTGCAAACTATCATATCTGCCTGCCCGACTCTAGGCTCAAGTCCCCACTGGGCCACACAGCTTCCAGGAGTTATCACCAGCCCTTCTGGCCAGAAGGGGCCAGAAGATACTCTTCCCAGTTAGTGGGTCTATATCACAGCTCCCCTGGCTGGGTGGGAAGGGGCTGCTCCAGGCTACTCTCTATTTCCCAAACAGGCTGTCTGGATGGGAGGGGCTAGGAGCTACCTTTAGTCTTGGCTATGAATTAATTCCCTTGCTTGTGCATACCCCAGGAATGCTCCCCTTTGTACTGGGGGAAATTAGCTCTGCCTGCCTGCCTCTCTACTCGAGAGCTGGTGGGCCACACTGCTTCCAGTAGTTGTCACCAGCCCTTACGGTCAAATGGGGCCAGAAGGTACTCATCACAATGGCTAGGGCTGTGACTTAGCCCTTTGCCTGACATGGATACACCAGGCTCTATGGTCTGCAAAACTCCTCATTTGAGGATCTGAATCAGGCAGATCTCTCCTCTGCCATGTTCCCTGATCAGAGTGTTCCTCTGACTTGGTTGTGCAGATGAGCAAAGCCTATGGTTTGGATTACTACTTGGCCACTGCGGGTATGTACTTGGTCTGCCAAGATCCATGGCTGGTTGAGCCGAGCCCCTCTCCTCTTCTCCATCACAGTCAGATTTCCAGTGGTTGAGCCCCACAGATTCCCCTGCAATGCCAGTGGTGTGAGATCAGAGTAAGTGCTCCTACAAAGAGACCCACTGTTGGGGGGATGCTGGTTGTCTACCCCTGGGTCATGATGCTGTGTTGGCATGAGGGAAGTGCAATGCAGTCATTGTGTAGCCACCTCTCTTACCCTTTTAATGTAGTCTGTCTTGTTCTCTGTGATTCAGGGAGTGCTTCAGCCTCATCCCCATGATCTAGGATTCCTTGGTCTAGGTGTCTTATTCTTGAATAGTTGTTTAGTTGTTCTACTTGTCAGGGGAAGTAAAGTCAGGAACAATCTATATTCACATTGGTGATGTCACTCCCCACTCTGTGAGAATTATTATTCTCACTCTCTATTATTCTTATTTTACAGGACATGAAATTGAGGATCAGAGAGGTTAAGTAATAGCCTCGGGTCACACAGCAAGGAGAGGGCAGAATTGAACTGACCCTGAGTCATCTTGCTATTAACTTTTTAAATCCTATTTGCCTCTTTTCCCAGATGCTCCTCACTTTGGGAGCAAGATAGGAAGTTTTTGTCAGACCAAGATACACCCTTCTATCTCTTCTATAATTCCATCTTTCCAGCCCTGAAAATTTCCTTCTTTCCTGTTCCTCTGATTTGAACAACAAAATCCAAGCTGAAGTCTTCCAAAGCCTTTTGGAAGAAGACAGCGTTGCCTGAGCAGGACAGGAAGTCTTGAGTCTGGCCTCACCCACAAACATTTATGCATCTAATCTGGGGGGTGGCAAACATTTTCTGTAAAGGGCCAGATAATAAATACTTAGGCTTTGCAGGCCATATGGTCTTTGTTGTAATGACTCAGCTCTGCTGTTGTAGTGTGAAAACAGCCAAAGACAGTATGTTAATGAAAGTGCACAGCTGTGTTTCAATAAAACTTTATTTGCAAAAATAGACAGTGGGTCCAATTTGGTCCACGGGTCCTAGTTGCCTTAGGAAATCAGAGAAAGAAGCCAACACTGTTGAAAGGGCTGCTGGTGGGGAAGGATTTAGCTTGGGTTGCTGCCTGGGGCAGGTCAGCTCTGGCCACACTTGTCAAAGGAGCTCAAGGTGAAGGAGTCCAGCAGAGAACCCCAGTATCTGAGGCAAGGAAAATAAATTTCAGTTTGATTCTTCAGTTCTTCCCCTACCTGACTTTTCTTCTGACTCAGCACATTTAACAAGCCCTATGTGACTGAACTTCCCATTCATTACTTCATGTAATCCTCATACCATCCTTGTAGGGTCAAAGTCACATTGGTCAACCTTGACCATAGGCTTTTAAGCCAGATTTGCCCATTTCAACCAGGGACTAGTAAACTTGGGCCTTGGACATTCCAGACCCTTTACTATGTGCCTTCCCCATCTCCCAGCAAGCATGGACTTTTTTACCTTTTCCACTCCCTTCTTACTCTATACCTACCTCCATCCCCTTTTACCTTGCTTACTCCTCAAACTCTACCTTGGGAAACACTGGCTCTTTTGTGCTGACTTTGAGAGTCCCAAGGACACATGTTCCTATCATCTGGCTCATCCCTATCCCAATTACTTACTCCTACTCTTCAAAACCCCACACTGATGCCCCCTGGAGTTTATCCGACAATAGTCAATCAGACAGGTGAATCTGCTCACCAAAGGCCAGACAGCCAGGCACCTGGGTTGAATCCAGGTACTCCAAGCTCAGTGCTCTGGACACCATCAAGTTATACGGGAAGAGTGAGGGATGGCCCCAAGGTCACTACTGATCTCCAGGGCCTGGTGTTTCCTCCCTGCCCAGAGCCCAGGAGCCACTGGAAACAGAGCTCAGAGGAAATGACTTTGTGCAGCAGATGAGCCTCAAAGTTGATTTCCCGGGAGGAATCCAACAAGGCCCTTGAAACGTGGACATCAAGGAGGAAAATCAATCATCTTTTAAGTCTTCACCTTGATGATTGAACCGCTGCTGCCAGACTCTTTTTTCTCTCTCTCAACTCCCTAGACGTGGCCTCTCTCACGTCCACATTTTCCCCCTCTCATCTTTAAAGTGTGGGGTTTCTTGGTTCTGATCTGCAACCAAAATACATTGCTTTAAATACATTACCAGCTCTCAGTCACCTGCTTCCAAACTTTATATTTCCTCTGAAGGAAAGAGGCCCTGGCTAGCCTGCTGGGAGAGAGAAAAGCAAAACTAGCACTGCTGGGTACCTGCTATCCACTGGGTCCTCTCAGCAGCATCACTAAGGTGATCACCCCCAGCCCCAGCCAAGTCTGTCCACATGGATTTACTGGCCTCACATCTCAGATGAGGACACTGGATTCAAGGCACAGAAGTAACTTTCCTGATGTCAAACATGGTTTGTAGCTGATGACATAGAACTGAATTAGAAGCTCTGCTATTCTGCCTCCTTTCTACAAGGACTGGGAATGAGCACCCCGAGTGGAATGGGTACCCCAAATGAGCAGCATGAGATTCTCTCTTGACCTTGACAACAAAGGGATTGAGTTATCAAGGAAACCAGCTCCCGAATAATCAGGAGGTCCTGAGGGGACCACAGAGTGCCATTTCTTCTTTCAGGATGTGCTGAGTGCTGCCACCTATGCTAAGTGCTGTGCTTGGCACCAAGTGTTGAGATATGAACAACACAGATACAATCCCTTCCTCTCTGGAAGTTGCAGTCTGGTGCAGAAACAGAAACTACTTATACTACTTAAAATTCTTATAACTACCAAGAAATTGTAACACAGGAGGATAGAGTTGTAATAGCATAAATGCAGGGTTCTTGGAGGCATATACCCCCTATCTTGTCAAAAGTGTGGTTGTTTGTGGTTCTTTGTTTTTTAAAGATTTTATTTATTTATTTGAGAGAGAGACAGAGAGAACACAAGCAGGGCGAGGGGCAGAGCAGGGAGCCCAGTGTGGAACTTGATCCCAGGACCCTGGGATCATGACGTGAGCCAAATGCAGACGCTTAACTGACTGAGCCACTCAGGCACCCCTGGAGAAAGCTTCTTAAGGAGGAGAGTGATGATCTAAGATCACCAGCATGCTCTAAGATGGGTAAGAGCTAGCCTGACTACATAGAGCAATGAGGTAGGGTGGGAATGTACAATGGGTGGGTACTAAAAACAAAACTTCAGTATCTCCTACCATGGATTGAACATAACAGGGACTGTTTTAAGTACTCCGTAGGTCTTAATTCATTTGATATTCACAGGAGCAAATACAGAAGAAAAAAGTTGGGGGGACTGAAGGGGTTTCAAAGGGCTGGGGCAGAGGCTGATTGAGAGTGGAGAATGCAGAGGAAGGCAGGACCACAGGATGTACGAACAGGATTGCCAGGTAAAATTTAAGACACGACACTCAGTTTGAATTTCAGATAAACAAGTTTGTTTATTTAGTATACATCCCAAATATTGCATGGGATATAATTATACCAAAATTACTTATGGCTTATCTGAAATTCAAGTTAAACTGGGTGTCCTATTAGATTTGCTAAATATGGCAACCCTCCCTTGGTGGACACACGGGAGGGTTCACACTCTAACCTCAGAGTAATGGGGACTCTTGGAAGGTTTTAAGAAGGGGAGTGACATGGCCAGTTCTGTGCTACATAAAATTGTTTGGCTGCATTTGGGAGATGAGCCCAGAGGCAGGGAGGCTGCTATAAGGGCATACCTCCAAGTCCATGGCAGGCCCCTGTCATCCAGGTGGTACATATCAACCAGTTGGGCTGCTGCTGCCTTTCCCACCTCAACTCAACAGTCCAGTTGCTCATCAAATAGGCACTGAGCACCTTCAATATGCCAGATGACATCTAGGGAATAAAAAAGCACATGACAGATCACCTGCATTCCCCAAGCTCCTAAACTGGCTCTTTGACCTGTACAGACCAGTGGTACAATAGTGCGTCAGTTCCCTGAGCTGCCCAGAGCTTGGGCAATGGGTGGTAAAGAAGACCCAAGAAGGCCTGAGGGGTGAGGCTTGAGCTGGGTTTGAAGGACACATCAGGAATCTGGGTCTCTCTGTGATAGCAGTTAAACTAGATCCTAACTACTGCCCCTTTGGACTGAGCCTGCTGCTGTATCCCCTGCTCTGTGTAGTTAGCTGTATCCTGTACTTTATATTAAAGAAAGTCATTTCCTTTTCCTGTGGCTGTTGGCATCTTTCCATCAATCATATCACTGTGACCTTGAGACAGTCACCTTCCAGGGAATGAGGGGAAGGCATGCAAGCCGTGGAAAGCATGTGTATTGGTGAGGGGCAGCCGGATGCCTTTGGGAAATACTGGTCCTCTCTAAAGTTGGAGGGGTAGGGGTGGCACCAACTGGCAGGAAGGAAGGAGCAAGAATGTGAAGGGCCTTGTCCTTTCAGCTAAGAAATGGGAGCTTTCATTATTTATAGAGAGTTGCTGCAGGGTTGTAAGCATGGGGCTGACAGGATCAGTTAAGCTGTTCTGAAGGGCCGCTGAGAGCTCAGATCTGGCTACATTTTGGAGGGTGTTTTGAAAAGAATCTACTGCTTATGAAGGCATATGGGGGTGGGGGGTCTTGGAAGGAGCCAGCAACAAATCAGATGGAGGAGGCAATCCTCCAGGCAGGCTTTGGGGTCCATACCTTTTATCTTTTGGGATAGAGAGAAATCAAGAGTTAGAGCACCTCAGAGAGCGTGGGTCCAGTCTGTCCATATTCACAGATCTGAATTCACACCTAGTGGATTCGAAAGGTCTTTTTCCACCCAGGGACTTGAGAGATGTCATAAGGCACAAGAAGGGATCCTTATCATATCATATTGGCTAGGCTTTCACTGAAATAATGCTACTTTTAAAAAAAATCACCCCCAAATCTAGGAACTTAAAATAGTACTCATTTATTTTCAAGCCTGCAGGTCCCTTGGTCAGCTGGGGTACCTCTGCTTCAGACCATAGGTTAGTTGAAGAAGCACTACTCCATGTGTATCTTTCTGGAGCCCAGGATGTTCTTCTCACGGTGTCAGTGGGACATTCCCAAAGGGACAGCAGAAGCATGGGATGCCTCTGAAGGCAAGTTATCTTAAGACTTGGACCTCGCATGTCATCACTCCTACACACATTCTGTTGGACAAAGCAAGTCATATAACAAAGCTCAACATCAGAGAGACTCTAGTCCTTTCATGAAGGTGAAGGTCCTGGGGAGAAATTACCTGTGGAGCAAATATTTAACTAGCATATTTACTACCAAGGAGCACTCACTGACCCAGGTGCAAATTTGCCCACTCATAACAGGAGAAAGTACCCCAGCAAGAGTTGTGCTCTTTGTTGGGCTATGAGATTCCAGCTGGAGAAGCCCAGTGTGACTACAAGAAGCAACTGTCTCTCAAATTTTCAAAGAGGCCACCTTGAAGGATGGTCAGGTATGAGGCAGGGAGCACATGCATTTTATAGGAGAAAGACTATAGGAGGAGTTTTCTCATGAACTGTATCCACCCTGGGACTGAAGCCGAGCCAACTAATTCTTGGGGCTGACCCACCAGTGGTCTATTTGTATGGAAGGCAGAGGAGTCTATAAGGAGGTGAGTCACTCCAGGAAAGACAGGGTGGAGGTGTATGATGATGTGGTGAGTGGTTGGGGGTGGGGTAAGAGAGCGCCTCATCTACTACTCACGTCCCTCAGCTTCCATGAACTCCTCTCTAGGTACAGGGAAAAAAGACTTCCATGGATAGTGAGAAAAATCTCAGGGAATGTTTGCTTTATGGTTTCCAGAAGCTTTAGGACCAGAACTTTCTATAACAATTTTTGTGTATAAATTAGCATACAGTTTGACTACATAAAACTCGAAGACCCAGTGAAATAACTCAGATAAAGGTAGATAGTGTCTGATCTCATTTATCTTTGGACTTTAAAAGAAAGAGAGAAAAAGAGAGAGAGAAAGAGAAAAAGAAAAGGAAAGGAAAGGAAAAAAAGAAAAACCTGAACTCATAGATACAGAGAATGGACTGGTGGTTGCCACAGCTGGGGGAGGGAAGGGTGAAATGGATGAAGGTGGTCAAAAGGTACAAAATTCCAGTTATAAGATAAAAAAGTCCCAGAAATATAATGTACAGCATGGTGACTCTAGTTAATAGTGCCATACTGTAGATTTGAAAGTTGCTTATGGAATAGATCTTAAACATTCTCATCACGAGAAAAAAAATGTAACTATGTAAGATGACTAGTGTTAACTAGACTTATTGTGGTGATCATTTCATTGTGTATATAAATATCAAATCATTGTGTTGTATACCTGAAACTAAAATTAATACAATGTTATTTGTCAGTTATATCTTGGTTTAAACAAACAATGACGACAATGCTACAAATTTTGGTGGATAAGACCCATTTGTGTTTTCTAAGAACTGATTTGATAACTATGAAGGAAATGGCTTTGGCTTCTAAACGAACGAATGAATGAATACATAGAATGAAAGTGGCTTGCACAAGCTGGTGTGGTGACTCTGTGGCATCATTAGAGAGTAAGACTTTATCATCCTCGGCATCTGGCTTCCAACCTTAAGGTCATCCTGTGGTCTGAGATGGCGGCTAGAGTTCCACCCATCACACCTGCTGCATTCTGTGCAAAATGAGGAGGAAGGGAAAGGGAAGTGGGAGGGTTGCCTTCATAATCTCATCACGTTGAGTGGTTCTGAAGTCTCTCACAACATTTCTGCTTAAATCTTACCAGTCAGAACTTACTTTCCAGTTACATGTAGCCACAAGAGGGCCAGGATATACAGTCTTCTTGCTGGATGGCAATATGTCTAGCTAAAAGTTGGAGTTCTTTTACTAAGAAAAAAGATACACATAGGTATTGGGGGACCACAGGCATTCTCTTGCACAAGAAGAAAATACCAGGGTAGACACCTTAGATACTGGGTGACCTCAGTCTTGATCTAGAATCAGCAGCTACTCTGGAGGCAGTTGCAATATCAGTTTCTTAAACATGGCTATAAGAGAGGACATGTTTGTTATTGCCGGTGGCAGAAATCACTTCTGCAGTGACCTAGAGTGGACAGGAGGAAGATGATGGCCAAGAAACATAATATATAGCATACACATGGATCTAGGCAAAAGGCTTCCAGAGAGTCCCAGAGAGTCTTTCAAGATCAAACTAGGGAAATACTGTATGTGCCTGACATTGTGAGCTCTTCCCTATCCCAGGTGGGATAATCCAAGAGACGGGATTACGCGTCTTTGTCTTATCTCGTTGGTTCTTTTCTTGGTCGTATAGCATCCCATGCCCTTGGCCTCCCTCCCTTCCCGATGCTCTGCCCAGCGTCTTGGCTGCCTGTGTTACTGAGCTATGAAAATTGTGTTCTGATCCACGGGGACATCTTAAAGCTAAGAGCTGCTTGTGGGACCTGAAATTGTCCTCACAGTGATTTCATTCAAAGTAATAACAGCATCTGATGCTATAGAAATCTCATCCTCATGATCATAAGCATTTATAATAGCCCATCATCGAGCAAGTGCTTACATTGGAGAGGAATTTCCATGGAGAAAGTCAATCTTTTCAAAAATGTTAATTTTTTTGTGTGAGGAAATCAAATGAGATGCCAAATTGTCTCTGTCATTATGTTGCCCGTCCCTCCTGAGCACTTACTGCTCTGATCAGTATGACATTTTCACATGTAGCAATGCAGATGGGGACATTTACCTCTTGATGGAGACCCCTCACTTGCCCATCCATCGCCTGCTCCAGCTTTACAGTAGGCAGAGCATAAAATTAGAGACCCCCAGGCCTTGAAGATTTGGCCACCCTTTGGGAGGGAAATGAGGGAGACCCTCCCCATTACAAGACTAAAATAAGCCTCTCAGAGAGAGTACTGGAATATGGGGATGAGGAATTTGGGGGCACGCAAGTCCTGACCAGTCTCACTTCCTTCCTAAAAGGGCAGCCTCAGGTTTGCTTCCTTGACTCTTTAGCTATGACTCTGGTTCTTCTTTATGACCCATTCCAGTTCATAGGCTGCTCTGTTGCCTCAGACCTTGGGAAATACCCATCTGAGAGCCCTGTGAGGTTCCTGTCCAGGCACACCTCAACTCTCCTGCCTTCTCACCTTGTGAGCAAGCCCAGCCAGCGACCAAGGGGTACTGGAAAGAGGGCTGTTCCCCCCCTCCCCACCCCAGGGTACTCTACTCATCGTCTCTAGGAAATGCAATCTTCTCAAAAAAGCCCTCAGCAAAACAGGAGGTCTGACAAAGACAACAATTGGCTTCCAAATACAAAAAGAAAGCAGCAAAACAAAAATTAAAACAAGTGTTTATTTAAATGTCTGTGAAGAGCAGCATTTGGTCACATTCATTGATTATTAAATTTAATATCCATAAAAATGTCATCACACTTAACAAACTATTTGCAGGTTAGATTGTCTCACTTTGCGAGAATTCCTGAGTCTGCATGGTGATTGCTGAGAAACTGTAGTCAGCCATAAATTAAATAAGTTACTCGGCGCCAAATTATTTCAAAAGCAAAATCATAAAAATCCTTTCAGTTTTTACAACAAAAATTTATATTTGATGTGGAACGTGGGTATACTTAAATGAGTACTCAGGGTCTATACAAGGCACAAAATGCCCGTGAATGTGTGGTCCTGGGAGAATGTGATTAAAAATTGAAGAATCTGTTCTATTGTACACCGATCTGTCTTAATGCCACTGTGGCAGAGGTTGTGTGAGTTATGGTACAGTGGACTATGATGCAACCATTCAAAAGAATGAAGTGTATTTCTGTGTACTAATAGGAGAAGGTCTCCAGGATATAACAGGAACAAAGCAAGATGCAGAGCAATATTGGCAGTGTGATTCGTTGTATGTCAAAATACTTTGTGTGTGTGTGCATGAGCATGTTTGTGTACACATACATGGGGGTGGCGTAGAGCTTCTATTTTCACGTTACCATCCTTCCCTGAATTGCAAGGACAATGTCCAGTAGGTGCATACATTAATTTATAGTTTTGGAAAACATCAATAGCAGTGCAGAAAAGAGTGGTGTGCAAGCAGACTGAAAAGGGAGAGGTTGGCAAACTAGCAATTGGCACTGGGAATCCACCCCTGTCCAGGACAGAGCCCCTCTGAGCACGAGGACCTGAATACCTGTCACTACAGAGCGTCCAGCGATGGCTCCACAGACTCCCCGTGGCCTGGAAGAGACAGCCTTCCAGACGTTTGTCCTTCCTTCCCCATTTGTCAGACAACTTTCCAATTCAGTGTAATATCATGATTCAACCAATATTTATTGGGCACCAATTGTTTCAGTTTTCTATGGCTGCCGTAAAAAACCACCACAAACTTAGTGGTTTAAAACAACACAAGTATAATACCTTCCAGAAGTTCAGAGGAGATCAGAAAACCCAACTGGCTTCCACTGGGCTAAAATCAAGGTATCAGCCGGGCTGTGTTTCTTCCTGGAGGCTTAGGGGAGAATCCACTTTCTTGCCTTTTCCAGCTCCTCCAAGCTTCCCTCATTTCTTGGTTTGGGGCTCTTTCCATCTCCAAAACCAGCAGGGCTGCTCTTCAAATCCCTCTCAGACTTTGATCTTCTGCCTCCCTCTTCCACCTATAGAGACCCTTGTGTTTATGTTGTACCCACATGCAAAATCCAGTAATCTCCCCCTACTCGAGGTCTGATTAGCAACCTTAATCCCCTTTGCCACGTATCCTGCCATATTCATGTGTTCTGTGGGTTGGGACGTGCACATTTGGGGGGAGCCATTATTCTGCCTACTGTATCAGTTAAGAATCAAATGCAGTTGGGAGAGCTGAGAAGACAGTTGTGTGTAGACACAAATCTTGTCCTCAGGAGCTCTCAGTCCAGGAAGGAGGCTGATGACTGCCCACACAGGACATACACGTGGGAAGGAGTGGGAGAAACCAGTTTTGAGAGCTTTAGCTCATTATTCAGGTCAAGGTCACGAAGGGTCCAGTTTGAAATGTTGCAGGGTGAGAGTGGAGTGATCTATTGAGCACTGTGCATCCACCACCACATGGGGATGGGAATAACATCCTCCTCGCCTTAAGCCACATGAGGAAGGAGACTTTGAGGAGACTTCTTGGAAAGCCTGACACGTGTTCCTTAGAAATAAGGGGAGTCAATGACCTGGTGTTGGACAGTCGCCTGAGAAATCTAAAGTGAGTGGTCAAGTCTTGGCTGATAGGGTGAAGGAGAAAGAGAGAGGCCAGCTTGCGCTGGAGACTTGCTTCCTTCCACCCACAGAGCAGAGGGAAGCAGAGGCCGGCTTCCCCAAGGGTCACAAGGGCAGGGAGAACACTGGCCTTGAAGCCACCTTCAAAAGGAATTGACCTAAGAAGGATCCTTGAGCGGAACTGACATTGGTCAGTCCCAGAGAGAATCCATACTGATTGCAGCAGGACTGGGAAGGCCTGGATGCCTGACTTTCTCTCCCACTTCCTACTTTGTCCCTGGATGAGTCAGAGGCCACCGGCTGGGCATGGATGAGGTGGAGGGGATGTGTGAGCAGAGTAGGAGAGGGGAGAGCCCCTCACTGCCTGCTCTTGCGCTGGGTGAGGGGGCTGGTGCAGGGGAGGACAGGCCGCTTTAAGGAAAGCTTCGGGTTTCACTAGAATACTGCACTGGGCACTTCAGTGACGAAAACAGGCTAATTTGGGTGCCAGAAAGTGCCCAGAAGCCTCGATGGTGAAGGAGCATGTGGCCCAGATCAGGAGATCGGCCCAGAGGTAGGAAAGCGGAGATTAAAAGGACAGGTGTGAGAGAAAAGAAGTTGTTTCCTGCTTTCACTCTGGCACCCTGCTCATCATCCCCGGGTTTCACCCACTACTGAGATGGACAGACGTCCGTGGAGACCTCCGCCTTCTCACCAGGGCCTCCCTCTGGGCTTCAGCCCCACAGCTGGGACCCCTTCCTTGGGGCTGGATGTGGCTGCTGTGGTCCTCACCCTCCGTTTGGCCTCGGTCGGGCCCCACATCCAACCTGTCCTTTCATTCCCAGCGCTCCTTTGGGGGCCAGCTCTCCCTGCGAGGCAGGCAGGCCCCAACCACAGCCTCTGTCTCCCCTTCTGCCTCCAGGTGGCCCTGCAGACTCAAGGGAGTTTGTCTGGTTTGCACAAAGCCGCGCTTTCTCCTCCAGGCCCTCGTGATGGTTGGCGGCACTTGTGGTTGATTTGGTCATCTTTGGAGTACAGCCTGAGCCTGCCAGATGGTCAGAGCAGGGGTTGAACCCGGGGCTCCGGCTCCAAGAGGGCTTCGGTTCCACGGGTCCAGGGCACCAGCACGTGTAAGCCTCCCCTTCACTGCACCTCTGGCCTTCTGTTCCAGAGGAGTCTCGGTGGAAGAGCAGGGGGGTGATCCTGGCTGGTCCTCCATTCCCGGTCCGGTTCTGGTTTCTGAGCACTCGTCCGCCTGCAGCCTCTCTGAATCCACCATGGGCAGCTCTTCAAAGAGAACTGCAATAATAACAACGGCAGTAATAGTAACAGCAACTACTTCCAGTGCTGACTATGTCCTTCGTGCCAGACACTCTGTGAAGCACTTTATGTATATTAAATAAAACATTTTCTACTCCAATCTATGAAGTCAGTACAATTAGTACTGTCTTTAAAAAATAAATAAATAATGAAGAAATGGAGGCTCAGAGAAGTTAAGTAACAGGCCCAGAGTCACACAGCTAGTAGTGGCCGTCAGGTTCCAACCTTAGCAGTCTGGCTCTAGAGTTTTCCTGCTTAATCACTCCGCTCGTCTGTTTCTCAAACACCACAAGGATCTTTATGCCTCCTTGCTTTGCTTACACTTTCCCTGCCCATACCTCGGAATCCCTTCCTCTCCCCATTTGCTTGAAGTTTTCCTCGGTCTTCAAGGTCCAGCTCTAGTGTTTCCTCCTAGCTCTGATCCCCCTGACTGTCTGCCCCCACCCCTAGCAGGAGGACTTCTGCCCATCTGCGCTGTCAGCAGGCTTGCTAACACTTCTGTCAGGGGATTTTTTTCTCCGAGGTCTGTCTTCTCAGACAGACTGTAGGTCCCAGTGGCAGAGATGGTGTGTCTGCTGCTCAGACTTACACAGAACTGGCAGTGAGCTGAACTGAATTTTCCCTGGGTCTCACACCTACAGTTGCACCCCAGCTCCCTGACTTGGGCAAGGCAACTGCAAAGATGTGAGGTGTGGGGCTCTTCGACATGGCTGGTGCTCTGAGAAGGGCTTCCGTCTGGGTCAAGTGCGGAGGCCAGGGCAGTGTTTCAGGTTGAAGGGCCCGCATGGACCTGGATGGGCTCCACTCTTCCTGTCTCCTCCCTGGGCAACTGTGTGCTTCGGGTTGCTTTGTCTTCATGACCTCAGCCGAAGCCTGGCTGGCCCCGCAGGCTCAGGGACTGTCCAGCGCTGATACATCTCTGCCTGGCCGCCCCACCTCTCTCAGCACTGCCCACAGTACCAGACTTCTAGAGGATGAGGCCATCGCCTGAAAGGCCAACTCTTCGCTGAGATTCCAGCTGGAGAAAAACCTGAGTCTGGGCCGACTAGGTGGGTGGGATGGGAGGGAGTTAACGGTAGGGAATTCTAGCATGCTCGTTTCAAAGACCCCCTCTAGGCACTCCTGCACACCCTCTCGGGCTCCCCACTTGTGTGCCAGAGACAGAATCCTCACCCCCATTCATTTCTTTCATGAGCCTCTGAACTCTAAGCAGCCTTTAGGCGGGGCAGCATGCTGCTGTGACCCCCTCATCCCATTGAAGGTCATTGTGCTAAAGTCCCCCAGTGGTCGCCTCCTTGACAGGACACGTTTCAAAATATCCTCTGTAAAGGCCTGCACGAGCCGGCCAATGCCTACTTCTCCAACCTTTCTTTCTGGTTGCTCGCTCCACTTCACCGCACTTTGGCCACTGACCTCTCTTCATTCCTTGTGCTTGTCTTTCCCCCACCTCCGCATGGAATGTACCTCCACCCTCTCCTGGCTAACCCCATCTGTCAGTCTCCCTTCTAACGGCCTTTCTAAAGAAACTGCTCCATTGACTGATTGGTCTCCCACTTGATTGATTGATTGATTCATTCATTCATTCATTCATTCATTCACTTTTAGGTGGTCTACACTTGGGTCTGAGTTCTGTGCCTGGAATTATGATTGGCCCAACAGCTGGGGTGAGAGAAGATAATACTTAGATCGGGAATTTTATGGATCCTGCTAGGGCCAAGATGCAGATGAACTCCCAAAGACCAATCCAGGGTTGGAGGCCCAAGGAGCGGCGTAGCCCAGTGGTCAAGGGCGTGACTCTAGGGTCAGAATGCCTGCATTTCAGTGCCTCCTCCATCACTATGGGTATGAATTTGGGTAAATTGCTTTGCTCAGCTCTACCTCAGTTTTCCTACTGATAAGATGGGAAGAATTAGGATATCTATTTCTTAGGATTGTTAAATCAGACACAGCCACACAAAGCAGGGCCTGGCACATAGTACTCACTGCATAATGGTTTGCTATGACCATATGGGAGAAATTTTGTATTTCACAAATATTGTTTTTATTTAAAGGCTATAAATGTATATGAGGAAAGCTTTTCTCAACTACCCTAAACTACAAGTTCTTTACTCTAGAGGAAATCTCCATGGCTACATTCTTATGTACCCTCCTAGAGAAATTCTATGCATCTACAAACATGTGTGTATGTCTCTGTTATCTATCTATCAATCATCTATCACCCAACTACTTATACCAAATTATAACCTTCCACATACTCACCCAATGCCGGACTTTGCTTTTATTCAGTCAAAGATGCAATTCAAAAAGGGTTCCAGTCAGCACTCAGAGATCTCTGTTCTTTCTTTGGAGAGTTGGAAATGTATAAGGAAGATGCAAGGAGCAGTGACCCACCACCTGGTGACCCATGGCGTCTCTCTGAGCCTGGTCCCTCACTTCACAGAGCTCTTTGCTCAGGAGATTTAGTGTGACCTAGAAAGTGGTTCTTACCCTTCCATGTATGTAGGAACCACCTGAGAGGTTCTTAATCATTCAGATTCCAGGGACCTACTCCCTAGAGACTGATGTGGTATGTCCAACGCGGGCCGAGGAACACACAGGCGACCGGTGCAGACGGTTTGCAGAAATCATCCTGGAAAACAGTGCCACGAGGAGAATTCCATGGGAAGAGGAGGCACATGTTTGAGGTTTGCAGGATCCATGCATTACTCAGTACATGGCCCTGAGGCCCAGCACATAGGCCCAGGCTTTGCAAACTCCCAGTCCAGTTGGGGTAGCAAAACTCACTTATGGAAGGTATGGGCAAGGAGAGGGGAGCAGGGCAGGGGGCCTGTGCTGTGCTTTCTAGAGAGAGGCTACGGTGGGCTCAGGTGCCAGAAGAACTTCCTGGAGGAAGGAGGATTTTAGATTTACCTTGAAGGTTCCAGAAGGAGAGATTGAAGAAATATAGACCAACTTGGAATATAAAGATAAGCTGGGAAAGATCACACTGTAGGGGAGACCTGGGGCCTAGCAAGCTGAAGGGCACATTTGTACAAATTAGAAAAAGTTACCTGCTCTGGCAAATGCCACCTGTGGTACAGAGCTGGGCAAAATAAAGGCGCCCCTTCCTTTGGGGGAATCCAGCTTCATGCCAGGTTGACTGGATTACTGAGATTAGGGTTTATGGTTTAGGCTTAGGTTACAGATTATGGTTTAGGTTTCAGTTCCGTTCATCCCCTTGGCCTTTGTGCAGTGCACAACCTGCCCAACCACACCATTGATCCTGCCAGAGACCGACCTTTAAGAAATACATACTGAGATGTCACTGAAACAGGAAACATAGGAAGAGGATTGGGCTTGGGAAGGGGGAAGGTAATGAGTTCAGTTCTGGTTGTATAGAGCACAAGGCATTGGGGTGAGTCAGGTAAATCAATTCAGTGAGGGAATCCAGGCTAATGCCCAGGAAGAACTCAGACCCCTCAGCTGTAGACTGACCAATAGGATGCACCCTCAGCTTACCCCCCTCCCCAACCATGTAGCCTAGTGGAAGGGCAGGATGTATGCATGCATTGTGGCACCCATGCATGCACAGCCACCCACGTGCATCCTGGAAGAATGGCCTGGTGATTTGTATGGCACAGTCTGGGTACTCTGGGAGGAAGACAGTAACGTGGCCAAGACGTCCAGTGTTTCCTGGAGAGGATGGGCATGGTGGACAGGTGAGCCAGGCTAGAAGAAATAAGGAGACCTTCTGCTCTCTGGGTGGCTGGCTTCTCTTGCTCACTGGTCACACATGGCATGGCCTTCCATGGCTATCTAGAACATGACCCCAACCCCTTTCAGCTCAGTACCCTATTTTATCTTCTTCTCAGTGCTTACCCCTATTTGAAATTATTGCATTATTTGCTCGTTGACTTGTTTGTCTATATGTGTACATGTTTGTTGCATATCTAATTCTATCAGGCTATAAACTTCCAGTAAGGCAGGAATTTCATCTGTTTATGTTCATCTCTATGTCTCCAGTGCCTGGCACGATTCAAGTGTTCAATAGATGTTTTTTGACAGAATGAATGAATGAATGAATAAGTGAATGAAAAGATCAAATACACACAGCCAGCATGGGGACTTTTTGGTGTTCTTCTGCCTTATTTGATGGAGAGGCAGGCTTTCACTTCTCTGACCTGATGACCATCCCCTATAAGATTTCTGATGCTCTGTCCTTCAGGAAGGAGCCCTCCAGGCTACAGGCATACTGTGACCCACCCAGTGGTAGTTATCATTGTGGCTGCTTTCCCCAAGCCAGCCAGACTTGACCTAACACCCTCTCTCTCTACAGCCCACTCACGTTGCTGCAATGACTTGATCAGGACATCTTGGGAATTTTTTTCCCTATTAGTGAAACCCTTAGCTCGTGGAAATTCAGGAGACTATCAGTGGGATTTGTCACTCCATCCAGACCAGGATGAATCTGGAAGCCTTCAGATATATCAATATGCAACATCAGGATATATATATATGTATATATATATACATATATATGTATATGTATATGTGTGTGTGTGTGTGTATATATATATATATATATATACGCACACACATACATACATCTGGAATATGCACAGGGTTTCAGCCTCAGAACAAAACCTTAGCCAGAGGGAGGACTTAGTGATCTAAGGAATGTCTTTTAAGCCAGAGTCTCTCTGGACGGATGGACTGAAGGGTAGAATTATTCCAAGGTAAATAAATCAGTCCTGTTCTTCTTCTAGGATCAGTTAGCTCTGAGAACTTTAGTGACCCAGCAACCCTGGATAAACCATTAGGGCTCAGCTGTAAATCTGAAAACAATCCTTTTTCTCTATAAAAAAGACCTTTGAAATGACATCAATTATCTGCCTCCCTTGAATAAAATTCTATTTTATTTGAAAAGTGCATGTGCATTGAAGAAAATTTGAAGACAATAGATAATAAAAAGAAGAAAATTAATATGATCATCCTTCTATAACCTAGAGAGAGAAAACCAGTGTTAACAGCTTTCTCCCCGCCCCACATTCCCTCTTCTCTCTCCCTCTTACCCCTCCCTCTCCACTTCCTTTCACTGAATCTATCCTTGTTCCCAGGGAGATACATATGTTCTATATATATTTTTCCCCAAAGTCATGGCCACATGTTTGGTACCTATTCACACACACACACACACACACACACACACACAAATGTACTATGAGCCTTTAGTGATACCTCTTCATATGCTCTGAGAAATATGGTTTTGCATGGCTATACTACATTCATATTAATTTTGTTCCGTGATATGTGTACCCGTCCTCTTCTGTTGGGCATTTGAGTTGCTTTAACCCTCAATCTTCTTATCTGTAAAATATAGGTAATTATGGGAGGGACCTCACATGGCTTTTTGAGGATAAAATGAGATAATGTGTATGGAGGGCTTGGCAGAGTGCCTGGTCATTTCACGTGCTCAATAAATAGATATTACATATCTTATATCAATTTTGACCAGCCTTTAAAAGGCTGTAAAGATCATCCTTGCAGGTAAATCTTAGTGTAAATCCTTGAGTGTTTACCTAGGATAAATTCCTAGGAATGGGATACTTATACCCAAGATGATGAACATTTTTAAGGATTTTGATATATATTGCTAAGCCCTTCACCCATGGGTATAAGAATGCCTGTTTCTTGGAGCCTCTCCAGCTCTCAGTAATTGTATACATTTTAATCTTTTTCAATTTGATAGGCATGTTGTTTGAATTTGAATATCTTTCTTTACTAATGAGGTTGATATTGGTTGATTTTCATATTGATTGGCCACTTGTGTTTCATTATTTGTAATTCATCAGGCTGTGTATTTTGCCCACTTTTTCCTGTTTGGTGCTTGCATTTTTTCTAATTAATATTAATTTCTATATAGGCAGGATATGAACTCCGTGTGTGTGTGAACATCAGTTTTTAGTTTTGCTTCTTCTCCTTTAACTTCATTTATGTGCTTTTTCAAAAAGAGAAGTAGTTATGATTATGGTAATATTTATATAATATAGTGACACTTTTTTCTATTGTTTTTTCTTCCTTTGTTTTTTGGGTCTACAAATCCTTGTTTTGCCCAGAGATGAAGGAAGCTTTTATCCTTCTTTTACATTTATTTTACTTTAGTTGTTTTATGGTTATATCTTAATATTTATTTTTTTAATCCATTGGTCTTCAATTAGGTATGTGCTATGATGTGGTGATCCAGTTTTATTCATCTGCAAAAAAAATAGCAATTTATTTCACCACTATGTATTGAATAACTTATTCTTTACCCAGTTGCATAAAATTCTGCCTTATTTATGTGGATCTGTTCTGGGGATTTCTAGGATATTGCAGGGATATCTTCATTTTTATATCCTTACTACATTCTCTGAATTAATGCACCTTTAAAATAGGTTTTAATGTAAAAAAATACAAGTGTTTCTTTCATTTCACTGCTTTCACTTTTATTTTGTTTTTTTAATTTTTATTTTGATTTCTCCTAAGTATATTCTTCTAGAATAACTTAAAAACAATTTTGCCAAGTTCCAAAAAATTCTTTTTTAATGTTTATTAGAATTATATTTTATTTATGAATTAATTAGAAATAAATTGAGTCTTTAAAATGTTGAGATTGCTTATCCAGGAACATGGTACATTTTGTCACTAATTCACTTGTACATACTGGAGCAGGGTTTTAAATTTCCTGTGATGTAAATGGGATGGTCTTCAAGTCATCATTTAACTGAGGGCTTTTTCATTTTAACAAAGGACCTTAGTTCATTCATAACTGTTACCACAATTTAGGAGATGAGTGGTTTTATTTCTGTTATTTTAAGCTTTTGTTTTTATGCTTATGTATTATTTCTTTTGTTCTGCTTTTGTCCTTCCTCTTTGGAAAAGCAACTTTTGTTGTTGTTCTTCTTGTCTGATGAAACTTATACCATTTTTGTCCTGAAAAGTTGTTATCAAGTGTAAAAGTGACCAACTTCTCCCTACTTCATGTCGAAAGAGAAAACTTTATCAAGACTTCCTTGTTGGAAAGAGGAAAAACCTAATAAATTTTGACTTCTTTCTTATCACCCCCATTTCTCCGTTAAAAAAAAGAATCCGATAGATCAGTTACTATCGAAAAGTCAAGAAATAACAAGTATTAGTGAGGATGTGAAGAAAAAGGAACCCTTGTCACTGTTGGTGGGAATGCAAGCTGGTGCAGCCATTCTTGAATACAGTATGGAGGTTCCTCAAAAAGTTAAAATTAGAACTCCCATATGATCCAGCAATTCCACTTCTGGGAATTTATTCAAAGAAAACCAAGACACCAAAGTGAAGAGATATATGCACCCCAATGTTCACTGCAGTAGTATTTACCGTAACCAAGACATGGAAGCAACCTAAGTGCCTATTGGTGGATGAATGGATGATGAGGATGTGGCGTATGTATCAATGGACTATGATTCAGCCATAAAAAAAGAAGGAAATCTTGCCATTTCCAACAACATGGATGGACCTTGAGGGCATTATGCTAAGTGAAATAAGTACAAATATTATATGTACTCATTTATATGTGGAATCTAACACCGAACCAAACTTATAAAGAACAGATTGGTATTTGCCAGAGTCAGGGGTGTGGAGGCTTGTGCAAAATGGGTGAAGAGGGTCAAAAGGTACAAACTTCCAATTATAAAATAAATAAGTCACAAGGATATATTAGATCACATAGTGACTATAGCTAATAATATTGTGTTAAATATTTGAAAGTTGTTAAGAGAATAGATCTTAAAAATTCTCAGCACAAGAAAAAAATTGTTGGAGCTACATGTGGTGATGGATGGTAACTAGACTTATTGTGGCGATCATTTCACAATGTACACAGATATCGGATTATTATGTTGTACCCCTGAAACTAACACAATGTTATACATCGATTGTACCTCAATAAAAATTTTTTCAAAAAGAAATGCAGGGTTTTTTTTCTTTTTTAAATTGAAATAGACTTTTATTATTATTTTTAATTCTAGTAGAATTAACATACTGTGTTATATTAGTTTCAGGTGTACAATATAGTGATTCAACAATTCTATATATTATTCGGTGCTCATCATGATAAATTTACTCTTAATCCCCTTCATCTACTTCACCCATCCCCCACTGACCTCCCTCTGGCCACCACCAGTTTGTTCCCTACATTTGAGAGTCTGTTTTTTTTTTTTTTAATTCTCTTTTTCTCTTTGTTTTGTTTCTGAAATTCCACACAGGAGTGAGATCATATGGTATTTGTCTTTCTCTGACTGACTTATTTCACTTGGCATAATACACTCGAGCTCCAACCACATCATTGCAAATGGCAAGATCTCATTCCTTTTTATGGCTGAGTAATATTCCATTTTAGATATTTACCACATCTTTATCCATTCATCTATGAATGGACACTTGGGTTGCTTCCATATCTTGGCTACTGTAAGTATGTCTCCTAAGATGAGGAAAGCGAAAACAAAAACTATTGGGACTACATCAAAATAAAAGCTTTTGCGTAGCGAAGGAAACAACCAACAAAACAAAAAGATGACCTACCAAATGGGAGAAGATGTTTGCAAATGATGCTTGCAATAAAGGCTTAATATCCAAATATATGAAGAACTTACATAACTCAACACCAAACCAAACCAAACAAAAAATAATCCAATTAAAAAAGACATTTCTCCAGTGAAGACACACAGATGGCTAACAGACACATGAAAAGATGCTCGACATCCTCAATCAAGTCTCAATCATCAGAGAAATGCAAAAGAAAAAATGCAGGGTTTTAAATCTGAGTTAGTATTAACTTATTTTCAGGCTTATTTTTCATGTTTGTATATTGTAAAACTCCATTAAAGATAATCATTTAGCTTTAATCCATCCCATAGATTATTGTCCTTTTCTTCAAATGATGTCTTCCACAGTCTGAAATTCTGTATTTAATTCATTTTCTTAAGCATTAGGCCATATCTTCAAGTGATTTTTTTTCATCCTAGTCCCACAGGAGGTATACTTCTGAGGCTTTTCATGTATGAGCAACCCTTTCTGCTGCCCTCACAGGAATGATAATCTGGGATGACAATCAGAATTTTCCATCATGCATTTCCTCTTATGTCGCCTCTTGTCTGCTGTTTGTTTTTGTGGAGAGATCTAAAGCAAGCCCGATTTTCTTCCTTTGTAATAAACCTCTTTTATTTTCTCTGACACTCAGGAAACCTTTTTCCTCTGCTCTGTGATTCCAGATTTCCACGAGGATGTTTCTAGTGGGTCTGTTTTCCTTGCCTGTTGCTCAGTTGGTTCTTTCAATTTGCAGAAATAGCAGAAAATGGTTTCCTATTTTATAAAAACAATTAATCCAGGTTCAGTTGCTCTTTCGTCTCCTACCCAACTTCCTCTCTCTGTCTTGAATGCACTGTCCCTGTGATTGAAGCCTCTTTTAAAAAAAGAAGAACTTCATTATTTTCATTCCTTGTTACTTTTCTTTTGAAATCAGGGAAGAATCTCCAGACATGATTTCTACTTTGCTCTTGGTTTTCTGAAGAATCTAACCTGCTGTTCTTTGTCCTCAGTGTAATGCATACAGTAGGCAGTCACCTCCCGTGTTGGTGTACTTTCTCAAGAGGAAGAACGTGTGTTGGGTGCTTCTCGATGGCCTGGCATCGCGCTAAGAACTGATCATTCAGTGGTTTCTGGTGTAAGCTGTGCAACTCTCGAGGAAGAAGCACTATTTTAAGTTCTCCTTTTTTTTCAGGAAATTGATGAGCTCTAGAACTTGCCCAGGACGGCGGAACCAGAGAGTGTGGAGCTGTTATTCGGGGGAGGCTCCCTCCCTCGCCCAGCATGGTTGTCTAGCCCCATTTGTCCTAATTTGTCCCTTCTTCATACTTTCACGGCTAAGCTTCTGTTTTAGATTCATAGATGTGATGACATTTTGAATGTCGTTGAGAGGAATATTAAAAGTTGTCCAAAATGATCTCCCGCTTCTTCTCATAATGTTGTCTGATGTCCCAGATGGCTCCTTCTTTTGAACTTTAGTTTCTTTCTCCCCATCTGGTTATTTTCTGCCCCTTTGTCCTTCCAGGGGCAAGTTTGGTTCACTCTGTTAAGAGGCGAGATCAGTTCTGGCTGAGACCATCAAGGTGGACCCCTGTTCTAATCTGTCGGGTCTAGATGGAGAAGAGAAGAGGGAAGAACAGGTTTACTGTAAATCTACTAGGTGATCAGAGACTCCGTAGTTTAGGGGAGGAGGGAGAGAAGGAAGAAGAGAGGCAGGTGCTTCGGGACTCTTTAGCTAAGCTCTCAAAGGTGGTCTGGCTATTTCTGGTGAAGTGTCCCAAAGCTCTTGCTTCCTCAGGCCCAGTCAGGGGAACTGCTATCACCTGTGACTCCTGGCACAGTGAGACTCCTATGACCCTGGCATGCTTCCCGGGCCCCTGACATGCCCACGGCCTACCCTCACCTTCAGGTCTTCCCTTTGAGATGGGGCAGCGGCTGATAATAGAGGACTTCTCCCAGGGTTTCTTGCTATAATTTAGGAGGGCACCAAATTCATTGTCCATAGACCAGGTGCTTTGTAAAAAATATAAACCAGCTTATGCTTACACCCTTCAATATCTTGCCATCACGCTTTACATCAAATCCAGATTTCTCACTGTGGCCTAGTTGCCTTCCTGGCCCTCTTCTGAGCTCCTCCCCTCCTCCCCACCCCAGACACTCTGCCCTTCCTCTCTCTCCAGCATGCAAGCTGCTTCCACCTCCAAAGCCACTGGGAGTATTACCCTTGTCATCGGCATGGCCGGATCCTTGTCTATCAAGTCTTCGCCCAAAGCTCACGTCCCGTAAAAGGTTTCTCATCATGTGTAGAACTACCTGTGGCCCCCTGTTAGGTCTCATGGAGCTTCTTCCTCTGAAATATCCTGTTTACATCTCTGTTTATTAGTTTTCTGTCCGTCTCCCCAAAATGGAACATAATCCCCATGAGAAGAGAGAATGTGTCTTTCTTGTTCTCACCTGTGTCCCCTGTCCCTAGAGCAGCGCCTGGCACACAGTAAGTGCCTGTTGAATGCATGAAGGGATGTAGCCCATTCCTTTGCAGGCACTGGCAGCCCTCCCTCCATCGAGCCAGTCTGCCTTCTATTTTTCAGAAGTCCCTTATATGGGTGCCTGGGTGGCTCAGTGGGTTAAAGTCTCTGCTTTCAGCTCAGGTCATGATCTCAGTGTTGGGATCGAGGCCCGCATGGGGCTCTCTGCTCAGCAGGGAGCCTGCTTCCTCCTCTCCTTGTCTCTCTGCCTGCCTCTCTGCCTACTTGTAATCTCTCTTTCTCTCTATGTCAAATAAATAAATAAAATCTTTAAAAAAAAAATAAAAAGAAGTCCCTTATATGTCCATCAACTTTGCCTACTTTACAGCACCGGTGTGTGTTCTCCCCTGTTTTTATATTCCACTGGTAATTTCAACCTGACCAGCAGTGGAGGGAGGGAACTGGGGCAGGTGGAATCTCTAATGAGAACTCCAGCTTTCCCGCAAGTTCTAACTGAATCTAAATCAAACCCGTTCTCTCTTTACCTGACCTCGAAGGTCATGTTCAAGAAGTTGTCGAGATCTTTGGGGAACTGAATGAGGCACAGTTCTGCCTGGAGTGACACCTGGTGGATCAGGTGACTTCTAGGAGGGCCCTCCACACCGGGGCTCCCTGTCACTGTTGCCAATCAGGGGGGTCCCATTGGCTGCTGCAGGGGAGTCCCTAGGTCACCTTGAGAAAACTAACGGTCGACACAGTGGGTCATTCTGTCAGATGCGCTTGGCATATAAAGCCACCGCTGAGAATGTGATGTGCCCCTCTACTTGGTACCCTCCCCAAATGAGAGCCCCCCCATCCATTCCCTGAAGTCACCTGAGACACTGTCTTTTGAGCAAGGACTCCAAGTAGGCTTGAGTACAGATGCCAGGTCTCTGCTCTGCCCAGCGGGGAAAGAGTGGGGCTGCACATGTATCAGTGTTGCCTGAATTCCAAATTCACAGATTAATAAACTCTGAGCCAAAGGGAACGTGCCCATCTTGCTCAGGCTCCTCACTTTACAGAAGAGGCAGCTCAGGCCAAGGGAAGGGAACACTCCCCACCATGGCCAACAAATGGCAGAAACTCCACTTCATCCCCAATCTCTTGATTCCAGTCCAGAACATTCTTGCTCAATAGTGCCTCAGTTTCCCCAGGGATGCAGGATTCTGAGCTAGGAAGAAAGGTAGAAAGCAGCAAGTTGCTGCTGCCGGGCCCCTCAGGTCTTGCCAGCCAGAGATTTCGTTCTCCCGGAAGCAGGTGACAGGCACTAACCTTCCTCCTCTGCTCAGGGCAGCCGAGAGCCCTTGCAAGGAAAGGAAAAAATCTGTTCAGCGACCGCAGAATTCAGTGAGGAGGGGCACTGGTCAATGTTTCCAAAGGGGCAGCCTCGAGCCTGCTGTTCCTGAGTGGCCTCGCCTGGCCTGCTAATGGGAGGGCTGACTCACAGAGGCGGGGAGCTCTGGACTCCACTCCGGGCACAGCACAATTAGCTCAGTGTTCTGACTCATGCAGTGATGTCAGGACAATTTCAGGGCACATAATCAGGCACTCTGGAGAAGAAAAATGACTGTCATTACCAATTGGAGAGGAATATTTCAAACACCTTAAATCGATAAGGCTTAAATTTGGGGGCTGTTTCTCCGCCTTTCTCAAGGCAGAAACTGTCATGGAAAACTCCAGGGCTATACAGTGTATCCTTCTCCTAGCGGGACAGGTCCCATTGGATTGTGGGAGATGAGCCCTGGGAGGAGCTCCTCGTTAGAAGCTCTGAATTTTAAGCGGGGTCTGACTTCTCAACCCACTGTCAACAGGGCCCATCCAAGGAGAGCAAGCTCCCTGTTAGTCTCCATCACAACATTGCATTTGAGGGGGTGCTAAAGAAAACCACCTGATTGGCAAAGAGTAAACTCACTTAATAGGCTCTCTCCCTGCCAGACAGAGATTAAAAGTGATTTTTTTTTGCCTGAATTACATTTTATTTTCTCACCAGCTGCTAACTCTCTGAGACAGATTGGGAGATAAATTATCACAGCAGTGAATGAATCTAATTTTTCAATATAATTCACGGTAATTCTATATTTTCCACACAAGATGGAAATAGCGCTGGCTCTTTGCCAAGAGTCAAACTTCAAAAAAAAAAAAAACCCAATATCTTGGACTCCCAGAAGTCCATGAGTTTGGAGGGTACAGACCAAGGGGCGGACAGAGAGGAATCCCGTAGGCCTGGCACGGAAGGGGCATGGGGACAAGTGGGGGATTTGAGGGAGGAAGAAGAAGGCGGCAGAGAGGAAGACAGCACAGCGCTAGATGGCTCCCTCCTCCTCCCCCAGCCCAGGACAGCCTACCCCCCCAGGCGTCTCTCTTCATCCCCCACATTCCTGGTTTGTCTCTTCTTTCCAGAATGTTCTTCCCCAGGTTCACCTTTGACCACTCGATAGGACAAGTCTTCCCCGCCCAGTCACCTCCCTCTGTCACACCAGCCCCTTCTGTCTTCTCTGCAGCCTTTCCCACTGTGTGTGGGGGCAAATTTGCTTTTCTTCGTCTAGGTCTGTGTCCCTCCATAGAACATCAGTATCCCCGGGGAGAGCCCTGGTCGCTGTGTGTCCGGCCCATGGTGGGCACTCCATAAATATTTGTGGACTCTGATCTATGAACAAGAAAGGAAAGGAGAGGAGTCAAGTTTCCTGCAAACACCTCATCAGGTGCTTGGCCCCAACTGCACGGTGAGGATGTCATGTAGCAATTTGTCATTGTTAGTGGGTTATTGATGGGAACTGGGGAGAAGGAATGGACAGAGCAGCCTTTGATAAGGCAACCTGGCATGGCTGTGAGCGTGGCCGCACCTTGGGTCCGTGAATAATCTCTCGAGGTCCATTTTTCTCCTGCAGCCTTCTCCTGCCGATATTTCAGGAGAAATTTAAAACAGTAACTATTAGGAAGGTTGTTGACTAACAAGTCTTTCCCAATCAGAATCAGACCGAACACAGCTGGGGCCAGCCTGGTGCTGCCTCACCTGCCTTCCCAGCGCCCCTGGTGACCCGAGGAAGCAGCCGAGTGCCTGTCTGGGTGGCTGGGCCCTGGCATTGGGTCCAAATGAGCTTAAATTATTGAAAGAAGCTGCATCTGCCATAGGGGAGGAAAGTGGCCGAGCCGTTTGCTTTAAAGAGGCTGAGACCAGATCTGGCTTGGATCTGTAGGGAATATAAATGACGCAATTAATTCCCTATAATTTACAAGTCGTCATTTGCACAGAGCTCTGTGAGAAAGGGTTCAGAAAGCATATATTGAATACTGTGGGCTCTGGGGCGTCATCATCGTTCTCTCTACCTTTGGAAAACCGACTCAGCTCAAGTGCTGCCCCTGCAGAGACTTCCTAGATTGTCCCCCGCACCCACCCCCACTTTATCTAGTCTCCCTGGGTCATTTCACCTGCATTTAGATCTCACTTCAGTTTCACTTTGAATTATGACTGTTTGTGTCTGCCTCTTTCAGTGAATACTCACTGAGGGGTGAGACCATGTCTAAGATATCTTGATGTCTCTTCCTCCTTCCTTTCCAACATCGTGATTATTTCTTTGCCTGTTGTAGGTAATCAATAAATATGTACTACATGGCGTTGCACTGAAGACAAGGCTGGTTAGCCACTCTCTGTGTATATCCAGCCAAGGGCCATACATATTAGAAAAAGAGTCCTTGATGAATTCAGAAAACCTAAGGGGGTAAAGAGAGACAAGTGTTATTTACTTCCTTTGTGGTAGAAGTTTCCCATTTTTGCCCCAAAATGATGATAGTACCTTGATGTCCAGTTGAGACTCCCCCGCTTCCTCCCCTTTGTCCATTTCAGATGAGGCCATCTCTACCCCTAGTCACATAGGCAGAACACATGCCCCAGATCCAAAGCAATGACGGCCCCATGCTCCCCCAGGCTTGACTCAGGATTGGCAGCTCGGCCCTCAGAACCAATGGGATGCCTGAGGCTTTGGGTACAGTTCCAGGGCAGGGGCAGGTGTTCTTGCCAGTTGTGCTCGATGCTGAGAGGGGTAAGCTCTGCGGTGGCTGCCCCCCGCAGAGGTACCGTAAGGAGCCTGAGACCAAAAAAAAAAAAAAAAAAAAAAAAAAAAAAAAAAAAAAAAAAAAAAAACCACAATAGAAACCAGAACTAAAACGACAGTGACAAATGAAGCCCAGAAAACATCCTTTGAGCCCTGAATCCAATTAGACCTGAATATGGCTTTTCTACCCTTGGACTTTTCGATTATGTTAGTTGGGTTGTTTGTCACTTGCAATAGAAATGCCCCGCCCCCTCACCTCGTCTATCCTTCATGCCAGCACAGGTGAACTGTGACCAGAGTAATGACTAGGGAAGAGTCAATCGATGGAGTCAAGGAAATGTTCACCCTCACTTAAAATCAAAGAATAGCCAATTAAAGCAATGAGATAACATTGTTTGCCTAGAAACTTGGCAAAGATTAAATGCAACGATAATACTCTGTGGTAAGTAGATAGATAATGCTTAATAAGGGAGCTACGGAAAGGGTATTCATAAACTGCTGATCGGAGGATAATTTGGAGGTTAATTAATAAATTTATATTAACTTGCAAACCCTCTGTCTGCATCTAGGAAAGTATCCTAAAGAAATAAGTAGAAATACGTGCATTTAGCTAATAGAATAAACATATGTGGTAGGTGTTTATAAGAATGAAAAATTGAAAGTAACCTGAGTGTCCAACAAGGGAAGACAAGCAGAATAAATTTTGGTGCATCCCGTAATCAAATCTTATGTATTTATTAAAATTGTGTTTTATTTTTTTCATTTAAGAAATTTGATCTTTTTAAAAGATTTTAATTATTTGAGAAAGAGAGAGCAAGAGCCTGAGAGGGGGGAGGGGCAGGGGAGAGGGAGAAGCAGGCTCCCTGCTGAGCAGGGAGTCTGACGGGGAACTCAATCCCAGGACCCTGGGATCCTAACCTGAGCTGAAGGCAGACGCTTAACCAACTGAGCCACCCAGGTACCCAAAATTGCTCTGGAATGGATAACTGTGACATCTTCTAACTGGTATCCCAGCTTCCCCTGATGCCCCTTCAGTATGCTAAAGAGTAAATAACACATTTATTTATGTTTATTTAATCTCTACACCCAACATGGGGCTCAAACTCATAACCCCAAGATCAAGAGTAGTATACTCTTCCGACTGAGCCAAAAAGACATCCTGATGATACACTTTTAAATAACACATGGGTCAAAGAAAGAAATCTTAAGAGAAAAACTTTAATTATGAATTAAATGAAACTGAAAATACAACATCAAAATTTGTAGAATGGCGCAAAAGCCATGCTTAGAAGATAATTTCTAGCAATATATGCATGTATTAGACAAGAAAAACTATCTAAAATCAATCGTCTAATCTTCTGCCTTAGGATACTAGAGAAGAAGAGCAAAATAAACCTAAAGCAAGTGTAAAAAAATAATAATAGAAATTAGAACAGATATCAATGAAAGTAAAAACAGGAAAACAATGGGGAAAAAATCAACAAAACCAAAAGCTGCTTCTTTGAAAAGATTAATAAAACTGATAGACCTCCAGCCAGAATAAGAAAAAAAAAAGAGAGAGAGAGAGAGAGAAGGCAGAAATTACTAATATTAGACATGAAAGAAGGGGCATCAGTACTGATTCCATGAACATTAAAAGAATAATAAAGGAATATTAGGAAAACTCTATGCCCACAAAATTGCTAACTTACATAAAATGGACTAATTCCTTGAAAGACGGTATCTACTAAAACTCACACAAGAAGAAATAGACAACTTTAATGTGCCAACATCTATTAAAGACATTGGATGAATCCTTAATAATCTTCAAAATAGAAATCATCAGTTCTGGATGGTTCCACTGGTGAATCCTACCAAGCAATTAAGGAAGAAATGATACCAATCTTCTACAGTCTTTTCTAGAAAACGCAAGCAGAGGGTACACTTACTGACTCATTCTATGAGGCCAGAATTATGCTAAAACTAAAATCAGATCAAGAAAACTACAGACCAATATAACTCATGAACATCAATGCAAAAATCCTCAACAAAACACTAGCAAATTGAATCCAACAATAGATATAAAAAATTACATGCCATGACCAACTGAGATTTATTCCAGGTATGCAAGGCTGGTTCAGCATTTGAAAATCAATTAATGTAATCTGTCACGCCAACAACAGGCTAAAAAAAAATCATTTGATCACATACAGAGATGCAGAAAAAGTATTTGACAAGATCCAATGTTCATTCATGATCAAAATCCTTAGGAAACCAGGAATAAAGTGGAGTTTTTTCAACTTGATAAATAACATCCATAAAAAAACCTGCAGCTAATGCCATACTTAATGGTGAGATTCGATATGATGTCTCCCAGATCAGAAACAAGGCAAGAATTTCTTCTCTCTTTCTTTTTTTAATATTTTATTTACTTATCTGAGAAAGAGAGCACAAGGGGAGAAAGGAGCAGAGGGAGAAGCATTCTCCCTGCTATGCAGGGAGCCCGATGCAGGGCTGGATGCAGGGCTCAATCCTGTGACTCTGGGATCACAACCTGAGCCTAAGGCAAACGCTTAATTGACTGAGCCCCCCAGATACTCCAAGAATTTCCACTCTCACCAATCTATTCAACCTCATACTTGAAGTCCTAGCTAATGAAATAAAACAATACAAGGAAATAAAATGTATGCAGAATATTTAACTATTCCTTTGGGAAGGAAGAAAAAAAATTGTCACTGTTCACGGATGGCATGATTGTCTATACAGAAAATCCCAAAGATCCAACAAAAACTGAAACCAGTAAGCATTTAGGGAAAGGTTGCAAGAATCAAGGTTACCATACCTAAGTCAATTGCTTTCATACTTGTAAGCAATGAACAATCAGAATTTAAATTTAAAATACAATACCATTTACATTAGCACCCCTCCCAAAATGAAATACTTAAGATTAAATGAACAAAATAGATACAAAACTACATGAAGAAAACTACAAAACTCTGATAAAAGAAATCAAGAAGATCTAAATACGTGGGGAGATATTCCACCTTCATGGATGGGTAGACTCAGTGTTGTTAAGATGTATTCTCAGACCCTAGAACAAGGATAGGCACGTGGTAAGCCCCACACAAACAATTATTAAAAACAATGGAAGAGCAAAGTTACCTGCATCAATCATCTTTGTTCTACCAGTGCCTGGGAAAGACAGGTCAGAACCAGTAAAGAGAACAGATGTAGTCAACAATAACGAGTGTTGTGACCCTATTTCCTCCAAGTCTGGTGGTCAGGTAAACAATGCTCTGTTAGTAATATAAGTTAGAACAGACAAAACATTTTTCAAGCTTGCAAGAGAAAAAATCCTTTGCAAAATTGCATTAAGGTCAGATAATTGCAAATGTGGAAATCAATGAAAATAAAAACACTATATATAAAAACCTCTGTAGTACAGCAAATTCAGACTCAGAGAAAATTAACTGTTCATTTTTTAGTATCATATAATTACATTTATCTGATTATAAAATAATGTACTCTTATGGTTTGCAGAAAACAGGAAAGAACAAACAAAATAAAAACTGTGGATAACCACTGATAACATTTTTGCATATTTTCTTTTTTTTCTATGTAGATTTAGCTATATATTCAGAGATACTGATAAGATTTTTGCTTAATTTGATTTGTAATTCAGAGAGAATGAGAGAGAATGAGATGAGAACCTCATACCCGACCTATTTGGGAAAAACTTAAGACAATCATTATAAGAAGAAACTGTCCTGGTATGGGCTGCTAGGCATACGGGAAAATGGGCAAAGCAAAGACTATCAAAGAATCATGGAGTATGAATGCTTCTGAATAATTAGTGTGAGGAATGAAGAATTTGTATCACTTTAGCATTTTAATTTGAAAATTCTTCTATTATTAAAAAAATCAAGTAAGTCCAATAAGCATTAAGTTTAAAAGAATAAGAAAATCTTAAGATGTGTTTAGTTGCACGAAACAGAAATTCTAGCTTAAGGACAAAATGGAATTATGTAAAAATGGAGATCTTCATGGAAATTCATGGTGAGGAATAAAGTGAGGACCCAAGGGGTTGGAAGAACAAAAGTCAACTAGATTCTTTTCTTCCTCTCCCTGGGGCTACATGGTCACTAATCTCTGTTTTAGTCTGCCCATCTATGTCTTTTTCCCTACCAATTTCCACAGCTCATACTGGTATCCTCTGTCCCTTAATTTCAGTTTGCATATGACTTTGCTGGTGTCCATATTGGTTCATACATACTCTGACATTGTAGCTCGACTCCTATAGCCAGCAATCACAGTCTTTGGATCTCTTAATTGCATTTCTAGTGAATAAGAATATAATGGTTGATGCTACCTTTTGGAAGACCTGTGCTTGCATCAGCCAGATATCAGTGGCTAAGGAAAGGAGGTAGAGTCATATGGGCAAGAGGACTATAAGCAAGGATAATAGCCACTGAACCACAAAGGAAGAAAGAAAAGAAAAAATAAGTAAATGACAAAATAAAGAAACCTAAACTAGCAAAGCTAATCAAAACCAAATTCAGATTTGATTGAACCGAAAAACTGATATAACAAATATTAAATAATTTTTTAATTATAAAGGAATATTAGGCCAAATTGTTAGATAATTCAAAACCTCAATAAAATGGGGGAAAAAACATGGCATTCCAAACATGGCATGTCTTTAAAAATATGGCATTCCAAACTCGATGCAAGAAAAAAATGAAAAAACATTGTTAGGCTTAAATAGAAGATTATTTACAAGGGTCATAGAGATGTGCTGCAAATTATTCCTAATGCAAGTGATTTCTGTGTGCTATAAACTGTTCCAAAACAAAGAAAAGAATTGCAGAGTGCCCATGTTGATCTATGAGGTCAGAACAATACAAGGCCTGAAATCTGATAAAGATGTATAACAAAATAAAATCTATGCCAACACAATATCTGAATGTAGATAAAAGTGTTGAAATAAAGTATCAATAAATCAGCCCTACATTACAAGAATAATAAACCAGGAACATGTATAATTTATTAGAGCAAAATAAAGGTGGTTTATAATGAGGAAATCTATTCCTATCAGCCATATTTGGCATAACATATGCTGTTCTAGAAGATCTTAATAGTTATTAATATTGCCTATTTTATTATTTATGCACATATTCAATTGTAAACACAATTAAGAATCATATTCCTACCAGATACAACCCTTAATGAATCCTGGAAAAAAATTCTTGAGAGAGTCACACAGTATTGCCTGTGAGTAAACACAAATTTCCAAGAGTATTAGCAAATTCTTTCAAAGGTCCATTCTTTGTTGGTGGGAATGCAAGTTGATTTAGCCACTTTGGAAAACAGTGTGGAGATTCCTCAAAAAATTAAGACTAGAGCTACCCTATGACCCTGCAATTGCACTACAGGGTATTTACCACAAAGTTACAGATGTAGTGAAAAGAAGGGCCATATGTACCCCAATGTTCATAGAAGCAATGTCCACAATCGCCAAACTGTGCAAAGAGCTAAGATACCCTTCAGCAGATGAATGGATAAAGGAGATATGGTCCATATATACAATGGAATATTACTCAGCCATCAGAAAGGATGAATACCCAACTTTTGTATCAACATGGATGGATCTGGAGGAGATTATCCTGAGTGAAATAAGTGAATCAGAGAAACTCAATTATCATATGGTTTCACTTACTTGTGGAACATAAGGAATGAAATGGAGGACTCTAAGAGAAGGAAAGGAAAAGTGTATTGGGATAAATCAGGATGGGAGGTGAACCATGAGAGACTGTGGACTCTGAGAAGCAAACTGAAGGTTATGGAGGGGAGGGGGGCAAGGGGATGGGTGAGCCTGGTGGTGGGTATTAAGGAGGGCATGTATTGCATGGAGCACTGTGTGTGGTGCATAAACAATGAATCTTGGATCACTGAAAAAATAAAATTGAAAAAAAAAGTCCATTCTAATAACAGTCATAGAACCACATAGAACAAATCCTTTTAAGCTCAAAATAGATGAAATATTTAACATTATATACTGCAGAAAGGCTAAGGCTTATTTTCAAATATTAAGTAAATAAGCACTCAAAATGCATTAAATTCTTTTAACTAGTCACCTTGTTGCTAGTCATCTGTGAATGTCAGTGTTTAAAGTTAATAGAAGTGGTTTTCATGTGACCTCACTTGACCATATGAACGTTCATGTCACCTCACTTGGCCCTTGTAAACTTTCTCACCACTTAATATATGTATAGAGGCTATATGCAGAAACAGGAAAAGGACAACAAAAACAAAATCCCAAAGAACATCCAAAGAAAGGGAATAATAAATAAACTAGGGGTGCCTGGGTGGCTCAGTGGGTTAAGGCCTCTGCCTTCCACTCAGGTCATGATCTCAGGGTCCTGGGATCGAGCCCTGCATCAGGCTCCCTGCTCGGTGGGGAGCCTGCTTCCTCCTCTCTCTCTCTGCCTGCCTCTCTGCCTACTTGTAATCTCTCTCACTCTGTCAAATAAATAAATAAATAAATAAAATCTTTAAAAAAATAATAAATGAATAAATAAACTATATGATAAAGAAACCTAACCTAGTACATTTAACTAAGAACAAATGCACATCCCTTTAATAGGTAAGCAAGAAACAACACGACTGTTTCAATAGGTGATACAAAGCCTTTGAAACAATCAAACAGCTATTCCTTATGTTAAGAATTCTAACAAAAAGAACAAAAAATCCCCTTTTTATATAAAAAATGATATTCATTGTACACAAAATCCCCACTGTATGCTTAACGATAACTGTAAAAACATATCAACTTTAAGCAAAAGAACAATTATGCCAAATAATCTTTTAATAGTTTACTATTATTGTGCGAGTTTTAGATAAAGCAATAAGACATGAAATTAAATTACTTGAAAGGATTTCTTCTCAGGTTTTGGCAAAGATGGAGTGTATTGGATTGAAATAAAACAGATGACAATAAAAATGACAACAATTAACACATGTAGTCCTTATTTATTGAATTCTTGTGACAAACCTGTGATCTAGAATTACTATCATTCCCATTTAATAGCTGAGGAAACTGGCACAGAAAATTAAGTAACAGTCTATACAGCTAGGTAGAGGTGAAGTTGGGATTCCAAGCCAGGAAGTCTTGTTCCTGAAACTATACTCTCCACAAATCCTTTGGTATACCAGGTGCTGGGCTAAGCATCACAAGTAATCCTCTCAACAACTCTGAGAAGTAGATTGTTCTTTCCATTATAGGCTGTGGCAGCTGTGCAATAAAATATAGTACATAAAATCAACAGACTTTTGTGAAATTCTTAAAACTGTAATTACAAAGATGTAGCTACATAGAAAGATTTTGGCAATAAATTTTGAAATAAAAAGGTCAGATATCAAACAGTATGTCTGATATAATTACAGGTAGAGAAAAATATATCCAATTGGACAAAGACTGAGAGCGATTGAACTAAAATGAAGATAGTTGTTGGAGAAGGGTGATGGGAGTGTGGGTGATATTTTTTTCTTTACCAATTATCCATAATGAACATCTAATAAACAAGCTGAGGCTGCAAAAATGGTGTGTAAATGATGAAAATAGAAAATACTGTGATGATTTGTGTTGAAATGTCTATTAATGCTTTGAGTCAAAGTAAAGAGTTTCTAATTGTGGAATTCCAAGTGTAAATCAGACTACAGTTAGGATAGATGTTGGAGAGGATGGAAAAAAAAGAGAAATAATTACCCATGCAAGCAACTGCTTCCTCTGCTACTCCGGGAGCTGCCTGTCTTTGCTCAAAGCAATCTCATTAAGTCACTGTGTCCAGCTCCCTAACCCAAGGCAGGTCTGCACCTGAAGCAAACCAGATGGATTGGGAGCTCTTTGGCCTCCAGCATTCAGTGTCCACTTCATTCCTGGCAGCCAAGCTGTTGGCCACCAGTGTTTATACTGAATTTCTTCATACACACACTAAACTTAGGTGCTTTCAATTGTACCCACTGGAAAGAAAGAAAAATTTGGAGAGAAAGAAAAAAATTAAGCATATTTTAAAAATACCTTTTTAATACAATAAGATCTCTAAGTGTTAGTCTTCTTTGAATTTAACCAAAGACAACCACATTTCAAAGCTGGAAGAAAAAAACTGCTGCATTTGGACATATTAGAGTACTAAAGTATATTTTGAATATTAATCATTTTTTATCTTATGCCCTAACTTTAGAAATTAACCCCAGCTTAGGATATAATTGTACTATACAGTCAAGAATAAAGTAGAGATGGAGGAATGACCCAATCTGTAGTCCATGCAACCAAAAATCAAGGATTATTCCCTCAAATAATTTTAATTCTTTCTGCAAGTATAAAGCCTGGGTAATTGCTCTTTAGGTGCTGTGTATAGTGTAGATGTTAAGGTAAAACTACTCAGCTTCTATAACAAAAATTCTCCCAGTCAAGGTGGCTTAAATAAAGTAGAAGTTTATTTCCCACTTATATAACTGTCCAGACAGTCCAGGCTGATGGGAAGCTGTGCTCCATGAAGTCTGTCAGGATCCCAGACCCCTGCCATCCTGTTGCTCTTCCTGTAGGACCTTCTGATTTACACTGTGGAAGCTGGATTCATTGGCACATTAGCATTCAGATCCCAAGAAGGGAAAAAATAGAGCCACATCCAGGAAAGACAGCCTGTCTTTGTTGGAGATGACTCATAAGTTATACATATCACTTCTGCTCACATTCCATTGCCTTGTACTTAGTCATGTGATCACAACTACCTTCAAAAAAAGTTGGGGAAATAGTCTCTGAGCACATGTGTGTTCAGGAAGGAGAGAATAAATTCTGGAGAAGGAACAATGGAGTTTACGGGGAGAGGACAGTAAATTTGGAGAACATAACTAAAAATCTGCTTCTTTTTGGGAAACTGAGTTGCCATTTAAACCCATCTTCTGTCTGATCAGAGATTTATCAGATGATTTTCCTGGCCAACAGTACTACCATGCTCAGAAAAATGTAATGGCCACTAGAACTTCCCCATTCATTCATAGCCCCACTCCTGTCTCCAAGCTTCATCAACAGATCAAAGGCTGGAGTGATCTCCATGCATGAAACCTCCGTCCTTGAAACCTTTGTACGCAAAGTTCACACAGGAGTCATGCACTTATATATGTGCATGCACAAGGACACACACACACACACACACACGTTGATGGCAACCTATCAGAGTTTGCTTACAGATACCCTGTGCTAGTTGTTTCTGATTGGACAGGAGGAAACCAGAAGGTTATCATCAATAGATGAAACAAGAAATGTTTGCCCGGGAATCGGAATTGGAGAAGAGTTATTGCATCTCCTGAAGTCACTACTGTATTTGTCTGGGAGTGTCCTATCAACATGCTTTAGTAACAGCAGGAACATATTCCTCTTTCACTAAGCATGACCAATGGCCACAGAACACATATATCTCTTGGATTTGAGGGGTGGAGATTCCTAGTGGACATGTGGCATTGACAGGAGGAATACTGGAGCTGAATGCTATAGAGGGAAACTTTCATGGCTATTTTCTCAGGGAGTTGTCATAAAAGAAGCAGAGACTCTGAGATCATATGAATCTGGGTTACAAACCCTTGCTCTGTGTCATGCCAGCTCTGAGGTCTCAGTCAAGTCACTTAGCCTTCCTTAATTTCCTTGTCAGCAAAAAAAAAAAAATGACAACAATGCACAGCTGTATGGTTAAACTGACTCTTTGGAGCCTGAAACCTCAGGTCTCAGTAGTAAGTAGTTGCTGTTATTATTATTATTATTTTATTATTATTATTGCATCCTTATTGTGAAGTTTAAATGAGATACCATGTGAAAGCACCTTGGTCAGTACCTGACATGTAGTAAGTATGATTCTCTTGGGTTAGAGCTTCTAATGCTCTCCTAGGTGTCCTCATGTTAGAACCTGAATCAGGAAGTTGCCCCTTTTTAGAACCTAAAGGTAAGCCTGAAGGGCCAGCAGTGGGGATGGATTGAAAATGGGGAGAAGGGAATGGGAAAGGCATTTGTTAAATGTCTACTGTAAGTCAGGCACAATAGTGAGTGTGTGGAGTTACTAGAGACCGTTTTTGCCTTCTGGATTTTATTCTGAGTTGCCCTTGCTTATTAGTTTCCTATGGCTGCTGTAACAAATCACCACTGACATGGTGGCTTGAAATAACACAAATGTATCATTTTACAGTTCCTGAGATTAGAGGTGTAAAATAGGTCAGCAGAACCATGTTCCTTCTGAAAGCTCCAGGGATTATCTGTTCTTTGCCTTTTCCAGCCCCTAGAGGCCATCCACCTTCCTTGGCTAATGGCCCCTCCTTGCACCACTCCAACCCCCTTCTCTGACTCTGATCCCTCTGCCTCTTTCCTATAAGGATCCTTGTGATTACACTGGGCCCACCTGGACAATCCAAGATAATGTTCCTTTCTCAAGATCCTTAATTTAGTATCAGAAAAGTTCCTCTTGCCATGTAAGGTAACACATTCACAAGTTTCAGAAACTAGAATGTGGACATCTTTGAGAAGCCATTATTCTTCCTATCACACTTATTCATATAGTCTTTGTATGCAAAGACTCCATAAATCTCAGGCATGATCGAGATGGATGAAGACCAAGAACAATATCTATGTCCTCCAACACTACTATACAATGTATACATCATAAGTAAAAATCAGAGACCAACAGTGAGTAGAGCTGAAGGAGCACACAGCCTAACAGCCTATAACTCAACAATTCCATCCCAGACGGATCCACTGGAAGCTCTTGCACATGTGTTCCAGGACATGGGCTCATGAATCTTCTGCACAGCATCCTTTCTGCTTGTGAAAAATTGGAAAGTGTTTTTCAGGCAAATAGATTTAGAAATTCCCACCATGGAGCACCATGCAGACCTGGAAGACCCAAAGCTATCTAAGAGCCTAGGAGCCTAGAGGATTCTGAGAAACATAACAAAGAACACAAGCCACAAGAGAACACATACAATATAATATTGTTTTATATAAGTGCACATAAAAGATTCAATGAAATATTCAGTATTGCTTCGGAATACATAAATGGATGCTACAGAGCAAAAACTACGCATGAGAAGGTAAGTCTCAAATTTAGGATATTAGTTTCTCTTGGGGAAGGAGAGGAAGGTGCTATTGGGGAAGAGGACACAGTAAGCTGGAAAATGAGCACAGGAAAGTGCTTATTATGTCACTCACTTTGTAGGGCTGAAATATTTCATAATAAAAAATTTTAAATATCAACCTTGAAATTTTTCACCAAAATTGTAAATGCTTTCATCTTTAAGACTCGAGGAGATGGGATTTTTGACAGGGGCTAAGAGATAGGCAGGACTTTATTTCTGAAAAGGGCCCAACAAGGAGGCAGAAGAAGTCACTATGTCAATGTACCCAAGAGGAAATCCACAAGGCTGAGGAGAGGCACAGAGGAGAGAGCTTGGGGAGGAAAGAAGAGGTGGCATTGTTTTTGAAAACTACCAGTTAAGATTCTTTCTATTTAAAAAATCATAAGAAAACCAACTCAAACTGATTCAAAAAATAAAGGAAACACATTGGCTCATATAATGGAAAAGTCCAGATATAGCTCTGGCTTTAGACCAGGCTTTCTCAACAGATTACTGACAAGCACCAGTGACATTTTGGGCTGGGTGACTCTTCATTGTGAGGGCCTATACCGTGCATTGCAGGAGGGTTAGCAGCATCACTGGCATCTACCCCTAGAGGCTAGTAGTAACCTCCAAGTTGTGGCAACCAAAAAGACCTCCAGACATCGTCAAGTGTCCTCTGTGTTGGTGGTGGTGGGGGCCAAAATTACCACCTGTATACCCTCATTGAGGACCCAGCATTAGGGATGCTGACCTAGTGACTAAATGACATCACCAGGACCTGGTTTCTCACCATCAAGACACATGCTTTTTATAGTCTTGGCTTCATCCTAGGGTCCACATGGTGGTCCTCTGGCAGGCCCACATGCTGACCTTTCAGTAGCAAAATGGCTGTCATAAGGCCAGACCTCACTGCTTCGTACCTCACTGTCCAGGCAGAGAGACATTGTTGATTTGGGTCATTGGTACAGAACAGAGGCCACAGGCAAAATCCCAGCTCATGTCTCCTCCCCCTACTCTGCTTTGACTGGTGAGGTGCCCAGAACTTAGCCAGTCCCCATTGTGAGAGGGACAAAGAAAGCTGATTGGTCTGAGGCCTAGGACCCATGGCTAGGGTTGGGATGAAGTCAATTCCTACCAAGACACATGGATAAGGAGGCAGGTAGGGTGCCTCTCCAAAATGTCTGTACATCACTCCACAAGCAGAGCATGCGGGCCTGGGGTTGTCCCAATTCTGCCAAGGGTCCATTTAGATCCAGACAAAGGGACTCCAGTGAGGTGATGCTTGGTAGCTAAAAACCAGAGGCTAAAGGGTCTGCATGAGAAAGAACTGTCCCCACCTAAAAACTCATGCCCTTTCCCCATCCTGCCTACCCCAAGCCAGACTCGGAAAGGGTCCAAAACCTCAGTGACTCCCAGTTCAGCTGAAAAGAAGTAGAAACGCGGAGCTCAAAGCTGGACAGAGACCCTGCCACTTTTCCATGGCAAAGGACCTCAGTCGTGGGCCAAGCTGGGAGGGGCGAGGGGGAAGCTGGCATTAAAGCAAGTTAGGAATTTTTATTATCTAGAACTAGACCATTTTAATTACTGAACTGAGACTGTATTTGTGGTTTAAAGTGACCAGAGATCCTTTTATTACTGAACAGCCAGGAGAAAATTATGGGCCCTGCCTGAGACAGAGATTTCATCCTCAGGCAAGAAATGGTCCTCACTGCATACATTTTAAGGGGAGAATGGGAGCAAAAATAAAACCACGCTTCAGCTCTATCTGTGGGCTGTGCTGGCTCCAAGTGCAGCTGCCGTGTCCTTCAATGGAGCCCAAGGAAGAGGCTCCAGCAGGATGGGGGGACATACACATAAGAGTCTGGGAGGCCCTGCCAGGGAATTTAGTCTAATCCAAGATCTGCAGAACCTGCAGGGAGAGGCTACAGCAGCAAGGATTCGAGAAGCACTGGCTTGGGCAGCAAGGCCCAATGGCAACCTCAAGGTCAGGTAGAGGCACACAAATATTGTATAGCCGAGAGCAGTGGCCCTAGCAGAAATCGCCTCCCCGGGATCTGCCAGGGAACTGTGATTTCCCAACCCCTGGGACCTCACCAAGATGACCAGGCTAACACTGTTGCTACTGACCATCCGTCCCGATTTTTCTTGCCTTCTGCCCCAAAGCTGTGACCCAGAAAGCAAAGGTCACACAAAGTATTTGGGCCAGGGGGCTGAAGGATCCTGGGCTGGGACTTTCAGTTCCCCTTGCTCTAAGCAGGAAGGCACACGCAGGCACTTACTTCCTCTCTCTCCTCCATGAAGTAGCTCAAGGGTCATGCCATCCTGCTCACAAATGCTCCCCACTGGCTTCCTGTTTATTGTACTGGTTTGGCCATTAATGGGGCAAGATGCAAATGCAATTGCTGGAATCAGCCCTGTCTTACGTGGGGCTCACAAAACCAGCTTCCATTCTGACAAGTGTATGCTAATTGCATTCTGTCTCCTTGCAAATTACAGCTATTCCTCTGGTTTTAAAAAATTTGACATTTCATTTTGATTGCAGCCTCTTCTTGTTTCCTCCAGCACAGGGAAAGGGAGGGGGGTAGGGGATTGAGGGCAGACACTGACCTCATGGCCCTGGGACACAGGCTGCTGGAGGGGGCAAACCCCTGGGGTGGAGTGGCAAAAAGCCGGGACCTCAATGACACACGGGATCTTTCTGCTTCTGGCAGATTTACACAAAAGGGTCCAAACCCCCAAATTCCACAGTTCACATGGATCCAGGGCTTCCCCTATGCTTTCTGCAAATTCCTGCCCATTCTTCTTCCTGGGTCCCTCTGGTTTTGCTCCTCTGGCTGGGTGAGCCCTCGGAATTGTCTGCATGTCTACAAATACCCCTAGTCCCAGAAGTCCAATCATGGTGGTGATTCCATTGCTTAGCATATTAGAGACTTGTCTGAGGGCTGGGGGAGTTACAGCAGGAATTCCGTCAAGTACAGCATCCTGTATGTAGGTCAGAGTTTCTCAAAGTGGAGTCCAGGGACCCTTAGAGGGCCTGAGACCTTTCCAGGATATCCATGAGATCAAAACTCTTCACCGGCACCTGGGTGGCTCAGTCCATGAAGCATCTGCCTTCAGCTCAGGTCATGATCTCATGGCCCTGGGATCGAGCCCCGCATCAGGTTCACGGCTTAGCAGGGAGTCTGCTTCTCTCTCTGCCCATCCCCCACAATTGTGTATGCACGCTCTCTCTCTCAAATAAATAAGTAAATCTTAAAAAAAAAACACAAAAAACCCTCTTCGTAACCATGTTAAGATGCTGTTTGCCTTTCCCTCCAAAGCGTACAGAGGAGTTCTCCAACACCTACTGAGTGTTTGATGATGTCACTGCTCTGAGAGCAGAGGGAGTGTGTGCCTGTGTATTCTGGTGTCCTAAAATGCTCTCAATTTTAATTTCTGATACGATAAATATAATAAATGTAATGCACTTAACAAATCCCTTTGGGATCCTCAATAATTTTTAAGACACCAAACTGCATCCCTTCGAGCCTTGCAGTCTTTCAGAGCTGCTCCTCCTGCTGAGAGACCCTTACCCTTACATGCAGCCCCTGGGACTTGGGGTCTAATGAGCCCTGTGCCCCTCACTCCTAAACCAAGAGCAGCGTAAGGCTGATTGACCTTCCACAGCCCCCCAAAACTCTGGTGAATAACTCTATCTATGTGCAAAGCTCTCTCAAATCCAGTAAAAGACACAAGATCCGTGGCCTTCTTGGGAGGGAGGGAGGTCTTGAGGAACCACCCCATCCTTGAGATCATACCTAAGTCCTCCTTCACAGCAGAGTTTAGAGTAGGGAAAGATGTGTTACTGCCCATTTTACAGGAGGCAAAACTGAGATTCTGGAGGCAGATGGTGGAGATGAGATTAGAATCCACTAACATGTGATTGTTGGTTTCAACAGCCAAGCCACGGAGCCTCTTGAAGGCTGTTTTGAAGCATTCTCTTCCTCACCTCCCTTGTTTTTGCTTTCTTCCCCATCTTCTTTCACCCCTCTCTCTCCTTCCCTCTTGTGCTCTCTCCTTCCTTCTGCTCATTCTCCCTCATTTCCTTCCTCTAAGCTATCTAAGGTGGGTCTGTTGGGATTTTTGTCATTCTTTCCTGAGAAATAGCAGTGTATTTCAATAAATGTGAATGGCAGAGAAATCAGGTAGTGATACTTGAGCAGAAGAGGGGGTGTTGTCAGCCACAATTCATCGTGTCCCTGACTGGCAGAGCTGGGGTCCTGGTGTGAGTTCTTCGGGCCCCCAGTGCCTCCGGCCCCCAGTGGGGCGGTGGACCCTGCTCTCCAGCCCTACCCAGCCAGCAGCTACAGCAGGCACATTCAGCCCTCTCTGGTCCCCTTCACCTTTTCCGTCGGTTTTATATCCACCCTGTACCAAAGAAGGGGTTGCTGCCGGTCGACTCACTGTGTCATTCCTTCCTCTGAGTCAGGATCTGAGGAGAGAAATGTGGAGATGCAGTTTCTTCCCTAAAGGAGTTCACGGGTCAGTGAAGAGACGGAGACACAGTCAGATAAAGATAGTATGGTGAAGTGAAAGGAAGAATGGAAGCCTGGGCCAATGTCATGGGCACACGAGGAGTCGCTGGGATTCTGTGGCTGCTGGAGGGCTGACAGGGGTGGGAGGTGCGGCTAAGCCAGGAGAGCAGGAGGAGCCCAGATCACCAGGTCTGGGCCATCACAAACTCCAAACTAATAGCAATATCTTAGGGGCCAGAGTGGCGTGTGTGTGTGTGTGTGTGTGTGTGTGTGTGTGTGTGTGTGTGCGCTCAGGCGTGGACGCACGTGCGTGTGCATGTGTGTGTGGGAGTGGCAGAGACCGAAATAGAAACAGAAATTTCTAAGCTGTTTTAATAGAGGCGATTCAAGGTAGTGGTTAAGGACAGCAGCTGTGGGGTTAGATGAACTTGACTGTGGCTCATGAATCTGTATGACTTTGGGCAGGAACTTTAAGCTCAATTTTACCACCTATGCGATGGAATGATAACAGTACCTATCTGAAGCTCTATTATGAAGATTTCATAAATTAATATGTAGCAAGTTTTAAGAAAGTTACCTGAAATATACAAGTGTGTAGATCAGTATAGAAATGTCAGTTACTGTTAGTATTGTGTGAAAGAATAACCGAAATAATCCACGTGAAGCATTCATCCCAGTGCCTAAAACATGGTAGAGCAGCCGTAGGGGGTGGTCTCAACATTATCCTGGGGACCAGGGCTCTGTCCCTCAGGGACAACAGACATCAGGCATGGTGGGAATAGGTCTCCAGACCCCGCTAATCAAAAGGAGCGGGACTCCAAATACACTGGCAGGTGGAAACATGGGTTGGATGTGTGTGAAGGCTGGAAGTGAGCTGGAGGTGGGGCGGCCACGGCAGGCAGCAAGGATTAGAGTCTGTGTTTGGACGGCCATCATCAGTGGTCATCCTCGGATGAAGCCCAGAACCAGGCCTGGGGAGATGAGGACAACCCTCACCAAGGAGGTGACATTTCAGTTAGACGTGAGAAGATAAGTGGGCGTTTTCCAAGATTATGTACAAAACGAGTCACATAAATGTCATTTCTACCACACTTCTTGAAATAGCTTCACACAACTTTCTAGAATACCGGTCCGTGCTTTTTAAAGCTAAGCTTTGTTATTATGTTGTTGGAATCTAGCGTAGAATACAGCTACAGATGACTGATAATAGATGAGGACCACCAGTCTTACTGGGGAAGACATTTAGAACTGGAGCCTGGTACTTGGGAATTATTTTCTCATCTGTATGAACACAAAGCTGATATACCCGTGTGGCGTGTGACCGCTTACAAGTCACCGCCAGCTTACTGAATCCTCAGAAACACCCTCTGAAGTAAGTATCAGGATCCCCGTGTTACACCTGAGGCAACATGGGAGCTCAGTTCTTTGGGACTTCTGCCTGGAGGCGATGTAAATCCTTCTTTCGGACCTCAGGGTAGACTCCTAACAAACCCTTCATGATCCCGAAGTCAGGCTCCTCCTTACCTCAGGTGGCACTGGACGAAAAGCCCATTCTGGGGCTTGTGGCCACCGATGAGCAAAGCCAAAGGCCTGTGCAGACCTCTCTTGTGAATGTCCCGAAATATCAGAGTCTCTGGTATAAGAAAAATAGACAAAGCCCTTTGAGATGATCAGTTGTATGTGTCAGTTGGGCTAGGGTTGCAATCCCCAGTTATCCAACCAGACGGTAGTGGAGGTGTTGCTGTGAAGGTATTTTGTGGATGTGATTCAAGTCCATAATCAGTTGACTAGAAGCGAGGCTGAGTTCTCAGCCCAGAGAACCTGGGTGGGCCTGACTTAATCAGTTGAAAGGCCTTAAGAGCAGCTGGCGCTTCCCTGAGGAAGGAGAAATTCTACCTGTGGGTGGCAGCTTCATGCATATCATGCCAGAAAGGACACAGTTACAAGAGGGAGCACAATGATGCAAGAAAAAGAAAAACCGAGAGAGATTTCTCCAATACTTACCCACCTTGGGGAGCAGGAATGAAGCAGGGGACAGGGACGGTGATAAGGGCTCCCCCAGGGGGCTGCCACCTGTGAATGCACTTTCTTCTTAGCACAATGCTCAAACATGTCCAAGCATTCAACATAACAAAGGTATTTTAGGCTCAGCCCTTCCTGCATCATAGCTTCTTTCCAAGTTCCCTCCCATCCAGCTCCTCCCTTGATGGTGACAGGGGAATTATCTAGAAAGATGGGAGGTGGCAACTTGAAAATGCAGCTGTATATCCTCTCCAGAGGTGTTTGTCGCCAGGGGTCTGACCGCAAACTCGTATTGCTCACTCTTGTCTTGTGGCGACTTGTGATGTAGAGCCCTAGCTGGGAACGACCTCTAGCAAACCAGGAGCTCCCAAGCTCTTGGCATCTGAGCTATCACTCATATGTGTTGTCTCCAAAGTGCAACAAAAACCACAATTCCATTCACCCTGAGGATCCCAGCTCAGACAGTCTAACTGCACCCCAGTCCAAACAGCAGGTTTTAAAAATCTTATAATAAAAGCGAGTGCTAGATATTACAGAGTTATAAAAAGCATTATCCAGGGAAACAAAGACAATGAAGGCTGAGGCCAGCTGACTGCGGGCCCCTGCCTGGGAAGCTCAATGCCCAATATAGCTCTCCCCAAGTCCTCCTGGGTATTTCCCTTTTAAGCATCCCCAGCACTGGACTGCCGAACGATGCCTGCTGCCTGCACATTGCTGGAGGATAAACTCCTAATTCCCAAGCAAGACTCACAGGAAGCTTCATACTGAGGCCCCCTCTCCCTCATCTCCCTCCCTCACCCACCACCCCAGGCTCCAGGTTCCTGGAGCATGCCTCACATTTTTACATCTCCGTGAAGCCTAGGAGCCTGGAATGCCCTTCCCTAGTCTCTGCCTCATTGTCTACTTCTCTAAGCCCTATCTCAAGTGTCTCCTCCTCTGTGAAGTAGTTCCAACCTTCCGTGGCAATTATGAGTGCTGTTCATCAGATATTTCATTGTTCCTATGTGCCGGGCACAATAGGATTGCATTTCTGGGCTTCTTGTTTTTGAGGCTCTGTGACTAGTTTTGGCCAATGGGTCTTGAGAAGGATGACATGTGTCCCTTCTGCACCTGAGCACCTGCTTCCCATGTGACACTCTCTAGAAACTTTCTCTCCCTATGACATGGCAAATAGCAACATTCCAGATAGTGACTGCTCTGATAACCTGGGTCCCAGCCCAGAAATGATCATGGGGAGCAAAGAGCCCCACTAACCCACAGTGAAGAAAGAGACCTTTGCTCGAAACCACCAAGATATGGGGGTTGTTTGTTACTGCTGCATAACCTAGCTTGTGCTGACAGATACACACTCTCTGATTAAGCTGACTGCTTTTGCCTCACCTAGGCTCAAACAGCACTCTGCCTTCTCTCCCCTGGTGGCATGTTTTATGTGTTTGTGTGCACGCCTTCAATGTCAACTAGATCAGAACCAGTTCAGGGACCGTTCCTCATGCACTTTCATATCCCGTTATTCAGCACAAGACCTGCCATGTAGCAGACATCAATACACAATCATTGTGTTGTTATTGGCTCATTTTTTCTCCTCTTCCCTGTTGTGCGGGTGAGAAAATGACCTTGACAGTTTCCTGTTACTCTTGCTGGCTTTCTCCTGCTGCTCAGGTTACCAGAATTGATTTCACTCTTCCTGTTGCCAGTTCAATGGGGGGTCAGGGAGTCAAACTTGTTCTGGGTCATACATCCTCATCACCTATAAACGTTCCAAGGATCTGGCTCCTGAGCAGTTGTTGTACGTGAGGGATAGGGCCTCTGGGACCACCAATAACTCTGAAGCAGCATTCGCAGGCAGCTGGGGCAGCCCAGACTGCTCCCATCCTCATAGAAGGTGGAGGAAGGGAGAGAAAGCTCTTGCCTAAATTTCTAGGCTTCTGGTTCTTGCTTCTGTTGCACCTACATGTGCTAGGCCCATTGAAGTACAATGATGAAACTACACACGCACACACACACATACACACACACACACACATTTGAAGGCTTCATCTCATAGCCCTGGACCAGCAGGACCTGGGTCTGGAAGGAAATTCCTGGGTTTGGGAATCATCAACTGCCCCATTTTTAAGCCTGGGCAGGCAAAGCTTCAGGCACCCATGGATGCATGGAGCCAGAGCCTTTCTCACTGCTTCACCCTTTGATGGGACTGCCCTCACTCACAGGTGTGCTGCCTGGCTCTTAACCCAACTCTCTCTCTCAGACTTGGGTCTCAAGCTGACTAGCGGCCAGATCAGATGGATTCTGACCCCTGGGTATACTTTCATGCCAGTCTCTCTTCCTTCCTTGAGACAAATATCCTTTTGGAAACTCTCACACTGGCCCAGAGAGACCTCCCTGTCTGACACTCCAACTGATGCTGAGAACCAGCTTTCCCGGAAGCCCTGCCCCTGTGCCTACCATACCCCAACTCTCCCGACAATCTCACCAAAAGCAGCCCTGCCAGGAGGAGTGGAGTCTACCAGGCTCCTCTGGATGTGGGAACTTGGGCAAGTTGCCAGAGACAATCCTGCTTTCTTGATCATTTCTCCCTGTCTGGTTAAATCCATCGGTTTCTCCTTATCAAGAGTCTAGTGTGTCTTCTGGCTCCATGCCCTTGGCCATAAGATAGATGCAAAGGGAAGTCAAACTGGTTATCTAAGCTATATCCTGACACTCCACCTGACACCTGACACCTGACACCTGACTGGGAATTGCTTGGTTGTAAGGGAGAAAAGCCGTGTTCATGAACTAAACTACAGGGAGTATAAGTAGCTCTTGCAGGAACTGGAAGTTTGCATGGAAGAGTGCACTGATGACCCCAAATCTTCACCTTCCCCTTATTGCCACATGACTTGCTTTAGCCAATGAAATCAGGACAAGCATCATGTGCCCAAAGCTTCCGCAAGCATGTGCATGATTGGACTTGCTGTCTTGTGCTTTGCCACAGCCATGAGAACAACATGCCAGAGCCAGCCCATTAGTCCCAGGGGGGAAATGAGGGACACTGGAAGCTGAGCCAGTATCAACCGAACCTACCCTAGATCTGCCCATCCCAGCTGACCGTAAGAGCCATAGGCTGCATGAACACTTGGCCCATGACACTGAGACTTTGTGGTTATTTGTTACACAGCATCTGGGGGCAATTGTTAACCAATACAGGAGTCAAGCAGGATTCTTCCCACTTCGATTTCTGCTCTCAGATTCCTCATGGTCTTTTGCTTCTGCTTCTCCCTGCACTTCTGCTTCATTTATTCTTTTTCTAAAGGTCAAATTCTTTGGTTTCTCTTCCTCTCACACATGATTCCCACATAGACTCCCAAGCTGGCTCTCAGGAATCTACGATCAGCCCTAGAGTGTCTCTCAGCCTCATAACATGTCTGTTGTCAAATCTGAGACACAGAGGACTTACCCACTTCTCCACTCCTCAGTGGAACTTGATGGCCAATCAGGAAGAAACACAATCGTAGAAATGCAAGGGAGTGTTCTATGCTTCCCAGGGGGTGGAGTGGAGGTAAAGGACCACTATTGCTTTCTCTGAGTCCCCCCCACCAAGGGAAATGTCTTGCCACAGCAGCAAAAAAGCTAAAAATAAGTTCCTTAGCAGGTCATTCTGTTACTTATGCAAATAATCATCTGTCACAGGGAGGACAACATGCTGAGATTGTTCCCTAGGTAGGTTGGTGGTGGTGGTGGTGGTGTTGAGGGGAATAAGTAGCTGAGATCAAGAGGACTAGGGAAAGTGAGGCAGCAGTAAGTCTGGCCATGAAGGACTAGCACTAGAAATGAGGAAAGAGTCCAGTTACATTGGGAGCCAACTTAGTGAGGGCCAAGAGGAAGACCAATATGGTGGGCACATTCCCAAACACAAGAACACCAGACTGCACAACAAATTCTGAGCTCTACCCATGTTCATGGGTGACTCTGGTTAAACAGGGCAAGGTAAATCAGGACATTCACTCCATCTGCAGTGGTAGGCCAGTGCATGGACACTCCTAGAGACTAGCAGCCAATCCTGAGGTAGGCAACTGGCTGAGTCCTGTGGTCTTGTGATCCCCTCCCTTGGGTGCCAACCAATCTGAAGGGAGTTTCAGATTTAGAAAGGTGGATGAAACCAAGGGTTAGAGAAAAGATAGAGAACTGGAACTCTTGTTAATGACCGCATGAATTGGTAGAGACATTCTGGAAAGTGTTATGGAAATATTTACCGAAACTAAGTTGTGTAAAATCTACAACCCAGTAATCCTGTCCTGGGTGTAGAGCCTGAGACTTTCCTGACCAGATTCATGAGACAAGTGAACCAGAATGAGCATCCTGGTGCTGCTTCTGGTCAGCTGAAGCCTGCAGAATGGAAGAGTGAAAGGGGGTAGATGTACCTGAAGCAGGGAGCTAGTTACAGAAAGAGCAACAGGAATAGATCTTTAAAACGCAGTGCAGAGTGAAAAAAAAAGTAAGAAACAGAACAAGATTTATGGCACAATACCATTAGTGTAAATTAAAAACACATACACACCACAAAACAACGTTATATTTTAACAAGGATCCATGAGTCTGTTAGGCCATATATCAAAACACACAGGAGAGAATACCAAGGGGAGGAGAAGGGATAGGCGTGAGGACTGAGGATAAAGTGGGAAAAAGCCCATAAAACAAGAGAAGGCCTGGCACCGACTTTCTATGGTAATGAATGTAATAAACATAATTTCCATATCTGAGATCTGTTGTTTGTTTTTCATCTCAAGTGAATCTACAGTGGGGCCGGTTTGGGGGTGGGACCATCCTACCTCTGGCTGTGGGGATCATGGGGGACAAGGTGCCACAAAGATCCCTGGGGGAGGGGCCACTGTCAGGTGCAGGGAGGCAGGGAATGGAGGGTCGGGGCCCAGGCTTCAGATTCAGACAGTCCTGGGTTTCAGTCTTGATTTTGCCACAAACTAATTGTGTGACCTTGGGCAAGTCATGTGGCTGTTGGAAGGTCACCTCACTCTCCAAACATCCATCTCTTCATCTGTAAAATGGAAATAACAATACTTGGGTGTGGATATTAAATGAAATGATGCTTGCAAAGGGCTCAGCACAGTGCTTGGCTTCATAAACAGCAGATTTTCTTCTCCTGGGGTTTTTACCCAGTGTCCCCAAACCCCACTAATTCTCAGAATGGAAATTGTAGCTTCATTTCCATGTCTCTTGGTCAGCCACTTTCTGATGGGAGAGGCTCTGGATCAGCAGCTGCAGGGCCACTATTGGCACAGCAGTGAGCGCTTGGGACTGGGTTGGGGGTCCTGTGGGCAGCTTCCCAGGGGCTGGACAGACCTACACGCTGAAATCCAGGAGCAGCCAGGTCAGGCCATTGCTGGGGGGCATAAAAATCATCATCAGTCCAGAGAATGGGGCGGGGGGAGATCCCAGGGGATGGAAGGATGTTGTGACCTCAAGAAACCAGAGAAAGGTCAGGTGGAATGGAGGCCCAGAGCCCCTTCTTACTGTTCCCTACCTGCCCATTCAGAGTCCCTGCCCTGTCCCTGTCTTAAAGGTAATACCCTGCACTGGACCATTCCCTTTCGAAGCTTTCTTCCTCCAAATAAGATCACAATTTATGCTTTTCCCATGTTGGTAGAAACCTGACTACAGTTTTCTTTGAAGGCAGACAGGACCCTTGCCCTCTGGGCATTTCGCTCCACACTGTGTAAATGCTGTGTGCGTTTTACATCAAAGCCTGAGACATCTATGTGCATTCTTTATGTGGAGGTCCCCCTCCTTCTTGGCATAAGCTCCCTTGGGAAGTAGGATCTAGCCTCTCTGGAAATCTCCTGGGCTAGAGGCCTGCCTGAAATCCTCGTTCGGCTTTCTCTTTCATTCCCCCACATGCCTTCCATCGTACAGTCTTCTTGTAAATACCTCCCCACTCTATCCGTTTCTCTCCATTTCCTGTGTCCTGGCCATAGTCCAAGTCAATGTCTTCTTTACCTCAGACTCTCTCCCTGCCCCCGGTCCTCACCCCCAGGCTGCCCCTCTCCCATCAATTCCCCGTGAAGCTCCAAGAGTGATGTCTCTTTAATATTAATATGACTGTGTGAGCCTCTTGCATAAGTTTTCAGCGTCTTCCCATTACCTGACGACAGGATCCAAACCCCTTAACATGTGACACAGGCCCCTGTACCAGCCAGCCCCTGTATGTCCATCCAGGTCACTCCGACTATGATTGCCCCAGCCGGATGGCATGCCCTCTACAGCCTTAGTGCTCTAAACCCACTCCTGCCTCTGGACTTCACACATGTTTGTCCCTCCTCCTTTTTTACCTGGCTAACTCCCACTTGCTTTCAAAGATGAATTTCACTTCCTCCAGGAAACCTGCCTGATGTTCCGAGTCCATACTAAGGGTCCTGTCGTAAGTTGAATTGTGTCCCCTATAGTATGTTCAAATCCTAAAATTCCCTGTACTGATGAATGTGACCTTATTTGGAAATAGTCTCTGTACATATAGTCAAGGTAAGATGAAGTCACACTAGAATGGGATGAGCCCTAATCCGATGTGTGTTCTAAGAAGAGGGAAATGTGGACACACACGCAGGAGGAGGCCATGTGGCTATGGGGGCAGAGGGGCAGCTGGGAGCCAGGGAACACCAGGGATGGCCAGCCACCCCCAGACACTAAGAACACACAAAAGGAGCCTCCCCTAGAGCCTTCCCAGGGAACGCAGCCCGACCAACGGATTTCAACGGATTTCAAACTTCTGGCCTCCAGAACAATGAGACACTACATTGCCACTGTCCTGTCCCAAATTGTGGTAATTGTTACAGCAGCCATAGGAAAGGAAGACAGTCCCAGCCAGGTGCTCGCAGAGCCCCCGTGCTTTCTCACCGGAGTCCTTGCCCTTTATGCTTTCGTGGGATGACTTGTCCGCTCCAAACGAGTCAGTAAGCTCCCTCAGGACAGGGACCTTGCCTGACTTGCTCATTGCTGTAGACCCATCGCATAGTTAGAATGCATGGACCACATTTGTTGAGCGAATGAATAAGAATGAAGCTGCAGGAGAGCAAAAACGGCTGGGGTGACAACAGGCAGACGGTGGGAGGCGGCAGGCAGGCACCGAAGTCTTCATTCCTCTCTAGGGAGTTCTGGGCCCAGACACGGCCTGCAGGAGGCAGCAGAGTCTCTGTGCTCTGTGCAGACAGGAGGCAGGATCACCTCTGGGGGGTTTCAGGGTGCTCCCACCAGACCTGGGGTGTGGTCCTTGATGCGGGAGAAAAAGACCATCCTACAGGCCTGCAGAGGTATTTCCTACTGATACTTTTGAGAGGCTAAAGCTCAGGTCAAGGGAGTTGGCAGCAAGGCTGTGTTTCGGTATTTTACAGACCTTCTAAAGAGGAGGGGAAGAGAGGGCCCCTCTTGGAATGAAGTAGCTGAGCTGTGACTGCTGGGCCCAACCTCACTCCTTGAGTCCCAGTGCCACTGCTTCCTTGAGCAAGTTCCCCGACACCGAGATGGCAGCGATCCCTGCTCAGCCCCCCACCACGTCTCTTCTCTGTGTCTGCTGCCCTACCCACATGCCCCTGCTCCAGTTCTGGGCGCAGCCCGTCTGAGGCTGCTCCCAGCACCCACTTGAACTTCTTTCCTTCCTGGTGAATCTCCCCACAGGGTGGTTGCTCTACAGGCCTTTCCTCAAAAGAGAAGGCCAGTCCCCACTCTTGTCACCCAGATGGGGAGAGCCCTCTCCCATGGTCAACTATGGCTGATGCCTTTTGTGAGCTACATTTTTAACATCCCTTGGCACGTCAGAGTTTCTCCAGTTCTCAGAGCCCTGAAGGTTACCTTGAAGGGCAGTGAGAGAATCTGGAGTGTAGGAGACCACCCCCACACCCAGGCTGCAGGATGGGGGAGGGGAGGCAGGAGAGTAAGGGCAAGAGCAGCATATCCAACGGCGGGGAGCCCGCCCTGCCAGTGGGCTTCGGGGCACCGACTGCCTCTCTGGGGTCTCAGGTCTGTCACGTGTCATTTTCAAAGCCGCCTCAATCTGGACGGGCTGAGCAAAGCCCAGAGAGCGTCAAGAATGACAGGAAAAGATATGTTGCACGCATCAGGTGTGCGCTTATTTCTATATTTCATGAGGCCCTCAAGTCCATTTCCATCAGGAAGCAAATTGAACTCTGCAGCGTTCTTTGCCTAGGGCCAGAGGGCAGGCAGCCTAGGGACGAGATTTTGGATAATAAACCCCTGATAAAAGAAGCAGCATCAGAAGTTCACTGCTGGTCAAGTCTGGTGCATTGTAGGTGCCCAATAAATGGTACTGAAATGCACAATGCTCCTCGTACACAGACATTTGACAACTTCAGCATCTTGGCCTCGAGCTGACCCCTGTGGGTAATGGGTATTGGAATAAATGTTGGAGATGAGGGTAGCGAAGTTGTTTTTGCATTTGGCAAACTGTCCAATCTCAAAACTGCCCTAATCTGCTCTGTGATGCGTACTCCTTGTTAGACACCCATCTGGTTGACGATTGTCAGAGTGACTTGCAAACAACAGATGGGACGTGACTCCCGCAGGAGAGCTGAGAACGTGGAGCAGGAGACCCGAAACTTGTGCAGAGTCTGATGAGTTCCTCCTGGAGCCAGGGTGGGGGTCTCACACTCTACCAATTCCCTCTTCTCTTCCTCAACAATTGTGGTTTGTTAGGACCAGAAATGCAAGAGACACTCCTTTCTTAAAATGTGAGAGTTATCTATGATCTGATTCTGCTGCACTCTGTCCATGAATTAGTGGTTCTGAAGGGGGCCCCAAAGAAGGAGAATTTACAGGGGCCAAGAGATCTGCCGTTTTTCACAATGGCCTTGTACTGTTGGCTCGCTTGTCCCAAAAATCACACTGACTTTAACCAGACCTTGTTGGGCTGGCCCACATACCCAACCTGGGACAATACAGGGGAGTGGGAAGAATAAAGGTTTGGTTGTTCAAAAAGTTGGAAGCATGGCTACACCATTTACTTACTAAGTAGGATCTGGAGCTCTCTGAGCTTCAGTTTCCTTATCTGTAAAATGGGTCCCATTGTACCCTTCATTCAAGGTTCTGATGAACACTAAGGGAAGAAAAGTATTGAACATGCCTAGCACAGTACCTGGCCCTTGGTAGAAGCTCATATATTCTGGCTAAATTGCTACCATTTTCTAGATGCAAAATCAAACCTTAATGAGTGGCTTCCTCCTAGCCAGAACTCTTTTGATCATAGGTGATAGAAACTAACTCAAACTAGCTTTAGCATAATTGAGAATTTGTTGGCTTTATGGAACTGGAAGTCTGGGGACTCAAGGTCTCAACAAATGATGACATTGTCATCATCGTTGTCATTTTCCTCTTTATCTTCCCCATTCTCTCACTCTCTCTCTCTCCACCCCCTTTCTCTCTCTCCTACTATTTTCTGAACATCTGCTCCATGGTTGCCTTGGGCAAATGAGCTTCTATGATGGATGGCTTGGAGAGGCACTCTGGCTGCAGGTAGCTTCAGGCTTATGTCATCCCAGTGAGCCAATCCCACAGTAAAGAGGGAATCTTGTCTCTCCTGTTGCCCATATATTAGATCCCAAAGAAGAAGCGTGGGTGACTCAACTTAGGTCATATGCTCATTCTTGAGCCAACTGTCATGGCCAAGCTCGTAGGGATGGAAGTATGGACAGGGAAATTTGTCTAGACCTGGACCAACTGTCCATTCTTGTGGCCAAGGGGCTAGACCTCTGACAGCTAGACCGCTGACCGGCAGCCCCACCAGCAGTTTTACAAAGGAAGGTATGGTAGACAAAAGGATCCAAACTTCTTTGGCTTGCCTGCCATTGAGAGGTGGAGATTATTTCTCCTCCCCATGAATCCGGACTGGTTTTGACTTGTTTTGACTGATCAGATGTAGAAGACATGGTGCTATTTTACTATAAGGCTGGGCTTAAGAGACTTGTGACTTCTGCTTTCAGGCACTGGGATGTTCCTGCCTGGAACCCAGGCACCGTGCTTTGAGGAGCCTACACCGCCTAGATGGGCCTTGTGGAGGAGAGCCAGGTGCTCAGCCCCACAGCCCCCGTGAGTGTGCAGCTCCCAGCCAGGACCAGCTATGAGCACGTGAGTGAGCCCCTGGGACCTCCCAGCCAGATCAAGCTTCAGGTGACTGAAGCCAGGCAATGCCAGGAGTAGAAGAGCCATCCTGTTGAGTCCAGTTAATGCATAGAATCATGACATATTATAAAATGGGGCTGACAAAAGCAGTAGACATCCATTAGTTCAGGTCCTGACAGAAGAACAGTGGGGTCATCTGTTGAGGCACATTTCTTAATTCCCATGGGGGCAGGGTACTGAGCCCCATCCCTAGGGCAATAAGGAGGCACCGCCTTGCTTCAAAGTCATGCTCATTCAACTCCCAAGTCTTTGCTCTTTCTGCCATTCCAATATCCCAGAAGGGCCACAGACAGAGAGGCTCCGAGTAGTTCTTTTTTTTTTTTCTCTGAGTAGTTCTTACCTTGTAGTGAGTGCAAGAGAAGAATGGAGTATCTTACCTGAGACTCAAGAACATCAAGACCAAAAGACTGTACAAAGCTGAGAACAAAGCTGAGAACAAAGCTGAAGTGAATCCTGAAACACACACACACACACGCATGCGCACATACACACAAACACACATTAACGAGGATCCACCTGGCTGCAGGGCCCAGAGCAGGTGTGAGTGTCTAGGGACCAGGGTCTGAGAACAAAAGGCTGAAAGCACGAGGGAGGTGGTTCCAGCCAGCCTAAAGTCCAGCCTGTGGACCAGCCCCCTTGTTACTGGGTTGGCACGGCATCCTCCTGTTTGTACCCACCGCTGGCCACGCCAGTGTGGAAGTCACATGGGAGTTAGGGGCACATGCTCAGGCTCAACACCTAACTCCAAAGACATGACATGCTTTCAAATGAATTCCTTATGAGACCTTGTGGATTACAAAGAGGAAATTCTTGCATCAGGCTGGTGATTGTCATATTGAGTTAAATTTGATCATGCTAGTAAAAGGATTTGTATTTTTGTACCAGCAAATGGACACCTCCAGAATTAGCAAACAAAGAGATGACTGGAAATAAATTCAACCAACGCAGTCTGTCGAGTTATAAGCAGGAGGGAATCTGGAATGACTTCTTTGTGTCATGAGGGTATGACATGAAGTAAGTGTTGGCAAACGCTGGCATGGGAAGAGTTGCTGACACTGGCTCATGTCCCGACTATGATCCACAGGATCACACTTGTATAATCAGTCAGCAGCCTGCTGTCTATTCCCTCCTGCCCACCACCTTCCTATTTCTCTTTAGACTCAGATAACCCAGCAGGATTTGCCCACTCAGGCCCTGAGCCCATTCACACCCAATCCAGGTGAGAAGCCCACAGGCAGGTGGATCCTGGTTTAGTCATGCTGCCGTCAGCCCAGGATCCTGTGTGCCTAGGATGGATGTCAAAGCCCAGCGCTCCTGCTACCTGCTCGGAATGTAATGATTACCCCCATACCATGGCTTGACAGGGACCCAGAGAAGTCCCCTGTTCATCCATGCCCCTCCATCATCAAGAAAAGAATATCACTCCATGCTGGACATTCTTCTAGATGCCCTGGGGCATGCAAAGTACATAACAGAGACCCAAGGCAGAGGCCAGTGTGCGGGCCAGGCACACAGGCAGAGGAGAAGGAGGAGGAGGCCCAGGAACACAGTCTGAGCCCGGGCCTGTCTGGCTGGTGGACTCAGCCAGGACCAGGGAAGTGGGGGAGGTCAGCATGGGCTCAGGGGTGGTGTGGACATTGCTGTGGACAGGTCAATCTGGTGCTCCTCAGGGAAGGGAGGAACAGGGATCAGCAGGAACCTCCGCTCATGGAGGGGCGAGCCGAGGTCCCCAGGGGGGCCCCCTGCACTTGCAGCCACTCCTTTCCTGCAGGTGTTTGCTGACTCTCCTTCGCTGTCCTAGCAGAGACTCTTTCCCCTCTGACTGGACTGATTGGGTTTTGTATCCAGTAATCCTTTTCTGTGTTCTCTCCAGTGTTCTTTATTGTGTAGCACAAAGATGGAAGTCTATTTACTAATCTGTTCAATTTTAACTCAATGCAGCAATCATCCTCGGAGGGGGCGGGGAAGGCTGGGGCCCACGTGGAATCCTGGGGAGAGCACAATGAGAGCCCAGCGGAGTCAAACTCCAGAGTAACTTTAACACAATAGACCTGGGTTCTTTCTTCAAAAAGCAACTGAAATAGAGAAGGTAGGATATCTGAAGGGAAGGTGCCACTGACATTTTTTCCATCTCAGTAGCTGCAGTGTGGGATTTCTGCCTAAATAATCTGGCTAATTGCTTCAGTTCTCTGCTTTACTCAGGCTGAGTGAGGAGGGGGCCTCCTGCTGGGTCTTTGAAGGGCCAAAGGAGGGCAAGGAGTCTTCTCTTGTCAGAGCTACAATCAGTGGACAAATGATGGGTCTACCAACAGCTACCCCCTTGCAGGTCTCTAGCCAGAGATTTCTCCCAAACCACCAGCTGTGTGGGAGTCAGAGTCTGTTGGAACACAGGGCCTGGCTGCCAGCTGGTGTGACACGTCGGTCATCTGGGTTCAGGAATTGGCAGACGGAGACTGGAAAGCGAGACGTGGGCTGAGGGTAAGGCCACCCATGAGCTGCCAACCAGACCCAGAGCAGCCCTGAGCTCCCTCCGGCCTCCACATCTTCACCAGGGCCCGGACTTCATTTATACTGTGCATGTCGATCAATCGGGTCTTCACCTTCCTGTGGTCCCATCGGCCAGGGCCCTGTGAGCAGCCTGACTTCCAGTCTGCGTGCTGGCCTCCAACAGGAAGAGTCCAGGGACCTCCCCCTTCGCCCTATGGGGCCACCAAGCCCACCCTGACCCATGGCCAGGTCCACGGCCAGACCTCTGCTGCACCTGATGCCCAGGGTAGACAGGAGCTGGCAATGGCCACTTCCCATGTCCAAGTGCAGAGTGGCTTCTGGACCCTTGCATCTGACACCCAGCTCCAGCATACTTCCTTGATGACTCATTTTGGACACCTGTTTCTGGGCTTGGGCCTCTGTCCCAGGGACACCATTCTGGCTCTGGCACCCAGCCTCCAAAGCTATGCACAAGAGGCCCTCCTCCTTTCCAGTCTGCCCGAAGGACTTGCTGGCTGGGCCTACTTTCAGTGTGCTTCCCCATTCAGAAAGAAGGCATGACCTTCTTTCCAAAGAAACCATCCCTTAACCAACTCCTGGTTGACCCAGTGGTAGCACTGCCTGTATTTTGCGTCAAGACAATGAAGTCCACTGCCTAGGCTGGGAGTCTCACCAGCACCACCCCCATTAACCTCTCTGATATCTAAAGAAATTACCAGGGGGGTTCTCCTCAATCCAAAGAGGAATGCCTTTGAAGGTACTGAGCTCCCTGTTCACTGACGGCATCAGGCTGTCATCTTAAGTGCTGTGGAGGCAGCAGAGATGGGAAGGTGCTTGGCTCCTTGAGGGGGAGTGGAAGGGCCCACCTGGTGCTGAAGTGCCGATGAGGTTGGCATGGAGGTACACATGAGCCACAGGTGTGCATGCCGAGCCCTCTGTTTGCAGAGCTCATGGATGCCCTACGTGGAAACACTCCTGATTTCAATCACAGATCACATCCACACCAGATAAAACCAGCTTGCTAAATTGGGTTCCCTGCTCTATCCTGATGTGTGCCCTGGCATATAAAATCAGTTGCTTAAAGGCAAATCAATGAGCCAGATGAGGTCTCCGGGCTCAGGAATTAGGCTCTGTGCCTCCGCCTCAATTTTTCAGCTTCCAATTTAGCTAACATTTATTGAGCAACTATATTTGCCAGGCAATGAGCTCAGTGCTTCCACATATGCTATTTTATGAGCAGTTGTAAAGGCGCTGCAAGGGAGTAATATTGTGGCCCCGCTGAAGAGGAGGATAAGCGACGACCTCAAGGTCACTGGTCTGTTAGTAGCAGAGCCGTGCTTGGAGCCTGTTGCTACCTAAGACCGGCTCACAGGTTGGAGTTGGGACTTCTCATTAGCCCCCGTGGCTTCTGCTGACAGAGCAGCGGCAGAGGGAAACGTGCATAATGCAGCTCAGCCCCCCACGCCAACCTGGCCACGCTCACCTGGGAAACAGGTGTCCAGGAGGCAGAGTGCGCCCCTGGCGGTGACCACTAGGAGGCACTGGCTCCTTTGCCGGCAGACACAGACACTAGACCAAAGGGGCCGCTGCTCCTGGTGCCTCCACCTCTCCAGGCTTCACTTTTCTCACCCCTGAGGATGGAGGTCTTCTCCCTATCGCACCAGGGCTGGTCGGAGGATGGGGCAGGTGGGCCCACGACAATGTGAACTACAAAAGGGCAGAGCGTTTGCCGAGGAGAGTGCTGCCCACGTAGTAGGTGCTCAGTAAATAAACACTGTTGGCAGGACTGAATGCTACGATGCTAGCTCCCTTCCAGGCTCCTCCCCATTGTGAATAGGCACGTTTTAGGACAGTGTAGACCGTCCCCTGTGCCCAAGACACAGGGGGCTCTGCTCAAGGCTTCACGGAGTTTTACACTCACTACTGAGAACAGCCACCGGCTCGTGGCCCCTTGTGGCAGCCCCATCTCCTTTCCCTCACTGTCAGCCCCCACGTGACACTGCAGAAGCCCCACCCCTCCATCCTGCACATCAGTTTTAAAGACTGTGACTTACTTTTTTTTTTTATTATTTTGGAAAACATCTTTAAAAATCTATGATTGCCGTCATTTCACGGACACTTTAACAGCAAAACCAAGAGGACATATTATCAAAATAAACGACAGTCCTTTCTAAGAACAAACAGCTGGCAAACTTAGATTAACATATCCCCCTACCCAAAAGGTTGGACTTTATCATTTTTTTTTTGAGTGCCGAAAAGTGATAATGTGGAATTTTATTTTATGACGTCACATGGCAATTTTTTGTCCTTGGTATACATTTGTCCATGTGAGGATCTATCTTCAAAGCACAGTGACCACAACGGGAGTAGAAGACATTCAGGGAGTACTAATGGGGGGGCCATAGGCTCAGTGAGGTGCAAGACTGATTTCCTTAAGACACAACCCGTGGGGTGGAGAGACTGACCTCATTATCCATATAGGGAAACTGAGGCTCAGGCCTTCTCCCTGATGGAGGCTGTGGCCTCACGAGGGCCGCAGGAAGGGGCCCTCCCAGGTCACACCCAGAGCAACACATCCTGGAGACCGGATTCCACCACCTGGCACAGGCAGCAGTGGATCAGAGAAGCAAGCCACAGCCGGGCGAGACGCCATGCCAGCCCGCCCGGAATCTACAGATGGCTCCTGGGACCTGCTGCCTTAAATCACCCTCTACCTGCAAAATAAGAAATGTGACAGCTCTTTTCAGGATCTTCATGATATGGTACCTCAAGGCCCAAGTCCCTCACAACGTCAAACTATCACTCTGAGGTATCCTGAGGTAAAAGCTAATATTTATTAAAGGAAAGCTGATCTAATCTCTAGTAAAAGTATCACAATGGGCCTATTGATTTTTTTTTAAAGAAAAGTTACATTTTAAAAAGAAAAATGCCAATTTCACAAGCAACCTCCTGCCAGATTCCAGGCCCTTGGGATAGCTCACAGCAATTCTGGTTTAAAAAAAAAAAGAAAGAAAAGAAAAGAAAAAAGTCTTGAGAAAAGGGCTTTTCATACAGACATACAAGAAAGTAAATAAAATCGATTGAAAATACTAACGGAGAACGATTCATTTTGTTAAGTGTTATAAAAATGCCAAAAGTGCATCCTCTTCCCAGGTTCTAGGGCTTAGGATGCTATTTTCTGTAAACTGACATCTGTTGAGAAGGAAATACAAATAAAGAGGAAAATAATGAGTACTATTTTCTTTTGAAAGCCCCAAGTGATCATTGACTGGTAAAGACATAATCTCATTAACCATACAGTCAGGGTCTCATTATCTCACTGTTACAGGATTTGTGTCCCCTTAGTGCCCACAGTTCTGGTCACACCTCTTGGAAGGACGAAGGGGTAGACCAGATGAAGAGTGGTGGGCAGCAAAGCAAAGTTTATTGAGCAATCCTATAAAACTTCCGGAGAGGGAAGGGGTGCGAATGGAATGCCCCTGGAGTTTCTAAGTTTAGGGGTTTTTATAAGCTCTTCTGTGGAAGTATCTTAGGCAATTAGGGTGTGCTGAGTGGTGTCAATCAGGGCTTTGGTCACTTATCTGTCCACCTATTAGGTTAATGTCCACATGCTCATTGTCCTTTTTTTTTTTTCTGACATCTGGGGACTTATGTCTTAACTGCCCCTTGCTCTTGATATTGACAAATGTTTTTGTGGTTAATTATCTTATTTTAGGACTTTTTGCAGAAGTCATTTCTGCAAAGGCTGCAAACCAAAATGTTAGTGCGATCCAGTCTAAGCTGCAGAACAGGATGTCCCTTCTATCTGATCTTAGCTGTCCCAACTCCATATTTTCTTGTTGGGAACGCTGCCCCTGACTACCTGACTATCCAACTAACTCCTAACATTAACATCTCAGGTGCTGGGCACAGGGGTTGTGAGCTCTTTGTAGAGAATCTTCTGGAAGAAACCATGCCCTCACTAGGACCCAAGTTTGTATCCTGTGACTGAGATTCTCAATTAGTCAAAATGCCTGGGCTCTGGGTACCAGTCGGGGTCCCAGCAGAAAATAGGTGGCACGCTCAGCCTGGGTAAGTGAGGAGAGTTTACAAGGGGGTGGGCAAGGTGTAGGGACATCATGAAAGATGGTGCAGGATCCTAGGCCTGAAGGAATGAGGGGAGGGGTCAGGTACAGAAGTCTAGAGACAAAAGGAGCTATGGTTTTATTTCACAGGGTCGGCTAGCTCATTATGACCCCACAAGGAGAGAAGCAGGGGAAAATAGTACCTCCCTTACTTTGCTCCTTCGTTGGGATCTCCAACTAGTGTCCTCACTGGCCAAACCCAGCTGGGAGTCAGAAGACAAAAACTCTCTTGGTTCATATATGTCACCCTCCCTAGAGCTGGGAATCTTGGGGCAGAGTTATCTTCATTCATTGGGACTTAGATTTAAATAGGAGTTCAAGGGGTCAGATATTAACTAGATCTGGAAATACATCTGCCAATGGATGTGCTGCCTTTATTTAAATAGTAAGGTATTGAAAATGTAGCTATTTCTGGATAAATCTGGAGAGAGTACTTTCGATCTGGTGGAGTACCACGGAATGTCCCCAAACCCAGCCCTGGATAAAATTTCTGAAATTTTGGTGTTTGATGTGTGTTTGATGGCAAAAATGTCTTCGCTGTGACAGTTGTTATTCAGATCATTTCCCCCTTGATTCTGTGACTAAAGAATCAAGAAATTATTATAAAAACCATGTATGTATAATATAAAAAGAAAAAAAAAACAACCGGTACTGAGTGGTATTAAGTAAAAAGAAAAAATATCCCAGGCCAATGCTGTACACATCAGAAGCAACTACTTTAAACACTGTTATGTTTAAAGCTCTTTGGAAAAAGGGTCAGTCAGACCTATGAGTTTAAGTCCAATAGAAATTTTGGAGCAGAAGGAGCGCTGGCACCATTGAGAGCAAGATGGGCATTCATGTAGCAGTCAGAGGCGATGAGCACAGGAGCCTGGTGACTGGGGTCATCATAGAGCTAGTATCATTTAAACCCAAGGGCTGTAGTGGGAGAAACTCCACAGCCATTGAGGAGAATGTATGGCCCACCAGAGACTCCCTGGGGGGACAGGAGGGATAGGCGAATGTTAAATTTAATAAAGGGAAACCTCGCTAAAGTGGACCCAGGAGGCAAGAAGGGGAGGCTGGAAGGGGGAGCCTTAGCCCTTAATGTCAATTATAGGAAAAATTGTCAATTACAGACCCTAACAGAAGAATCTCAGCAGGAAAGAATCATCAAAGACAGGCCCAACAGAGAACGCTGTACATTGTCTCTCCTAGAAGAATTTGACTACCCTTCTAATTCAGTCTATGAGAAACTCTCATCACCCTGAACTCCTGCTTTTCTCCCATGGACTTTTGTTCAAAACAACCTCTCCCAACTTCCTCCTTCTTTTCCATAAAGTAATGTTCCTCTCCTTTGTTTGTTGGACTTACCTATGGTTTTGCCTTAGCTTGCTTGTCCAGAATTGTAATTCCCGCTATTCCCAAATGAACCCATCTTTTGCTGGTCAAACAACGGACAGCTCTATTTTTTTTTAAGATTTATTTATTTATTTGAAAGAGAGAGAGTGCGCACATGCACGTGTGTGCATGCGTGAGTGGGGGAGACTCAGAGGGAGAGGGAGAGAAAATCTCAAGCAGACTCCCGGCTGAGCTCAGAACCCAACCTGGGGCTCAATCTCACGACCCTGAGGCCATGACCTGAGCTAAAACCAAGAGTCAGACACTCAATCAACTGAACCACCCAGGTGCCCCTGACAGCTTTACTTCTAAGGTTAACAGTTTAGGGAACCAGACAATCCCTTGGTGGGAGTTCAGAGCCAGGCTCGTGCCCCACCGCCCCACTACTTGCACACTCACACACAAGCGCACACCGGCACATGCACACACATTCCTGCTCTGATGCTACCCTACCAATCTGACTCTGCAAGCAGCTGACATATGAGCAGTCTGCAGGTGACTTCACCACATGTCCTGCCATCACTAACTTCGGGGAGCTCTGACAGCAGTCACGGATCTTTTCAATACCACTGGTTCCAACTTCGCAAAATTCCTTTCTCACTCCTCAAACCCATCCAACCACAGCCCGCCCTGACCTCCCATGATGACCTCCCAAATAATCCAGCAGCTTTGTTGAACTATCTCAGAAAGAACAAACACACGTCCTGTGGGCCACATGCTCTCAGGCTTGCGTCAACAAGGCTCCAAGTACATCGTTATTTCCCCATTTAAAGTAAGAACTCTGAGGCTCTGAGTAACTGAGAAAATCTGATTCCAACTACAAGTCCTTCTTTGTTATTGCAAGCTCCCATTAAGATCAGAAGAGGAAGACTGACTCCAGTTCCTCTGGGCTTTGTCGTCCTGAGCTCCCGGTCAAATTAGGTGCAGTAGAGAGGCGGCACGCTGTTCCCAAATTGATGAATGGCAGAGCAGAATTTTACACCCTCTTCCTTACACATCTTCCACAGACTGCCTCGATCAGATGTGAACTGGCATTTCTAAGAGACAAGTACCGATGGGGACGGTTCTGCACCTGCCTTTTGAGGAGTAAAGCAGCAGCTCCTTCTGAAAGCACCTTGTTCTATTGTTCCTTTCGACTCAGGGACAGAGCTGACAGGTCCCCAGAAACTGTGCCTCCACCCTCCTCCCCCACCCCCTGAGAACACACCTGGAAAGAAAGACGCCAAGTTCAATGGGTGGGGCCTAAGAAGTCCTAAAGCTCAGGTGTGATGAAGAGCAGGTCGATGGGGCTGCGTCCCCCAGAACCAGACTCTGGGACAAGGATTTGGGAGCAAGTCATTTACATGCGACATGATTCCAGGTAAAGAGTGGGGAGTAATGTCGGGAAGGAAAGGAAGCCAACACGCTTTCTGGGGTGGGCATCTGGGCCTCAGCCCCTCAGGAAGCCCCTGGGAGACTATGTGGAACATGCGTCAGAGATGTCACACCTAAGGGTGAAGAAAGTAGGCATTCAGCTACTCAGCCTTTCCAGGGGCTGGCTGAGGATGGTTCCCAGGGGTGTTAACTCCCTGGCAGTCCTGCCCTCTGGCCAAGCATGCTATGGTGGGAGAAGGCCCTCGGGTAGAGGGACCTGGTGTTTGCAGTGAAAAACTGTCACCATGGAGGAGAATGAATGGTCCCCGCAAGGGGACAGGGATGGCGCAGCTCTGTTCCCCTATCACTAGTTCCAGGTCAGGGGAAGTGAGAACAGAGGAAGATGCAGAGAACACGGTGGAACTGTCTTCCCCATCTCTGCACCTGTGTCCTCATCAAGTCTGTGAAGCTAACGTCGTTCCCCGTCCCGTGGGGCTAGTGCGGGATCACACAGCTCAGTGTGTGTGAAACACTCAGAACAGGGTCTGGCAGTAAGTGCTCACTAAATGGCTCAGCTCAGCCTGGTCCACGGGGTTGAGAACACATGGGAGGCCCCACTCCTCCCCATGAGATAGAGATTGGAATCACTCCTAATGCTTTCATCCTGGGGCTCAAGAATGCTGGGAGACTCCTTCCTCATTCAGTTGATAGACCTCAAGCCTGGGACAGGGCTCACCTCCTGGTCACTTGGCTTTCCAGAACCACCAACCCTGTAGAGCAGTCTCTCGGGTGAGCTTCTACCTTGATGTTCTGCCCCAGCTTTATAGCCCTTCCCCAAGGCAGGGAACCTAGCCCTGCACCCCAGCCGGCAGCCCCTCTGCTGGAGGGGGAGGGTGGGGTAGACCTTGAATCCCACTCTCCAGCTCTGCTGGGGTCCTACTCCAAGGAGAGAGCTACCCTCTCACCTACCCTTTGCTGGGGTGACACCCCAAGAGGTCAAGTTCCTGTGACACCTGTGACAGTGCCAGGGCACACCTTCCTGAGCCACCCCCAAACAAAGGAGCTGGGAGAGGGAGCCCAGCATGAGCCTCTAAACATCATTAGCTTGTTCTCTGATCCCATGACTGAAGCACCCATCTACAGAGTTAGAGACTCACAGAATTCATGGACTCTGTTTCTGATGCCCCAGTTCCTGAAGACCCTTTGGCAGTGCCAGGGATTTCCTTCAGGCTCCTGTGAGTCACACCTGATGAGGCCCAGCTCTGTTCCTGACACCAGGCCACCTCTGCTTTGCCTACTACGTTGTCACAGCCCTGAGCTTGCCCCAGCTGGACCTCTCCTTAGGGCTTTGTGGCTACCAGTAGTGGCTCTTCCCAGGCCGGAGTGGCAGGGAGGTACACCTGGGGAGGACAGGTGGTGGGGAGGCATATCGGGGAGGCACACCTGGGGCACCATCAGAGAAGACTGCTTCCATCTTAGTGGCCCTTCCCCTATTCAGATTCTAGAACAGAGGTTGGTTGATGCTAGTGTTCTTTTTTTTTTTTAATTTTATTTTTATTATTTGCCCAAGGGGTACAGGTCTGTGAATCATCAGGCTTACATCTTTCACGATGCTAGTGTTCTTTGAAAATGCAGTCACCTTTGCTGGGACACGGTAATGGACAGAAAGTCCCTCAAAGCTGACTGGTGGGGAAATGTAAGGGTGACGGATTCTCTTAGGGGCACATGGCCATCGACAGGCAGTGTCCAGAACCAGTATGTTTAGCAGCTTTATTAAGGATCTGGTTGATGGAACATGAACAGTGTGGTTCATCATTTTTCTTAACTTGGAAAACATTTCACAAATAATACATGTTTATTATAGAAAAGGCAGATAGGCCAAAGGAAAATTAAGAAAAATGACTCTCCATCCCACTATTCTGAAACAACCATCCTTTGCCATGTTTCTGTGCAAATCTGCTGTACCTATTACATGCACATATATAAATAAATGTCTGGCTAAAATTCTGGACCTAAGACTTTTTTTTAAACCTTGATGGTTAAAGCTTTAGTACAGTTTTTGTCCAGAAAGTGATAGAAACTAGTATTGACCTTAAGAGTAAACTGTTTATTTTGGGAAAACCCTTTGAACAAAACATTAAGCAAATACCTCCCTCCTGCGGCTCTGGGGGAATGAACTGATATTGAACTATTGTACTCAATGCTGTTGACCACTTGGAGGCCATTAGACAGGGCCCGCCCAGTTCACTGAAGGAGAAATGAGCATTTGTGCCGTCAGCCAGGAAAGAAAGATCCTGAGACAGAAGGCAAGCTAGGGCCTTGCAGGTGAGCCTCAGAGTGGAAGAGGCACACCTGCCTCCTTCTCCCCAGGTCCTAGGGCAACCAGACACACCCCACAGTGGGGTGAGGGAGGGCTTCCAGCTTGGTCGAGGTGGCAACAAGGCAGTGATGTCCCTAGGGGAGCCCAAGGATGGGCCTGGGCTAGGAGACCGAAAGCACTCATTTCTGGTGGGACTTGTCAGTTTTGCACAGAGGGGTGGTTCCTTTTGGGACTCAGTTCCCCAAATCTACTGAAAAGGCAGAGACTAGTGCTAGCCATGCTGCGTAATGAAGGGAAGAGCTCTTCCGGGCTGGAGTTAGAATGATAAAGAGAAGGGCAGTGGAGGCCCTGTAAGGCCAGCCTGGGGGTACTGGAGGAGCCAGCAGAAGGTCGGCAGTCCCAGATAGAGGACCCTGGGGCTGCATCCTGGCTCTTGCAGGGAAGTGGAGGCTGGACAAGGTGGGCAGGCCATGCCCTGGAGGACTCTCAGAAATGGCCAGATGGCTCTTTGAGAGAGGCTCTGTCCCTGAGATCAAGCAAAACCAAGATTTGGAGTCTCTGTAGTTTACAGCATTAGTTGAAATATGTTCTCTCAGGCTGGTCAAGTCTGAGACATTCTGGCTACAAAGAAACATTTGACAAAAGTAGACATGTGCTCTACCTGTTGTTTTGAAACCGCTTCCCCACCCCCACCACCGCAACAACTTTCTGTATGAAACTTTCTGTGTGAAACTTTCTGTATCAGTAGACAGGGGCATTGTCACTTTAAGAGATGAGTTATGTTCTTCTTTATACATGTATAACTATAATTTATTTAAGCATTCCCTTTTGTTGAAGCAACCTGAAAGCAGAGTGGGTTCGAGATAAGCAAGGCTGGGATATGGAGGAAAGGGAGCACTGGCCTTTCAGTGCAGCGGTCCAAGGCTCCTGGGGCAGAGCCCACTTGGCTTGTTCTCAGAGTCATGCCCTGGTCCCAGATATCTGCCCTCAGCCACGTCCCTCCCTTGCTCTGATGCTGCCGCTGCTGGTCTGTGACCAGACAGTATACCACTCTTTGCTTGGTTTCTTCTTAGGGAAGAAAGAGATCAGAAAAAAGTGATGAGGCATACTGTTCTCTATCAACCCCATCCGTGGTGAAGTGGTGAAATCCTTCCAGAGGTGGTTACCTATGGGAGCAGAGAGAAGACAGCTCATATGCTCTGCCTGAAGTCCCCTGGACAGGTCAAGCCTTGGAAGCACAGAGTACCCTGGAGAGCAGAGGTGCAGCTCAGGGATGTACACAGAGATCCAAGTGGATACACTTGGCAACCAGACTCTAGTGGGATGTGAGGAGTCTGCCCACATTTCCATTTCCTCCTCCCCAACAGAACCCTGACTTGTTAGACCAACCCCTCTTCCACATAGCATGTGCTTCAAGGAGAGACCCTATCCCAGGTCTAGCAGATGACAGGTCACATGGGTTCTAGAGGTGGGCTCATGACGCACGCTACCCTAATACAGTAGAAGAAAACACTAGGAGAGAGATTTTCTCTGACTTTCTTCAGTTGGATATGGACATGTATAACTGAGGACTTCTCAAACTTTCATGTGCATTATGAATCATGTGGGGATCTTATTAAAATGCAGATTCTGATTGGTAGGTCTGGAACAGGGCTTTGGATTCTGCATTTATGATAAGCTCTGGGGTGATACTGATGTCACTGGTCCAAGGACCATACTTTGAGTAGTAAAGGCATAGCTCATTTTCTTTTGGCATTATTTTATAGTCATGAAGGGAACCAATTCATCTGAATCAGATGTTGAAAAGAGCAAAGCAAAGAACCTGAAAAACTCTAAATCCTACGTGGCTCCATTGAACTACTGATCCATAGTGTAGCCCGAGCTCTCCCTACTTTTGAACTTCTAGTTATATAGAATAATATTTTTGCTCAAGCCAGTCAAAGTCAAGGCTCCTTCCATTACAGCCATACCCTAGAGGTGGAGGAGAAGATTATACTCTGGAAAAGGAAAATGGGAATGGACAGGATTCAGGGGCATTGGATGTAGGGGAAGGAGAGGCTGGGAGCCAGGAATAATACTGAAAACAGAAATTAATTAACAATCTGTGCATGCATGAGGCATGAAAGAACTTTCAGAATGGTAGAAATAGAAAAATTCATTTAATATACAATTAAGATTTTTACACTTTACTATGCATAAATTATACTTCAATAAAAATATTTTTTAAGCTGCACATGGAAAGGTGATATCCCCTGGCCCCTCCTCCATGTCCCATGTCCAAACTTTTACAAGCCAGGACTATGTCAACCAGGCAAAAGATTGAAAGCTTCTTTTCTGAATAAGTGGAATAACCCAAAGAGAAGACTCACACATTGTCATTTGAGACTTTCCAAAAGAAACAGTCAGATCATCCTATGGTGAAAACCTACCAGTTGTTAATACTCCTGCCTCAGCCCTGCACACAGAGATTTCAGTCATCTATTTAGTACCTATTTCATGAACGAGCACGAAGGATTACTAGACACTTGAAAAAATGCACCAACATATCACAGAAAGAATTTAAAAAAATTTTAAAAACAATTCTGATGTCAAAATGGGGGCGGGGAAGAACTGAAGAAAATAGAGATGATGCAAGACTCAGAAGAAAACTTTTTTTTACTTTATTTTTTCAGTGATCCAAGGTTCATTGTTTATGCATCACACCCAGTGCTCCATGTAATATGTGCCCTCCTTAATAACATAGAATTAGTATCCTCAGAGCCATAAGAGAAGATACTTCTTTCATTAAAGGAGAATAGGGTTTATTAAGAAAGAGACAATTAGAGAACAGGAAAGAACTGTTAGAAATTAAGAATAGAAGAGAAAAAATATGACAATTCTATAAAAGCTTTGGAGGGTAAAGATAATGCAATTGATTAGAAAGCAGAACAAAAAGAGATGGAAAATATGGAAGAAAATGCAAAAGCTTTAGATGTCCAATCAGCAAATCCAATATCTGGCAAAGAGAAAAATTAAAATGATAGAACAGAGAAAAAAGAAGAAATTGTCAAAGAACTGAGTTAAGAATATTTCCTGGATCTAGACTGTGTATTCTACCTCAGGGATTATATAAACTTTCAGGACATCAGGGATAAGAAATAGATCCCAAAATATTCTGAAAAGTAAAAAAATATATGCAAAAGACAGATCATCAGAATGGCCTTTTAACTTCCCAAGCATAGAACTGAAAGCTAGAAGGCAATGAAATAATTAACACAATAACATTTTGAAATAAACATTACCTTCAGCCTTGAATTTTATATTCACCCAAACTAGAAATTGTGTGAGGACAAAATAAAAATATTTTCAAACATAAAAGTTGGAAAAAATTACTTTTCCTTACACCCTTCTTTAAGAAGGTCCTGGAGTGTATGCTCCAGCAAAATTAAGGAGTAAGCCAAGAAAGAGGAATATGGACAATTAAGAAATGGTAGATCCAACCCAAGACAGGAGTAAAAGAAGTCCCTGGACGATAGCTGTCCAGGAGGCCCACAAATTAACCAACACAACTGGAATTGAAAGGAAAGAATTCCTTAACCGTAGAGGTCTCAAGGAATAAAAAAAGGGGGAGGGAATGATAAAATATGTGATATGATGGAATTTCTGTAAAAACTAATGATAGGTGGATGATATCTGATTGACGATACATCTGATTGATTTTTATTTAACTTTAAAGATATATATGTAGAGAAGGATGCAAGGAAAATACTAAGCAATTATAAACTCTAAGAAAAAGCAAAAACTTCAAGAAGGAAAATACGGTTTCAATAAACTCTGATCACTTATCTAAGTAAAAACGATGAGAGGACTAAATGGTTTGATGAGGTTGGGTAGGGGGGGATGAAGACTGTGGGAGCTGCTATAAGAAAGCTACGTTCTCCCAACCCACAAATCACGAAATAGCAGTGTAGGCATAAATGTAGAAATGTAGATTTAAAGTTAAATCAAAGAAATATGTGAAAGAGTTTTAAATGCTCTCCTTTGGGGAGGTTGTGAAGGGACTGTTCTTTGATTTATTTTTAACCATATGCATGTATTGTTTAAAAAATTTTTTTTAAAGTTAGAAAATATTTTTTAAGTCGATGAATGAATGAATTAGAAGATCACCAGGCATGTGTCAGAGATTGGGGTTCTGTTCTGGTCTTTCCACTAACCAACTGAGTGGCCGTTAACAAGGCATTAAATCTCTGGAGTTCAGTGCAAGGCAGAAACTCTCTAAACTTTCCTCCAGGTCTCAATGAGCTGAAGGCCCACCAGAGTTAAACAGGTCTGTACCCCAGACTTGGTGCCATCTCTGGGTCACCTCGAAAAAATCATCCTTCTTCCCATCTCCCAGCCTCTGCTTCTGCAAAATGGAGGTAATGATATGTCCTTCAAAGAAGGCATCAAGGGGGTCACATGTGGAGCTGTGCCCACCACAGGGCTTCTAGGTTCTCACTAGATATCAAGAACTTGAAATATGTGGGCTGGAGTGAGATCAGATCAAAACAGACAAGATAGGGTCAGGGAAACTGAGATGCTAGAAAAGACCAGTAAGGTGTTTGCTAGTTATGGTATCTGTAATGGCTCCTCCTCCCTCCTTTCTGGGGACTTTTCCTGTGACAGTGACCATGCCCAAGAATCCTCCACTAAGTGGCCAGAACAGGGGAGGGGCGTGATGACATGGTGTTCCCTGGGTATGTGCCCCAAAACTGCCTAAACTCAAGAAATTTCCCCCCACCCCCTTCATTCTTATAATCAGCATTTGCTTAACATGAACAAAAGGATTTTTCTTTCTGAAAGTTCAGTCTGAGATTTCCATGCCCCCGGTGGCCTCTGGGATCCCGTTCTGCTAAGGCAAGAATGCTCTTTTCAAGCTGTCAATAGGGAAAAAGATGACAAGGCTTTAATGAAGTCAAGTCATCATTTTTTCATGCCACATGAGGCTGTAGGCTGGGGAGGGAACATGGAGATGGTTTCTTTCGCCTGGTCTCCTCTGTGACCCTCTCCCGCTACATCTTGCCCCAGCACTGCTCTGGGAGTCGCTTCACATAAACAAGTCCAATGCTGCAGGGTTCCCTAAGGCCACTGACTGGACTGCTAAGGAGGGTACTGAGGTCTGATGCCATTAATCACCCAGACGCACATTCTTGGCTCAGCTGGGAGCTCCCTCTCCTCCCTGCCCCCAGGAGAATGAATCTGTCAATTTTCTCCCTGTGATTCAACCGGCAGCTAATATTAACAGGGCTTAAATCATCGAGACTCCCGGAAGTCAGGTTTCCACTGGTTTTCCTACAAATGAGCCACCAAATTTAACCAGAAATGCTTTCTATTTAAATAAAGACTACGCATCCATTTGGAAAAATATATTTCAAGGTCTAGTTAATATCTGATCCCCTGAACTCCTCCCACAGTCCTGTATAATTCAAAAGCCCCAGTGAAAGGAGATACTCATCAGCTGATACGAATTCACATCCCTGAAAGGGGGGAAAAAAGGCTCCTTTCATACAGAGGATTGCTTTGAATACAGCTGTGAACATCTTTGAAAAATCTGCCACTTGTGTGGCATGGGGAGAAAATGCAAAGGATTAGGCTATGACCCCAGCCTTCCTAAGGGAACCCAATGATATCCTAGTTGTTGCTGTAAGCCAGGGCTCTTAAACTTCAGCCTGCATTAGAATCCCTGGAGGGCTTGTTAAAACACAGATTGCTGGGCCCCAACTCCAAAGTTTCTGATGCAGGAGGCTGGGGTGACCCCAAGAATCCACATTTGTAACAAATTCCCAAGTGATGCTGATGCTACTCGTCTGGAGACCACACTTGAGAGGCAGTGGCCTGGACTTTCTGGACCTTCCTGAATGGTCACACCAAGAGTTAGCTCTGAGAGGACTCTATTGCCCATTTGCCCTCTCCCCACCCTCCCCTGCCCACCCAACTGTGGAAGTCTCCTTGAGCTGATCCTGAGCAGAGCTGGTTACCAATGAAGAACCTTGGCTCCAGCCTCTCCTTTGCAGGCTGAGCTTGTGCTGAACTTGGCCCAGTGCTGGGGGAGTCTGGTGGCCTGAGATGAGCCCTGAGCACCTGCCTGCCCCGTGCGTCACAGCTTTCCCAGCCTCTGCAGTGTAGGTTTAGTCCAAATAGCTGGGTTCAACCTTGGTTTGCTGGCCCAGCACCTTGGTCCCCTTGGAGCCCTGGAGCCCTGTTTCCGATCCCATAACACTTGATCAAGGTCCAAGCCCTTGCCCACTCCTCCCCTTACCAAGGGCTTCAAACTGATGTCTTGTTTCCCCTCTTCCCTCAGGCAGAGGCTGAGCAATGCCCGCTTTGGTTGAGAAGCACTGTGCCTGTGTGACCTGAAGGGCTGCTGTCACACACACATCCAACCCCATCCTGAAGCAGTCTGTCCCAGGACACTGGCTTTAACACTGGCTTGCTTATAACTGAGAAGCCCACTGACACTCTGATGCCTGGCACCCTTTTGAGGGGTAGCAAACTCCAGATCAGCACCTCTATCCCTGACTTCACTCTTCCAGGCATCCCAGCTACCTCTGTATCCCCATAGCTGACTCCCACCCATTTCTTCCTCCACCCCTTGCAACATCTTGATTATGACTCCTGTAACTGCTCCTCCTCCTTCCCTTCTGGAGACATCTGTCATGACAGTGACTGCATGCAAGAACCCTCCACAAGGAAACCTCAGTCACAACTCCATGATTTCTTAACACAGCCTGGCAGAGACTGCCCAATTGCCTAGCCACCTTTGCCATGGCTGGTACTGAGTTATAGCTGCAAGTCCTATAGATGCATGGTGAGGAACAGGAGCTCAGGAAATAAAATTGAATTTGATTTCCTGCTTTGCTACTTGCTGACTCTGTAACCTTGAGCAAGACTTTCAGCCTCTCTGAGCCACAAGTTCATCTGCAAAGAGAGATTGGAAGATTATCTAATGCTAAGTATAGATGAGGGTTGAGTGAGCGAAGGTATAGAAGGTGTTGCATTGGTTTCCAATGGCTGTTGTAACTAACTACCCAAATTTAGTGTCCTAAAACAGAAATGTATTCTCGGATAGTCCTGGAGGCCAGGCACCTGAAGAGTCTTACTGGGCTCATGTCAAGCAGTCATCTAGGTTGTTTCCTTCTGGAGGCTACAGGGGAGAATCCATTCCTTGCCACTTGCAACTTCTGGCGGCTGCCAGCATTCCTTCACTTGTGGCCACATCACTCTGGTCTCTGCTTCTGTTGTCACATCTCCTTCTTTTCTGAGATGACTCTCCTTCTGCCTTCCTACACTACATTAGAGGGCTCACCCAGGCAATCCAGGACAATCTCCCCATTTCACGATCCTTAATTCAGTCACATCTGCAAAGTCCCTTTGCCATCAAAGGTGATATTAACAGGTTTAAAGGGTTAGGACTGGGACATTATGGGAAACCATTATTCAGCTGACTGCAAGTGCTAGACAGAGTGCCTGGAATATAGAAGCTCCATAAATTACTGCTGCTCTTCATCTTCCAGCTATTGTTACCTTTAGGGTATCTGTTTATCCCCTAATTCTGCCCCAGAACAATTCCTCAGATTGCCACCCAGTCAGCACAAGGCTGGGTTTCTATAGGTCCAAAGAGCACAACTATGTGAGACTTGAATAATGCTCAGGATGTTTAGTCATTTATACTACCTATAAAATTCTTCATTCCCAATAATGTGCATCTAGAAAGAGGTAGGAATTCTCAGTGGGGTGCAATAAAGCCATCCTCCACCATGAACTTTCAAGCAACTACTTTTCAGAACAAGATGATGCTCTAATGAGTCCTCTGAACTCTCTGGATGCATCCCTAAGCAAAACTTCCTCTGGCCATTGTATCTGAGATTCCTTTCAAGGATGAAGTTGAGTGCTCTCTCCTTCCAGCTGGAAAGAGCTGAGAAAGGAACCCACCTCAGGCTTTCATCCTAAGGCATAGCTGTGAATAAAAGGCTGCTGTCCTCACATCTATCCACATCTGTCCACAAGGCTGCATCTTACTGGATCAAACTTGACCTGAGCCCCTCCTCTTAGAGCCTCACAGCTTGTTGTCTGTTTGGACATTGGACACTGATAGCAGTGAGTTTCAAGCACAGGTAGCATACAGAGCCACAAAACTCCAAGGCTGTGGAGTGGCCAATTCGGAGCCATGTTCTGTTCATGATTCCAGAAGTAAAGCCATGGAGTAACCAAGTCCAATGAGAGGAGATCATCAGAGAGAGAGACAAAGAGACCAAGAGGTGCACCAGTCAAGGCCAGTAGCCAAGAGGTCCCTGGAAAAAGAGCCAAGGCAGGGAGAGACTGGTGGGTGATCATCTGACTAATTCTGGACCTTTCTTACCAGGATCTCTTCTGAGGGCTCAGCTCTTGCTCCCAAGGGTTTAAAAACCATGAATACTTAGCATTGGAAAGCCTATAACCAGGCAGTTTCCTGAAGCTGGAGATGACCAGTGGTCAATTGTGCCAAGATAAACATTTACCATTAGTGCCCCAAGGCCACATTCTTGGGGGGAGGGGTGTCTCTTCAGAACTAACAGTTTCTTGTATTCCATGGGATCTTGTCTTAGTGAGCTTGGGCTGACAAATACCACAGACTGGGTGGTTTAAACAATAAATATTTGTTTATTACAATTTTGAAGCCTAGAAGTTCAAAATCAAGGTTTCAGGATGGTTGGGTTCTGATGAGTGTCCTCTACCTGCTTTCAGACTTCTGACTTCTCATTATATCTTCACATAGAGAGGATGATCATGCCTGGCATGTCTTCTTCTATGGGCACAAAACCCACTCAAGAGGGCTCAATCCTCATGACCCAATCACTTCCCAAAGGCCCCCCTTCTAAACACCACCACATTGAGAATTAGAACATCAGCATAGAAGTTTGGGTGAGGGGAGGGGACTCATTCAGTTCGTTGAAGGCATCTTCTCCAGGCACAGTCCCCTTCACCCATCAGATGCTCCTAAAGCTAACAGAGAGCCCACCAGCTCTTGGAGTTTTAGAGTTGGGACCACATGATCTCCAGCCCTGAGCACCTAGCTCAGGCCCAAGGCTGAGTTCTCTGCTGAGGACCCTGAAGGGAATTTTAAGCTGGGATAATCAGGGCAATTTCCACTGGGTCTTCCCTGCCACCAGCTCTTTTGTCCCTGAGCCAAGCTCCCACTTCTGGCTCTCTTGAAGCCTTACCCCCTCTCTTCCCCCTTAGCCTACCTCCTAACCCCACCCCACTTCCAAGAGATTCCCCCACCTTGATCTTCAAGGAAACAAGGAGGCCACCAGGTGGGACTTTCCTCACCTTTGCTCCCATCTTCCATCACGCCATGCTCTTGCTGAAGGAGAAGGGCAGCAAGAGGAGCATGAGTCAAGTGCTGGGCTCTGGAGTCTGTCCATCAGTGTCAAGAGCAGGTGCTGCCTCTTACCAGGCAATTCTCTTTATGTGCAAAACAGAATAGCAGACACACACCCCACTTCATAGAGCTGCTGAGAAGGAAATGAGGAGTTAGCATATATAAAACAGTGTCTAGCACAGAGTATGAACTGAATATGTAAGCAGTGATTATTATTTTCATGTAAGAAGCACAAGATGTAACCAGAGATAAAGCAATGTTGCAAATGCTAACTCTGAAGTCCTGGCTGTGTTATTTTTTAGTTCTGGGACCTTAAGGAAGTCTCTTGGCCTCCTTGACCTTCAGATTTTTCATTTGGACAATGAGGACATGACAGTGCCTGTCTGAGGCGTGAAAGGACACGATCTGTGTGAAGCTCTCAGCGTGAAGTCCGGGGCACAGTAAGACCTCCATAAATAGTGCTTCCTCTTCAAGGGGTGGCCTCCTTTGTGTCCCCTCTCCAGGGTCAGCCTCCAGCACATGCACCCAGGACCCACCCCTGTCCTGAGGGACCTCATCCACTGATTACCGCCCACCCCCACTCATGTGCCTTCAGTACCCCTCTCCTCTGGACCCCACCCCTCAGGCTCCCCCAAGAAAGAAAACCTGCTTTCAATCTGTTATTAAGCCCCCACCCTATCCTCCTCCTCTTTCCACTAGGAGCTTCTAGAAAGGGCGGTCTACCCTTGACTTCAGGCTTCATTTGCTCACAATGGGGCCATCACAGGCTTTCGCTGTTTCCCACCAGATGTCTGGGATCTCTTAGGAACATCTCAGGATAATGAAGTCCTGAGTGTTTGTGAGTTCTCTGTTAAGACATTTGTCTTTTGTCTGCTGAGTTTATTTGGATGGTGGAACATCTCATACCATTGGTGGTTAGGACTGCAGGGGGACTGTAATCAGCCCCAGGGTAGAGCAAGCCCTCCAGGCCTCTCCTGGGAGCCTCCTGGAGATGATCCTGGGGCGGGGGTGCTTTGAGGGTGGACAGAAGTGGGCTGACTGGGGAAGGCAGAGGGAAAAGGCAAACTCTGCAAAGAGATGGGACTTAGACCATGAACAAAATGGTGAGGCAAACAGTAATCACAGTTTTTCCACTAAATTCCTGGCTGGGGGAAAAATCTGCAAGACCTCAAGCTTCAACAAAGATGATGAGAAGCAGATTAAAGAAAGCCCTTTCTGGTGCTGAGGTGAGAGGGTGAGAGCAGGGAGGAGTGTGGCTGTGGCCCTCGGAAAAAAAAAAACCTTAGAGAGGAAATAAGCCCCATCCTGGGGTGGCCAAGACCCTCGCACCATATCCATTGATCCAGGAGATGCTGTCCAGGAACTCCCTCTTGCACCACCACCATCTTGGTCAGATTATCTCTGCAGGCCCTTGCCAGTCAAGACACCCTTTTGCTTGGGGCACCATGACATGCAGTGGGCTCTGTGAATCCTGGAGCCCTGGGGGACGATGCCTCATGTGTCCCCAGGTGAGAGGTGCTTTTCTCCCCAGCCTGGTCTCTTGTCACAGACCCCAAGGACTCCTCACCTTCAAGACTGCCTCAAGAAGAAGATATACCTTAAATCTCCCAACATATCCCCCATGGAGCAGCCCTGTGTGCCTCCCTCTGGGGGGGCTGGCGTGCCTGCACCTGCCCACCCTGCTCACACATATCCATATCCCTTTGGATGGTTTGGGCCTGGGACTGCTTCCTTTCATACTGGGAACTCCAGAGGTGTTTCTTTTATCTTTGATTGCTTTGTAGAACCTGATGCATACTAGGTTCTTAATAACTATGTCTTGAATAAATGGATGAACAAACAGCTCTTTGGCCACAATCAGTGTGTGTGATGCAATAGCTAACATTTGCAGAGTGCATAATAAATGCACTAGCTCTTTCTTATAATATTTTACATACATTGGCTCATTTTATTCTCACAAAAGGTCTAACAGCAGGGATCATTATTATCCCCATTTTACAGATGGGGAACCCAATCCCCAGAGAGGTTCATTACCTTGCCTTAGGCTATGCAACTAGGAAATGACAGAGCCAGGATTTGAATCCTAGCACTCTGACACCAGAAGCTGGGCTGTTAACTAATACATTAACTGCTCCTTAAAATATTTATTTATTTATCTATTTATTTATTTATTTATTTTTAGGGTTTTTTGTTGTTGTTGTTGTTGTTGTTGTTTTTGACAGAGAGAGAAAGATCACAAGTAGGCAGAGAGGCAGGCAGAGAGAGAGGAGGAGGCAGGGTCCCTGCTGAGCAGAGAGCCCCATGCGGGCCTCGATCCCAGGACCCTGGGATCATGACCTGAGCCGAAGGCAGAGGCTTTAACCCACTGAGCCACCCAGGTGCCCACTCCTTAAAATATTTAAAGCAAGTTTTCTCACTGGGATCAACAAAGGCACCCGTGAGCAGATTAGTAGAATACATTAGATGTTGGGAAGATCAGATTCTTGTCTGAAACAGCTTATTGCTCAGGGAAGCCATGGAAGTCTGGTCGGAAGCAACCATGAGGAAAAGAGGGAAGGGATGGAGCAGACAATCAACAGCCTCAGAATGATAGGGGGTTGGGTGGAAGCAGAGGGCTTGGCCCAGAATGAGCAGAAAGAGAGAAGGAGACGTTCATCAGACCCACCCAGGCCCAGAAGGAGACTTGGGAAAGAGAAAAGGTGAGAAAAGGAGGTATCCTGACCTGAGCAGGCCTAGGGAGCCCAATGCTTAAGTGAGTCAACGAAAAAAGGGAAGAAGCTGGACCACATGGGGCTGGCATCTCAGGTGCCTAACTTTTGCAGGCTAAGGGCAGTGACGTGTGGTCAGCACCAGTGCTGGGATCTGAAGGAGTGTGCAGATTCAGGCGGGTGGTGCTATGATGGGTCCATCCAACGTGGTGCATAGATGGAAGTGGTAGGAGGAGCCCAGGGCATTGTGATCCCAGAGGGTCCAGCCCATAGCTGGAATTACAGGAGCAGAGTTTAGCCTCTGAGCAAGGGGGTCTGGAAAGAGCTGGGTGGGATGGTAGGATCCTAGAAAGACAGGTGGAGATTCAAGGCAAGCTTCAATCCACACAGGAGACTGGCAGGAAACTGGGAAACTGAGGCAGTCATGTACTCATACAGAGAGGCGGGGCGCAGTGGAAAAGGAGGGGGAAGCAACTCAAGGTTGTTGAGGACTCAGCACCAACCACTCCTCCCCCTCCAGAAACCACACTGAGAGCAACGGAGCTCACCTCAGATCCTCCTTCTGCTGTGACCGGGTCCTCAGATGCAGCCTGGCTGAGTCAGAGGCTCAACCTGTAAGCTGGACATTGTTAGTGTCCACAGCTAGGCAGGCCTAGGCCAGCAGGGACAGCCAAACTGAAGAGAGTATCTCATTCATTCAGTCACCCAACCAACCACCCAACCATCCAACGTTTACTGAAATCTAATTATTGGGCACTCTGCTGGGTACTGCAGAAATTAAGAATGTTAAGATCCATTCAGTGCCTTCATGGAGCCCCCAAGCAGCAGACACCTGACACTGAGTTAAACTGACAACCACAGTAAGCTGAGGACATGTATCGATAAATGATGGGGAGTCAGACAGTGGCTGTGATGATGGCATGTGTAACCAATAGGGGACAGTTTAGCATGCCATCCACATGGGTATTCAATACAAGTTGTATAAAGATCAGTCTGATGGCTGCTTTCTAAAATAAGCTTCATGTCGGGCCCTCTCACCTGCTCACCCATGAATGAGTTCAGTGAAGTGGCTCAATAAACCATTTCTCTCTGCACAGTATCAGATGATCTCAGCCCAGACCAAGCCATGACTGGGGCTGCAGTTTAACCAAGGGCTAAGGACTCCTTTGTCTAGAGAGAACTGAGCGGCTCTTTGTGGGGGGGGTTGATTTGTTTTGGGGGTTGAGGTGATCGCTGCTAATCCCAAGGCCAGGCCTGCCCTGCTTCCAAGAACCACAGGCTCCTGCCTACCGACCTCAGCTGGGAGCATGGAGGGGGTGCCGAGGACCACACTGCCTGCTCCTCCACCAGAAGCCCTTCTCTGAACACTGACTACACACTAAGTCAGGTCCTCCCTCACTGTGAACCACAAAGGAACAGCTGACCAAAATCTGATGCATTTTTTAATCTACTAGCTATGTCTCCTCTTTTCCTCTTGAATTAAAGCCCATGAAAGCAGCTGTCTGCTCTGCCTTATTCCTTGCTATGTCATTAGGACTCAGAACAGTGCCAGTAACATAGAAGATGCTTAACATATTTTTGTTAAATGTATTTATTATGTATAAATGAACAAATGAGTGAATGAATGAATGAATGGATATTTTAAGACCATGACTGGCTTGGGTTCCAGTCCCAGCTGAACCACTTAGTAACTCCACATTCGGCTACCCTGGATTGGTGACCTAACCTCAGTTTCCCTATGGGTAAAACAGAAGAATAGTAGTTGGATAGTTGGGGAGATTTGGGAAGATAATGCATGTAAAGCACTCAGCACAGTGTTTGGCTCATAGTAAAGGATCAGTAAGGAGAAGTTTTGTCATGATCAACACTGTAGCTGAAATGACTTAAGGGCTTCCTCTATGCCCTGAATCCTCACATGACAGGAGAAAACAAAAACAAAAACACCAAAACAACAAGCTTACTCAAGAGTAGAGAAGAACAGCATAGAGCAGTGGTTCACAAAACTGTGGTTCCTGGACCAGCCGCTTCAACATCACCTGGGAATTTATCAGAAATGCAGATTCTCAGACATGGCCCAGACCCTTAAATCAGGGACTCTGGAAGTGAGGCCCAGCAACCTGTACATTAACAAGCCTTCCACGTGATTCTGGTGCACACAAATTTGAGGATTCTGGGCCTAGAGCAAGGGACAGATGGAGATGTCCAGATTCCTGGTTGGGATGCCAATGGCTTCTTCTGATGCAGAGAAAGGCAGAGAAGGAATCCAGGCAGCTTTAGGTCCAGTGCCAGGGGAAGCTCTCCATTTTGGAGCCACCATACTGGCCTTGACCTCTCTGTTGCTGGCAGAGAAGTTTGGCCTTCATCCATTGCAAGGAAAGTGCTGTTGGATACAGGAAGAGCAGCCTGCCCACTGTCACTGGGACCACTCTCTGCTCAGCATCCCAGGCACCTGTACCACTAGAGCCCTGGGACAGAGCTTCAGTAGGAAGCAGAACTGGAGCAAGACCCATAATACCATGCGACCAAGTTTTCCCAAGCATTCACATATGCTAGAGACCCTGGGGGCAGTGTTGGAAAGATTGGGGAGAAGGTCCTCCTGGTCCATCAGAAGAGTCACAAGACTTGAAATGACACTAGCCACAGGCCACTGGAATTTTGTAAACAGCTTTCAGCTGCTACTGGAATCTCCAGGATGTCTGTGGGAATGAAATTTGGAGCTGTACCTGGAAGCAGGTAATTCTGAGAAGAAAGTTTAGGATGTGGGGACCACTAAGGCTCCCCATAGAGGCAAAAGTATGTGTGAGCCTTTGAGCGTTAGGAGGTGGGGCTGCTGCCTGTTGGAAACACAGGAACTTTTAAAATTACCACTACTCAGGCCCTCATCCAGTGGATTCTGATTCAGTTTGTCTGGGGTTGGACCCCAGTATCAGTATGCATTTGTCAATCTTCCAGTTGATTCTAACGTCCAGCCAGGGTTAAGAACTGCTCTCATAACCATGAAGGTACCATCTCATCTATGTGCTCATGCTTGTGTCTTTGAACACCTGCTCATGTCTCTGTTTTTTGTCCATCAGTGGGAATGTCTAGTGTTGGAACCAGGGAATCCTGATCTTGAAACCAACTGAGAAATAAAACCCATGAGACAGAAGATGGAGATCAGAATGTCAACTCTATAAAGTAAACTCTACAAAGTAAAGACTTTACAAAGTGAAGTCAAAGAAGATGTGGCTTTAGATTTGTAGCCAATGGGTTTGAAAATCCTTTGCCATGAGCTAAATGGACTTAATCTTTTCAGTGCTGGTCACATTAGGCAATTCCCCAGAGGGGTGAAGCCAAACCTGGGAGGCTACACAGTACCAGAGAACTGGCCAGAATGCTATTACCTCTCTGCAAGCAGCCAGGGCAGAAGACAGAGAAGCCCTAGGAAGGGTTAAACTGAGCATTATCAGTTCTTCTCCCAAACTCACCAATCAGATAAGTAACTTCTCTGGGTGAAAATGGTTAAGAGATGGACAAAAGCAGGAAGACTTTCTTCCATACTTTACTTTCCTGGATGGTGCAATAAAAATGTCTTCCACTTCTTGGAAACATGAGTTGTGGTGTATAAATGTTCCTCCCTCACATTTGGACATTTATCTGCACATTTTTTTCTTTCTCTCTGAATATCTAAGGGTGTGTGTCTTTCTGTAGGTATGCCTATAAGCGTGGCTGTGTATCCGGGAGTATGTTTGTATTAATAAAAGTGCCTGTGCACTTCTGCGTATCTGTCAGATTCTTTGGGTGTCTGTGTGGCAAAGCTTGAATCTGTACACTTCTTGCCACCCACTCCCTCAAAACTCAGCTGTTTCACCTGCCTCCCTGCACGCCGCCTGTGTTTCCTACTCATACAATCTGAGAGATCTCATTGATGTTCCCAGCAGTCACTGAACTCAAAGAACATGCTGTCCCAAGTGGTTATGACCGCCCTTTAATCAGCTAATATGATTCATCATCATTGTCAGTACCGTGACAAGATGGCAATGAAAATGGTCTCTGCCCAGATGGGACTTCTCTGAGTGGGGCTTAACTGAAGTACTGTATTCATGAACTCCTGGACACAATGAGAAAAAAGCAAGGAGAGACTAGAACTCCATTTCTTGGTCCACACGGTCTTACAAACTGTTGAAACATACTCAGCCATGAATCGGTTCTCCCTGTGCCTAGCCCCTAATTAAGTCTGGGTGCAGGAATTAGTCCTTCTAAAGGGCTGGCCATAGCTCTCCCCAGTACAGATATAGGATCTCTGCAACCTTAGGGGGTTATTCTACTCTCCAGAGTTTCCCATGCAAATATGACTTCTCTTCTTCAATAACTTTTGCTATGGAACATCATGAAGTAGATCTTTCAAATAGTAATGCTTTAAGAACACTGACTTTGGAAAGAGATAGAACAAGGGTGGATACCCTTTTCTACTACATATTCATTGTGAAACTCTGGGCACATCCCTTCTCTCTGAGCCTCATTTTTCTCATCTGTGAAATGGAGCTCTTAATAATAAAGACAGTTAATATCTCTTGAGGACTTACTATACATTAAGCACTTCTCTAAGAATTGTATGTGTGTTATATTAGCTATCCATTGCTGTCTAACAAATTACAAAACAGTGGCTTAAAGCCACAAACATTTATCAGTCTCTGTGTGTCAGGAACATGGACATGACTTCGCTGGGCCCTGGGCTTTAGGGTCTCACGCAGGCCACAATTAAGGTGTTCCTGGAGGGGGTGGTAGGACTGTAGTCATTTCAATGCTCAAGAAAGAGGATCTTGATCCAATCTCACTCACGTTGCTGTTGGCAGGATTCAGTTCCTCACTGGCTGTTGGACTGAGAGCCTGATTACTAGCTAGCTGTTAACCAGAGGCCACCTCACATGCTTCCCAGATGAGCTTCTCCACTGGGGAGCTCACACACGCAGGGGCTTCCATCAGAACAAGCTAGAGAGTGAGAGAAGGCTTGCAAGATGAAAGTTACAGTGTCATGTACCCTAATCTCAATGTAGCACCCTATCAGTTTTGCCATATTCTCTTATTAGAAGCAAATCACTAGGTCCATTCCACACTTGAGAGACAGGGGAATCCACAGGAATGTGAAAACCCGGAAGCAGGGATTATTGGAGCCGTCTCAGAGATTGCCCACCACATGCTTTCAGTCACTTTATCCTCACAGTAAAACTGTGTGGGAATTATTGTTAATATCCTCTTTTACTACCATTTTTCAGATAAGGAAACTAGGACACACTTTCTTAAGGTCTTATAACTGTTGTATGTAAAAGGTTGTTAGCTACTCCAGAGGCTGTGCTCTTAACCACTCAACCTGAGTTGTTGGGACCATCAGATGTATCACTGTAAAGAATGACATCATTGTCCTCATGAATGCAAGACCCTTTCCCCAGGATCTCCCTCTAGCTCCACCTCACTCAGTTTCTTGCCCCAGAAGAATGAGTATAAGCCCCCAGCCAAGTGTGTAGATTTCCATAAACTCAGGAAGCTTACTCTCAGTCTAACCCTACCTTCTCTACTCTCTGACCAGTCACCATGCTTTATTTCTAACTTATGATTGTCTGTATAACAAACTAGAATCCAAGATAAGAGGGGAGAGTGTAAGAGAGCATTTGGTTTAACACAACAAATTCAAGTCTCTTGACCAGTATGGGCTCCATCCCTGGAGGTGGTGAGCATATACAGATGAATTCACCCAACACAGGTTGCTTTGTTTGGTTGGAAATGGGGGAAGACTGGGGTTAAGATTTGGGATGAAGAATTTGGGATGGATGTAGAATATTCCCCATCTGAACTTGGCAGGAGAGAAAGCTGCTACAGGGATGCTAGACATGGGGCAGTGGCTCATTTGCAGCAAGTGGCATTGAAAGGCCTGTGCTTTCTGACTCATTGGTGACTCTTTCTGTATAAAATCAGGCTCATTTTTTGGGTCATTAGAGCCATTCTTTCTTTCTCCCCAACCCTTGCTGTTCCATGCAACAGAAATGGCTTCCCTCTCAGAGGAGGTGTGGAGGAAGGGAAATGGTTCCACCTTTCCTTCCACCCTTCACACCCTCCTTAATGTGGGTAGAGAAGAGAGTGGCATGATTTTCAAGATGACAAGAGGCTGACACCCATTGGTCCATGTTTCTCTAATGTATAAATGTCCCTCCCAGGGGTGGCCTCTCTCCTGGCCACAATTCCCTATGTATCTAGCTAAAAATCTGTTATGAAGGCCCAGAACTACCCTCATGTGGGTTTCAGAGTCCAATTGTAGGGGAGGGTATCAAGAAAACCACTTCAATTTCAAATTAAAGCTGTTCTTGAATTCAGCTTTGTCAGTTACAAAAGTGAGTATTCTCATCCCCATTAAACTAACATGTACAGTTCTAAATTGATTCAGGACTTTGAGGAGGGAAGGGTGTGATTAATTATGACTCATAAACTCTAATACTTAGAGACCATAAAGGGCTTCCTAGAGTCCCCTGCCCACAGCAGAGCCAGGAGGCATGGCCATGTCTGCTAGACCATCCATGCACTTTACATCTCATTAGAGCCTTCCTTCAGTACTGCTGTGGGGAACAGAAGGCACCACAGAGGTGTTGGAGGAAACCTCAGCTCTTCAAGATTCAGCTCCAATGTTATTGTTTCTGAGAGACACAGAAACACAATTCGTAAGGGTACATAGGTATCTAACTAAGTACTTAAGTCAGGGACATGACTACAAACCCTCTCTAGTGTATCATGTGTTGTTCCTCAAACACCAGCTCCTTTCCCCTTGACCTCTGTGCACTTGACCTCCAATACACTTCCTTACCCCACAGATCTTGGGCTTGGTCATGAAACTTGCTTTAGCCAGTGGAACATGGGTAGAAGTAACAATGTATGAATCAAATCCTGAGCCTTAAAGAGGAATTCTAAAGAACATTCCCAAGGTAGCATCCTGTCACCAGATGAATGAGACACATGTGAAGCAGTTCTGAACCAAACCCACAACCTGCAGCACAGCACAGCCTAGATCAGCCAATCCCTAGCCGACCTATAGACATTAGACGTTACAGGTCAAAAATGCTTATTGTTATTTGCCACTGAGGATTTTTGGTGGGGGGGAGAGAAAGGGGGAGAGTGGTTATGTAGCAGATTGCGATAATAGCTAACCAATACACTCTCCAAGATGACATAGAAAAGGGATTCCTACATGGTCAGAGAAGGCTTCACAGAGAAGACACTGCAGTGAGTCCTAAGGGGTAGACTGGACTTTGAGGTTAGGGGCTTTAAAATGGACCCCTGGCAGTCCCACTTGTGGGTATATGTGGGGGAGCATGCTGTGGCACATACACAGACGTGCATGTGCTAACAAGCACTGCACAGATTCCCATGTCAGTGTGGAATGCAGTACTACAGAAATCCCATTCACCATGTCTTGAGAGTTGACTTTCTTTTAAGCTGAGGCTATTTTCCCCTCTATTTTTCCCCAAAGAATTAATCTTTTTGTATTATTATTATTATGTTAGGTTTATCTTGAGTGAAACGTGGGTGTGAATTTTATCTGTGGCTTAAGACATAATTGTGGGATGAAAATTTCAAACACCCAAGAAAAATATCGCTATCAGCACTACCTTGCTGGAAGTGCCCACGTGCAGCCAGACACACAGCTCTTCCTCCGGCGCCTTCTCCTCCTGGGAGCTTATCACCTCGGCCATTTGGATGAGGTTATTTGCCCAATTTAGGAAGTCATTACAAATTGGCCAAGTGGGACTTTTCCATCAGAGAGCTCCCAGCATACTCACTTGACCACAGGGCAAGAAGGAGCACAGAGGGTGTATTCCAAGCCAACCTTCCACAGCAGGGTTTTAGTGGAATAATAGTTCCCATGGAATGTAAAAAGTGTTCCTTGAAACACATGTTCACTAGTCAATAAATGTAGGAAACACTGGGTTCAAGAAAGTCAATCATTCCTCTCTCGGGAGATCTCTGACTATTTAATGGGTGAAGGTGCATCATGAATCTTCAAAAAGGAATATTGGATGCAGCTTCTCAAGCCATTTGATAACAGAATTCTACTTCCCCCATACTATTTTTCCCTCAGGGATATGATAGGCCTGGAGTTCCCTGGAACACAATTTTTTAAAGTTATTCAATAGCATGCATTGATTCTATTGTGGCTCTACTTTCATTACCGGTAAGTTCTCACCATGAGTTAATGTCCACCTGCTCTTTTCCCCTCCCATTTACTGGAGCTCTGCCATAGTACTGCTCCTTCTCCTCAACAACAAAGGGACTTTCAGGCATTTCAAACACAGAGATTCTGCCCTCTTGAGCCAGGTCACCTGGATTTTCAGTTGTAGTCTACAGTTTACGTACTATCACTAGTGGAGGAAATAAGGAAATAGAAAAAAGCAGGCATGCATTTGGCTCCACCATGTATTGAGCTGTGAGTTGTTTAATCTTGAGCAAGTTACTTAACTTCACTGAGTTTCCTCATCTGTAAGGTGGGGACGACAGATAATGCATGTTACAGGCCTCATTCAGAGTCTGGCAGACTCTTACTGTCATTAGTCTGGAATCCCTCTCTTCCAGTCCCTGCCCCTCAATTTAACCCACGATGGTTTCCAAGAAGTGTCCCTTCTTTGCAGGGCTGAAGATCTTTGGCTAAATTCAATTCAGGTTGACCTTTACCAGCACCTACTATGTGTCACATCCAGTGCAGAGCTGCGGGAACACGGTGATGAATCGCATAGGATAATGACCCTCAAAGCTTTCACAACCAGGTAGAGGACACAGCAAGAAATCCTCAGCTCAAATTTCTTGGGGGAAACTGGGTCCAGAGTCACCACTGTCTCAGGCAAAGAGGAACAGAGGTATCCAAGCTTCTAAGCATTATTCAAGAGCATAGATACCGATGCAGCCTACTATAAGATGTTTTACCATCTCTCTGTAGCCAGTGTTTTTGTCAGGAAATGGTGTGCCGCCAACATTCTCTACCATTTCTAACATGCTGTGTGCTATTCCCTAGTGGCTGAGCTGCCTGGGAGGGCACAGAATCAAAAACCCGTGTTTCCAGTTACTTTGAGAAGGGGATACAGAAGTAGAAACTGAGGACTCACTATGGAGAGCCTCCCACTTCCCTCCTCCAGCCGTTGATCCTGGGTGAAAAAAGACAAAATTTTGAAAGTACAATATCTTGTTCAAGAGCAAGAGGATGCTTTCAAGCTGGGTCAAAGCTTTGCTCCCTGCCTTTTCCTTAAATATAAATGAGCAGCATTTGTTTTTCCTGGATCGTACTTACTTGGCTTAAAAGGGCTGCCTCCCTACACCATAATCACCATATTTTTTAAAGTGCTGTTCTTTCCTTGACCTGGCCCTGAAGACCAAAGCCAGCGTGGTCTTGCACATTCAGCAGGTTACTTTTCAGAGGACACTGAGCGTTGGCTCCCAATAGCTCATCTTCCCCAGGGAATTCAAGTCACACAACAGAAGCAGAGTTCAATGTCCGATATTTGAAAGAGCTTTGCCAATGTCAGGGTGTGGAACACATTAATGCACCCAGCTGAGATCCCTCGTTCAGTCAGTCAATGTTTACTGAGTGTCTACTGTGCACCCAGTACCGGGCTTGGCACTAAGGTGTACGATCACAGCAGCAACAATAGAAGGAGCTAACTCTTACTGAACGCCTAATGCCCGGCTCTCAGTCAGTCCTTTCCTCTTCACCACAACCCTGGGAGATGTTATTTTCCCACTTTTTATGCATAAAGAAACTCGCCCACAGTCACACAGCTAGTAAGTGACAGAGATGGGATGGGGGCCCCACAATCCAGGTCTAAAGCATCTCTCAGGGGTGACTGAGGCTGATTTGGCCCCACATGGCCCACAGGGTAACAGGGGAGACAGTCAAGGACTCTGGCAATGGTAACAGGGAGGGATGGAGGCTGCGTGGAAGGTGCAAGGGGCTCAGAGGAGGGCACCCCTTCAGAGGGAGCACCAGGAACATGTCTGATCCTTCCTTCGGAGATGCTCTAGTTCAGTGCTACACGAGACTTAAAATCCACACAATCACCTGGGGACCTTGTTAAAATGCAGATTCTGATTCAGTAGAGCTGGAGTGAGCCCAAGAATCTGCATTTCTTTAAAAAGACCCCATTTCTAGCAGTCAGTGATGTAAGGCTGTAGGGCAGGGGCGGCAAACTTTTTTTGCTACTAGAACACTATAATGAGGACAGCTGGCCTCTCCCTTCCTGATGCCAAGCCTGGATAATAATATCTTAGACAATGATGTCATGGTTGCTGTTGTAGCCACCAGATATCCCGCTACACCATGCATGAAGTCATGAGATTACTAAATCTGCTAAACTCAGAGCTTATGAGGAGCCAGACCCTATTCTAAGTTCCTGACAGACGTAGAGCCCTTACAGGGACTAGAGGAGAACACCCAGGCCTAGAGATTAGGTGACTTAGTGACTTGCCCAAGGTCACACCACCAGGAACTGGCAGAGCGGGGATGTGAATGCTGCCAGTCTTTGAACCATGGACGGACAGGCCCGTCTTGGCAGCTTGCCTCCTGGATCTCATTTAACCTTCCATTTCCCTAACAAAGAGGCTCAGGGTCAGGGAGGTTGAATTATTTGGGCAAGGCCACTCAGCTAGTGAGGGTCAGAGCCAGGGTTCAGACCCAGGGGGGTTCAGACCCAGGGGGGCCCTGACCCCAAGTTCATTCTTTTAATGACTCTACAGCAAAATAGGAATTTGAATTTCTGCCCAGACCCCAAGTGGTCATTTTCAGGCTATAACCAGAATAAGGGACCCATTTATGACCATGAAATAATAGAGCTATTAAGGATTTAGGCCGCAGTCTGGGTCCCCAGCTCTTGACCAGGGAAGGTTAGGTACCCTTCACCCTTTTGCTTTTCCATCTCAAATACATGAACAGGATTTTGTTGTCTCTGATCAGAATGTGTCCGTTCTCCTTCCTCCATCCTAGGGAAAGAGAACAAGGAATCATTCTAGAAACATCACTCTGCTGCAGACATCGGAGGAAACGGTCCCCACTGAGACCATGAGAGCCTGAACTCAACTCAGGGACCTGGGAAGGGGGTGGACGCTGAGGCAGCCTCCCACAGCTGCAACCCACTCACCAGGCCACTGTCCAGCTTCCCAAATGAGCAGCCCTGCAGGCCTTGGCTCTCTTCGGCCTCATGGAATGAACAATGTTCCTCACTTTTCTGCCTCCTCCTCCTCCCTCAACTCATCCTTTGTGGGCGAGCTACCCCTCCCACTCACCGCAGGCCCCTCCCACTCTCCGTTGGCCCCTCCCACTCTTTGTTGTCCCTTCCCACTCCCCACCGGCCCCTCCCATTCTCCGTGGCCTCCTCCCACTCACGGCCGCCAGCCCGGTGCCTTCAGCGCTGCTGTCAGAGCACTGATGGCTAATAAAAGCGGTGAGATTGTTGATTGGGAATAAGAAATAAAAATAAAACACTCCAGCTGACCAGCCACTGCATTAGGTCATCTTTCAAGACTGTCATCTTGAAGCCAGGGGAAGAGGAAAAATTGCTGTCAGCTCAGCCCCGCTCCCACTCCGCCAACCCCTGCTCCCCAAACCAGCATCTATCACCTTTCCAAAAGCATTTCTTCTTCCTGCGCTAGCCCCCTGTTCTCCCGAACTAAAGATGCTCGGACCCTACCCCCATCTCCGTGCATGTGAGACAGCTTATACCAATCACCGCGTGCAAACTTTTGTGTTTATTCACAGTGAGATATTATTACAAGGCCTGGGGTGAGGAACCACAGGTGATGGGATGGAGAAGTGAGGGAGGGGAGAGAACACAACATCTCAGGGCCCAGCCATCAGTCATGGTGCAAGCATATGGGGGTCCCAGAAGTCCTGGGCTGGGGCTTGCTGACATCCAGTCAGACATCCACCGACAGGGAGCTCAGCGCACCTGGAGCAAACACTGGACACAGTTCCGGACTGGGACCTCAGACAAGGCCAGGCTTTAAGCCTTTCCGGATCTGGGGAACCAGGAAAACTCCTGAAAACTTGTTTCAAAGGGGCTCCAAAATGACGCCTCGTTGCACGTTGTAGTGGTGAGGACGATATGAGCCTTGGCAAGGACCTTGGGGGTTCCAGAGGAAATGATCTGTGGCTCCGGTAACATCTCAGGGGCTCTGGGTGAGCTCTGGGTCCCCTAGTCAAACTAGCAGGTGGCCTAAGGAGTGATTAATCATTGCTCCCCACCCCAACTCCACACCCCTCAGGGCTGAGGGGAAGCCGGGCTTCTTAAATGTTTCCTGCTTGGACTCAGACTGGCCTGGGTTCTTTGGGGAGACATGACGACTGCACCAATGGGTGAGAGGACCAGTGGGATCAGCTGTCAGGAGGGCCAAGGGACAGAGGCAGACACAAAAAAGAGAAGGGAAAAGGCTCCCTAATCATGTCTTCCTATTCCATTTGCAAGATCCATATATTTCCTCATGGGTTCATTGCCTTCCATTTGAGTAAAACTGTTTTCCAGCTCTTTCCTTTAGAGATTTTATTATGTACCTGGTGATAGATAATATTCATGCCTATTACAAGTATGAGACTTTGAACGAAATCCTGGGGTTTTCCCTGATTGGACCAATTTGGGTCACATGACCATCCCTGAAGAAATCACTGGAAGGATATGATGTGCCAATGTCAATGAGATGCAGCCAATCAGGGCCCACTCCTGAGCAGGAAGTGGGTTAAATCCACCCCGCTGGACAAGTGGGAGATGTGGGGTCCTTTAAGAAGAGGGGAGGGGGAAATAGGTGCCGGGGAGGTGGCTAGCAAAGGCCTCGAAAGGTGCCAGGTACTGAGGACTGGATCTGGGTCAAGGACTCTGCTTTGTGCAAACTGCTTTATTGAATTACTAGCTTTAAAATGATTTTAGAGATGAATGGGCCCAACGATTCTCACCGAGTCTGCACTCCACTTTAGGACCACACACAAGATTCTCTGGGGGCAGCGTGAGATTTCCACTCTAACAAAAAGGGGTAGAGGGCTTTTAAAGACTAGGAATCAATGCCCAATTGCATCAGGAGCAGCCTTCCAAAATTTTGACCCACCAGTCTGGCATAGCTTCAAAAGGTCTGAGGACAGACATACTTGAGTCCAAGGAACCCTCGTATTACTTGAGTTACTTACCAGCCTTCTGTCTGCTGTGGACTAAATTTTTGGATTCCCCCAGAACTCATATGCAGAAGCCTAAGCCCCAACAAGATGGTATTTGGAGGTGGGGCCTTTGAGAGGTGATTCGGTGAGAGAGTGAATGGAATTCATGCCCTTAGGAAGAAGGCAGGAGAGAGGTGATCTCTCTGCACCATGGGAGAATACAGTGAAAGGTGGGCAGTCTGAAAACTAGGAAGAGAGCTCTCGCCAGATGCTGGATCTGCCCCTGCCTTGATTTTGAACTTCCAGAACAAAGAGAGATAAATGTTTGTTATTTAAGCCATCCGGTCTCCAATGTTGTTCTACAGCAGCCCAGACTGACAAGACACTGCCCTTGCACTATGTAATTTACCAAAGTCTCAGGCTTCTCATCTGTAAAATGGAGATGGAAACAGAACCCCTCTGTGAAGGTTGTCATGATCATTAAGTGAGATAAGGTGTAAAGCACACTCAATATTTGCCAGGATCAAAGGAAATGTTCAACGATGGGTAGATCTCTATCATTATGTGAGTGTTGACAACTTGTTGCCATGTGCCGCTAGGAAGAAAGGGAAGGAAACCGCCAACACGGTCCAACACCTCATTTTATTTTATTTTTTTTATTTAAGCCAACATATAGTACATCATTAGTTTTTGATATAGTGTCCAGTGATTTATTATTTGCATATAACACCTAGTACTCATCAGATCATGTGCCCTCCTTAATGCCCCACCCCCCACCCACCTCCCCTTCCTCAATCCTCAGTTTGTTTCCCAGAGTCAAGAGTCTGTCATGGTTTGCCTTTCTTTCTGATTTCCTCCCATTCAGTGTTTCCTCCCTTCCCCTATGATCTTCTGTGCTATTTCTTACGTTCCTTATATGAGTGAAACCATAGGATAATTGTCTTCCTTTGATTGACTATTTCACTTAGTGTAATCCCCTCCAGTTCCATCCATGTTGATGCAAATAATGAGCTTTCATCCATTCTGATGGCTGCATCATATTCCATTGTATGTATGAACCACATCTTCTTTATCCAACACCTCATTTTAGAGATGAGACAACTGTCATTTGGGAGAATGATTCCCGGTGGCCCCATGACAGATGGGGACTGAGCCAGGACAAGAGCATATTTCAGCTCAAGACGGTCTCCTGGTCTTTCATCCAGGGCTCACACCTCACATGAGACAGTGTCTTGTTCTTCAATCTCACCCATCCCTTTTTCTCCCCACCACGAATGCAGCATTTTATTTGTCACATAACAGAAGTCCACTGCAGCTCAGAAGTATTTGCATGGTTGGAGGCAAGGAGACAGATCTCGTTACTTACCAAAGACCCTTCCAGGAAAATCATTTCCAAGAATTCTGCACCAACATCTGACCACCTTCTGTCCATCCTCCTCAGCCAGGTTCTCTTCCTGACCGTCATTAATTGCTTTGGGCAGAAGGAAAACTGCTGGACATATCCCTCTGCTTCTGAAAGTGGCCACTGCAGCAGCAACAGCAGATAAAACCCAGCTCTCTCAGTTCTGGCTAAGTGACCCTGTTACTGGGCAATGGGACTCCCTTAATGAGGGTCCCTCTCTAGGCACTTTTCTTTTTTCTTTTTCTTTTTTTTTAAGGTTTTATTTATTTATTTGACAGAGAGAGTGTAAGCAGGGGGAGCATCAGAAGGAGAGGGAGAAGAAGGCTCCCCACTGAGCTGGGAGCCCATTGTGGGGCTCAATGATGACCTGAGCCGAAGGCAGATGATTAATGGCCTGAGCCACCCAGGTACCCCTGTAGGTACCCTTCTGATTGGGTTTTCAGACACATAGCAAATGCACCTTTAAAGACCTCTGCATCTGTCCTTGTCTCTCCACTGCATACACACATATAAGCAAACATACCCAGACACACACACACATTCCCTGCATGTGTCCTTTCAAAGTGATTCTCACAGCCAGGGAGGTAGATGATTCTTCTGTGCTATGCCACCACCAATCCTATGGTGCTCACTTAGGCAAGTCCTGGCCTCACCTGCTTCTGATCCCTGCCCCTGCCCCTGCAACCAGATGAGCACAGGCTTTGGCCAGCTTTATGCAGGAGCACAATTATCACACTTTGACTGGGCATACCATACCTCTCTCACCTGCTTCCCTTGAGCTCCTCTGTGACACCTAGATGTGGGATACCATGGGGATCTTGCTCAGCACCCCACATATGCACAACCTGGGGGTGCAGGGGAATTAATCCCCCTTGAGGCAAAACTTTAACACCCTTTCTGATAGAGCTGTAGATAAATGTCCCCCTTCTATCCCTAGGTACACTGTCCAAGAGACATTTCAGAGGGCTCTTCAGATGGTCTTGTGAGATTGAGCAACCAGCTGCTCATGACTGTAGC
>LNAC01000108.1:219874-271468 GCA_002007465.1 Ailurus styani
GGCTTGACATAGTATCAGGGAAGGGGTCTGAATGCTCATAAAGTTGGGAATTTCAGAATACCATGCCAAATAAGAACCTACCACTGGCCCCAGGGTAAGCCAGAAGGTAGTCTTTCCTTTTTTTATTATTATTATGTTCAGTTAGCCAACATATAGTACATTATTAGTTTTTGATGTAGTGTTCAATGATTCATTAGGTGCATATAACACCCAGTGCTCGTCACAACACATGCCCTCCTTAATACACATCTTTCCAATAGAACAATGAGGAATGCCTGGGGCAAGGGTAGCAGCAGCATCTTGGAGACACTGTGGTCTTCCTCTTTACACCTGGGTGGACAGTGAATGATAATGCCATGGAACTACAATCCTCAGAATCAATGGGGGATGATAAGATCCCAGAATATCAGTAGCCAAGTGTCACCACTTAACCATCAAATGCAAGAGGAATATAATTCCATTATGAGCAGCAGGACTAGAATGGCAATAAATGTGCCTTGATCCACAGAGATCTGTGCTGATGCTTCATATCTCAAGATGTTTTTAAGGGCAAACATATAGACAACTAATATATGCCTTCATTTGTATGATTCAAGACTTTATGAGCAGAAGCCTCCCACAGAGAACTATTAATTGAAGGAGAGGTCAAGTTCCCTTGAGGAAGGATGGTGTAATGCTTTTGCACATACATATAGGAAACATATCTCTGATGACTTCCCAAAGGACTTATGGCTATTTGTTAGGGTAACTGCACACTAAGAAAAGGGAAATGTCAGACCTTTAGATGACTATTTGGGTATGGAGACTGAGATGATACTAACACATGATCTGAAACACTATTATGGCTCTCCAGTTAAAGTAGAGAACATCAGAAGGCAGGTGATCAATGGAGTTCTGGTCTAGGTCTTTTTCATAGAAGATCCAATGGGTCTTGGATTCTAGTCCCACCATGTAATGATTTCTCCAAACCCCAAGTTTATAACTGGAATAGATATACATAACAGCTGAAACATCCCTCACACTGGCTCTCTAGCCCGTAAACCGACTGTCACTATGGTAAGAAAGATTAAGTGGAAGCCCCTAAAACTGCTACACCATTCTTGAAGTTACAGTAGTAAATGAGATGCTATCCTGCGTCCTTGAAAAAAATTGCAGAGGTCAATGCCAACACAAGACATAAAGATGTTTGCCCCTGCAATTCTACTTTGTGGCTCCTACAAAAGCAAAATGGATTCTGGCAGATGAAAGTAAGTTCCATAAACTTAACCAGGAGGTGGCCCTAACCCAGCTGTCATATGGTATCTTTACTGAGCAGATCAATATGTTATCTGGCATTTGTATATGATCACTGATTTATCAAATGAATTGTCTTGGATATTTATCAACGAAGATGTTCAAAAGCAGTTTACCTTTTCATGGGAAGGACAAGAGTACATATCCACTTGCCCTGGACTATGTTGACTCTCCTGCTGTCTGCCACAGAGTCCTCCATGGAAGAGATCCTCATTGTCTTGACACCCCACAGAACCCTAATGAGCTTTCCACGGGGGAACTTAGAGAGTCCCATATCTCAGGCCTACACCATGTACTATTTGCCTTCCATCTGGAGGTTCTCTTTTGATGCTGCAGGGTGGGATATTGCAGAAACATGCTCAGTTATTTATGCCTGTGTAATCCAGAAGCATGGCAAAGTTAATGACCTGTGGGGCCAACTTTTGACCAATGGATGACAAGAAGATGATATATAAATACTTTCTTCTTTCTAACCCTGGATACATGGTCTTAAGATGCATTTCATATAGTTTGTTGATAATCCTGAAAGATCAACTAACTAGTCAACCATGACAATGATCAAGTTAATAATGCATCCTTATATTGACACTCTCTCCTTCTCTGTCTCCCTCCCCTGTTCCTCACTTCTGCTCTCTGAGATTGTATTCCTCAAGAAAGTACTCATGGACATAAGCCTATGTGTCAAGTTCTGCTTTCTGGAAAATTCAGGCCGGGTCATTGACTTCTAACAGAAAATGATGAAAGAGAGTATCTTCTATTCCCTGACCTTTTGTTCTCTTGTTTTAGGAGAGAAGCTAGAGAATCCTGGAGTTGAGAGATCTATACCACTAGAAGACTCAAAAAGTGGCCAGCTTACTTAGAAAAGGAAAGAATTTAGATAAAGGTATCTCTCTTTAGGAAGGAGGAAAGAGTTTTTACTTTGGAAGTTCCATGAGAAGCAAGAATAGTTACAAATAACAAGGAGTATATATCAGCAGATCTGTCTGATTCACAAGTGATCTCTGTAGTGCAATTTTAGGGGTGAGAGGTCCAAGTTAATGGTTTTCTTTTTTGGATCAAGCATTGCCACTTTTTAAATGCACATCTCTTTAAAGCAGATATTACCAACTAAAATGCCCAATGGGACCAGACAAGTAACTCAGATGAATGGAGTACATGCTCCAGTCAGGTGGTGCAGCCACTCACCAATCTAGCTGATGCTGTCAAATAGGAATATGGATGGACCCAGTTGCCTGCTCTTCTGATTTTTTAAAAGAAGTTGTAAGTGTAGACATTAACATAAAATATAAAATATTTAAAGTTAGAAGCTAATTAAAAATTTTTGAGAACACCAAGGAGGCAAAGAAATAGTATCCATGGATCCAATATAGGCTGCTTTGAAGGATTTCATCTCAGAACTTCCCAACCTCTCTTTAGTTCCTGACATCCAAGCAATTGTGTCAAATTCTGCAATGTTCATTCAGAAGTATGAATAGAGTATCCCCTACGAGTCAGAAACAAAAGTCAGGAACCAGCTCTCTGCCTTCCAGTGGCTATCAGTAGTGGGTAAGTAATACAGAGAAAACTAAAAAGGCAGATTGTAAAACAGTGTGAGAAGAGCTATGCTATGAAAAGGACAGGTATTATGGGACCACAGAGGAGAAGTACTCAAGCCAGTCAGTGAAGGCTTCCTGGAGCAATTGACCGGTACTGAGATTTGACTGATGAATAGAGCATGTTTGACTTAAGCAGGCAGAGCTGAGGTTGAAGAGTCATTCCAAATCTAGTCCTTCTCCTTACCTAGTTTCTTTTTTTTTTTAAGGTTTTATTTATTATTTATTTATGAGAGAGAGATCACAAGTAGGCAGAGAGGCAGGCAGAGAGAGGGGGAAAAGCAGGCTCCCTGCTGAGCAGGAAGCCCGTTGCAGGACTCGATCCCATGACCCTGAGATCATGACCTGAGCTGAAGGCAGAGGCTTAACCCACTGAGCCACCCAGGTGCCCCTCCCTTCCTAGTTTCTTGGGCTGATATCAAAACTTCCTCACCTTGCACTAAAGTTATCCAAGCAGCCTTCTCCATGGTCTCTCTGATTCCAGTCATTTGCCTCTCTGCTGCAAAACTCACCTCTCTAAACCACAGATGTGTCCATGTTGACATCATATGTTAATTCCCCTTAAGATGTCCCCATTACCTATAGAAGAAGTTTCCAAATTTCATGAGCAATGCACCATCAGTAAAAACTTTTTGAGAAAGCATCTTCAACATAAATAATTAATTAATTTGTCTATTTACAAATTATACACCTTGTGGTATACTAGCGTGTTGTGGAAATTTTGTACAACCAGCAGAAAATTTTTAAGGGTTAAATATAGGAAGTTGAAAATTATAAAATATTTTACATATAAAAATTTTGTTCCATTAAGTAAACAAAGAACCATGTAGTTTGTTCACTATAAATGCTTTGTTACTTTAAAGAAATCTTAGTTTAACACTTTCTGATATCATTTTAAGGTCACATGGAGAGCATGTTTATTTTGTACATGGTTTTAGTGACTTGATAGGCTGAAAGAGAGACATCCCAAGGACAGAGATCAAAATGGGAACAGTACATTATTGGCTACAATTTCTACATATTCTACTCATTTTTCTAATCCCAGGTACCAACTATTATAGACAATGTGGGCATTTGCCTACATCTTAGGTCCATATTCCACATGTCGATCAGTTGTTTTTGCAAACAAATCAAAATGTGACATTTTTACATTTTGAACATATGTGTTCAAAATCTTCTGGAATTTTTTATTTGGGAGATTTTTGAACACTTTTTAAAAATCCTGTTTCCAAGTTTTTGAAGAGTGTAGATGTGACAATTTTTGCAAATGACACACTGACAATATTATGAGCAATAAGATCACATAATGCTGGAAACACTTCAAACATCAATTTTTAAATGTTCTTCCTTTCGTGTAAACCTCTTTCAAAAAACAGCTCCTTTCTCACTTTTATCTTGAAAGGGCAGATTACAGATGTTTACTCTTCGAAAATATCTAATAGCAAGAGCTACCTGTCATCACTGAAAGGTCAGCAAGTTTGGAAAACTTATCTTTTTGTGAAAGAAAATTATATCTCTCATCATTAAGCTCAACAAGCTATCAAGAGACCCTCTGAGTTGCACAGTATCACTCCTCTTCTCATTACAAACTATTGAAAGATTCCACCACTTAAAATAGACTCTTCCAGCCCATGTCAATCTCTATGTGACTCATCAGGCTGAAGGTGAATGTGGGGGGGGTGGTGGCCTCTGCAGACTTCAGCATGGGGGAACTCCACTCCTCACTCAGGAGACCCCACACACCCTAGGAGACACACAACTGTCTGATGAATGGACAGGTGAGGGTAACCATGCTACTCCATTTAGTAAGTACTGGTAATACCCAAATTCTCTGTCATTTTCAAAATGAGAACTAAAAAAAAGGAAAGGTTTTTTTCTTCCTTCACCCGAATGGACCTCTCGTTCTTTGGAGACCATTAGCCACAGGGATTGAGTCTACTAGCTGACCTTCGTCACTTCCTCCTCCTTCTCTCCCACTTAATGGTCCATTCATGATAATAATAAACATTTAATTAGCATTTACTGTGTGCCAGGCACTGATTCACATCCTTGACATGGATTGATTCATTCAATCTCCACCAGCAGTCTATGAATAAATCCTATTGGCATCCCTTTCCACAGGTGAGGAAACTGAGACACAAAGCATTGAACAACTAACCCAAGTTTTCAAGGTTAGTAGGTGGTTCGGGCAGGATCCAGACCCAGGAAGTTTGACTTCAGAGGTTACACTCTCAAGCACTGTGCTAGGGTGGCCCACCTAATATAGAGATACACAAAGGTCTACACATCTGCCATGATCCTTAAGTCTCCCAGGATTTTGCACATACTATTCCTTTTGCCTGGCCCAGTCCTCCAAGGTTTAATGCTAATGGAAGGACCTCCAACAGCCTTCTCTGAGCCTGCAGAAAACATTAGTTGCTACTGTGGCTGCCTTCCTCACAATGATGGCCCTTTCTCTGGGAACTGCTCCACTATGCAGGGGACAATACCTGAGCCAAGGTAGACCAATCAGATCCCTTCTCCCGGGATTTGGAATTTTAACTGAATGACATGGAAACTGGAGTGGAGTGGGGCTGCTGGGTGGGAGGTGTCATTGGAAGAGAATCCACAATTGCCACTTTCTAGATAGGGCAGGAGTCCACAAATCCCCTTTGTTGAGGTGCCCAGCACTATTCTGCCCTGTGAGCTTAGCGATCAAGATCTTCCTTGACTTCCAAAAGATATCTCTTTGTCTTTCACTGACTCCACCCAGAATCCATTTTCATTTCCTCCAATGAATAAAGCCAATGTAACCAGTCCACTGAGGTCTTACGGCATTTTTCTCACTTCTCAATCAGGGCATTTATCAGCTTGCACTGTGGTCTTTTGTTTGTTTGCAGCTCTGACTGCCCTGGGCAGGTTGTGGGTAGCTTGAATGCACAGGCTGCTTCCATATCTCCGGATTTCCAGTGCCCTGTACCTCACATGACCCGGAGAAGTACCAGCAAATGCTTGCCGAGTGACTACTCGGTTGGGTGTATTTCCCCAGGATGAGGCAGACACATTTGGGTGCCTCTCCTGGTTGTGATCCATTCTCTCCTGATATTCACAGCCAGAGCCTTGAAAATACTATGTCTGGAAAGAAAATCCAGGCTGGAATCATTAAAAGCGTTAAAAAATGACCTTTCCCTGCTATAGGCATAATCCATTAATAATGTACCTTGTACTATAAAGATAATGGGAGTCTCCCACGGGGGGATTACAGAATGACGGGCATTTAAGGGTTGATACTCCTTCTCCAAAATTGCTTTATCCATCCCAGGTGCAGACAGCAGGGTACACACCAGCCCTCCTGAGGCTGAGGCTGAGGCTGAGGCTGGGAGGAGGAGCACCCGACAGAGAGAAGGGCTTCAGGCTGGAAAGAGGCCCCACCCAGGCCATTCTACTTGCCACCTTCCATATGACAGTCCTGCAGAAAGGTCCAACCTGTCCCACTTCACTCTGATCAGGAGTCAGGAGTTGTCTGGTCTCTGACTCTGGCCAGGAGGGGAGTAAATCTGACTCTAAGAGTTTTGGGGCTTTGTGCCAATGCGAGACATAGCTGGTACCCAAGCTTCAGACACCGCTAAGTCCTCAGCGCTACCTAGGACTGAAGGAGGCTCTGTCATTCCTGATTCATGGAGTCACTGAGTCCCCACGTTGGAAAGACCTTAAAGGTCATCTTATGCTTGAGCACCTTTTGTGACAAGAGATTTACTACCTCCCAAGGCAGGGCACTCCATCTCACAGAGCCCTGACAGTTGGAACGTTCTTCCTCCCACTAAGTCCAGCTTTTTGTGGGGCCGTCTAATCAAAACACATCAGGAGTGGGGTGAGTTGGAGGGACGGGTGCCCAGGGGCACAAAGAGGGAACCAAGTCTACAGAAAATGCAAAAACAGTAATGAAACCAACTGAAAGTCGCTCTGCCTTTTCTTATCAACATCACTGGCAATTCTGAACAACATCAGTAGTAAAACACTCCTCCTAGACAAAAGCTTTTGTTGGTCAAGTTCTAAGCAATTGTTATGGTTACTGTTGAGTTTTAATAATAATAATTTATACATAATAAGTGTTCGTTTAGCACATTCTGATTGCTTATCCTTTGATAAACACTGTGTTCTACATGGACACTAAAAATTTGGAGAAATTCCAGTAATAAAATTGGCCAACACATACAAACCCAGCTACCTGTGTTCATTTCAAGAATAAATTCTTTAGGTTTGCACTCATTCCAGCTCGCTTCAGTCCCAGCCCGTGTCTCCAAGCCCCAAGGTACTACGTTTCCCTGTGTTTAAGTGGTAATTTTTAGAAATAAGCACAATAATGGCAGAGACCAAAAAAATAGAAAGTGAGCTACTTCACTTCTGACATTCTACATGACCACTTAGTTTTATTTGCATTTAAATTTAAAACAGTGAAACAGAATGAAAACTGCAAGGTGCAGTATTTTTTTGTTTAGTAAGTGCAATTTTTAGTTCATCTGCCTTGAATTTGAATAATATCTTTAAAATTGAAATTCATCCTCTTTTAATTGTTAACTGTTTTTAAACTAAAGAATTAATCAGGAAAATAAAACTGTAATGTTATTATTTCTTACTGCAACATATTGTATATATGTTGCCCCTTTTCTCAAAAGCTATATCAACATAATAAAAAATATTAATCCATCGCTTTCTTCCTTTTTTATTCTGTAATATTTGCTGTATTCTTTTACTGGTATGATTACATATCTATGAAGTTTAATAAAAGAAAATTTTCCGTCTTCTTATCCTTTGTGATCATTGTTATTATTCATTTCTTTTTACATTTATCACTGAGATAAATGTATCTCTGTTGTACAGAAAAGAGGATTGTTAAAAAGTGATCCTCTCTGGATATCAACTACACCAGGCACTCTGCTGACCCTAAACTCTGTCACCAAGGCAGCACTAGTATTTGAAAATTCCTGTCATGTTTACCCTAGACTTTTCTAGGTTGATCATCAGTGCTCTGGAACATTTCTGATAAAAATGGTTTTGAGTCTTTCTGCCATCCCCACTAAATGGCTATCATTTATCAAACACTTACTGAGTGCCAGACAATGTATACCATCTCATCCAATCCTCACTGCAGCCCTGTGAAGCAAATATTCTTCTTTCCATTTTATGGCTGAGATCATTGAGGCTCAAAGAGATAAATGAACTTGTCCAAGATCACTCAGTTGTTGTGCCACAGAGCTGAGACAGAAGGTTGGGTATGTGTGGCAGCCAAACACATCCACGTGAAGCTTCAGAATGGAGTCACCTCCTTCATTCTGGAAGCTGTACATGTGCTAATGCTGCCTCTGAGCTCACTGGTTTTGTGGACATCTGCAGTACACAGAACAGGTGCCAGGAGGATGTTGATTTGAGCTGCGATGCTCTGGCATGTAATGTCTAGACTCCATCAGTCCTGGGGTGGGTGAGGGAGTGGAAAGCCAATGTTGAAATGGAAGAGGGGTTCCTCTGTGCTATTCCAGTGAAGGGACAAAAATGCCCGACCCCCAAGGAAAGGGTCGTACACCTGCCCTCAACTGAAGACAAGTTCATTGTCTGAAGAGCCCTGATCCAGGAATGCTTGGATGGCTCAGTTGGTTAAGTATCTGCCTTCGGCTCAGGTCATGATCCCAGGGTTGGGGGACAGGCCCCACATTGAGCCCTTTAGTGGACTCCCAGCTTATCGGGGACTCTGCTTCTCCCTCTGCCCCTCCCCCACCCCTGTTCATGCTCTCTCACGCTCACTTTCTCTCAAATAAATAAATAAACAAAATTTAAAAAGAAGAAGAAAAAGAAGAGCCCTGATTCAGAGCAGAGCCTGGAGGCAGAGCAGAGGTAACCAGCAAGCCATAATCAGAGCACTTCCTCTGCAGGCGAACCTCTATGAATCAAGGAAGGCCTAGAAAAAGGCTGGGTGGCCCTGGGAGAACAGATAGATCCCTATTAGGCTAGGAACAATGGTTGGGTTTCCACCTTGGGGTCAGAAGACTCTGCTGAAGTACTCCAGATGCCCATGCCACCCACTCTACCAGGCTCTTTGGAGAGGCTCAGGGAGATGTCACCTTCAGGCCCCTGGCTTCCTTAAAACTTCGTCTCTATACAAGACAGTTGAAAGTAACTTCCTAAGGCCATTTGCTAGAGGACAAAAAACTTTGGACAGTCTGCTAGGTGGATTTTTTTCCCATTATCCCTGATGTGAGGTAGGCAGAGCCTGAAGCTAGTGGATCCATTCCAAGCATCTGGATGGACTCAGGTCTGAATCAGCTTGTTCCCTCATCCTGGGCATGGGTTGACCTCCAATCCTATCTTCGTCCTTTGTTTCTGAGTCATCTCATTTTAATCATGAGCATTTGGCCTCCACACAAGACATCACATGAATTCTTGCTCAAGGTCACTTCGTTCAGCTCAGCCATGGATCCAAGTTGTTGAGGCATTTAGGGCCCCAAATAAGTGATGTTCACATAGTCAATGGGGTACTGAGAATCAGTTGGCTTCTCCATCTTCAGGCAATGCCAAAATATGGACAGATGCTCCCCTCTCAGAGCAGAACTCCATCCCAGGGCCAGGAGTGGGGAACTGGCCCATCCCCAGGGGAACAAGCAGGACCAGGTAGAAAGAGAGACTCTGACAACCAGACTGGGAGTCAGGGACTTGTAGGGGCTCCAGCCCTTCCAGAGGATTCAAGCACGGCTAAGTCTCCACATAGAATCCAGTTCTGTATCTGCTCCAGTAAAGTAAGGGTGAGTAGGGGAGTTCATGGACAGGAAGTAACAGTGATTTTCGGATACCTAGGCCCCAGCCTCTAGTCCCATGGCCTGGGCATGCTAGTAGAGACTGGCCTTGGAACACGAAGACCCAGGAAGGGTGTGGGAGGCTGAGCCTGGGGGTTAGCACCCTTGGGGATTCTGTCTCAGCAAGAAGAAGAAGGGATTGAGAGGGGCAAGGACACTCCTAAGTACCTCTTGGTTCAGGAAATTAGCAACCATTCTCTGGCGTCGGGCTTAATGAGTCAGCCAAGCTCGGAGTTCCCGGGCTTGACATTGCATCTTGCCAGAGATGTCCCTGCCATTTCCTTTAGATTAAGTGTGGAGAAATGAGAGCATGATGATAAACACTGATTAACCGCAGCCCTAGCAGGGGAGATAAGTTTCTCTTTCCGATCTCACTCTAGCTCCCTCCCTTCCTCTATCCTCTCTCTCTCCCTCTGAAGAAGCACTGCTCTTTGTCCTAACCTATGGAATGGTGGGTTAATTGGCTTATAGAGCTGCTGAATATGGAACAGAGCCCTAATGGAGATTTAATCAAAGGAGACAGTTGTGTCGAGTGAGGTGTAAAAGCCATTGAAGATGAATGGAGACGGATACAATTTTCCCCCCAGAGTTATTCAGAGCAATTTTAATAAAGTGCAAGTTTAACTATGGAATGGATTGTGTGACTAAGTGTCATTTTGCTGTAGGGCACAGCAGGACAAGCAAGGGAAGAACTTAGAAAGTCACTTCAAGAAGAAGGAGCCTTTCTCTGCCTCAAACAATGGGCATAGAGCTTAAGTTCAATGTTCCCATTCAAGTCCACCTGTTGCCCAGTGGTCCAACTACGGGGACTCATATCACTGAAGTTTTCTGCATCTTCTGAGGCTTGTGACCAGTGATCTTAGTGGTTAGAGCAGAAGGCCAAGGTCACAGCTATGATTTGAGGCCCACAGCCCCTACCATTTGCCAGATACCTCTGCTTGGATCTCTACACCTTCTCCCACCAACCCCTCTTCTCCTTCAGTTCCCAGCATAGTTGTCACTCTGTTTGGGAAGGCTTCCCTGGGTCTCTTAGGTGTTCCTCCCTGGATTTCTCTAACTACCTCTATAAACCATGCAATTGCATAATTGTCTTTTTTGTTTTTTATATGTGTCCATCACCCCCCACCCCCAGACTGTGAGCTCCCTGAAGAAAACACACACACACACACACACACACACACACACACACACACACACACACACACATGAAATCCATTTACTGGGATCATCTTAGACAAGCTATTGTGCAAATTGCTTCTTTACTCAGCAGTATGGCATGGATATCTTTCTATATCAATGCATGTGACTCTGTAACAAGCTCTTTAACAGCTGCACTATATTCCTTTGTATGGATGTCACAAAAATTATTTAACAAATCCCATATCTTTTTCTGCTATCAGGAACGTCATTGAACAAGCGTTCTCTTACATATGTGTTTTTGAAAAGTCATCCAGTTAATTCCCTTATAAATTCCTCAAAGGCAAATTGTTACGGTCAAAATTTTGATACATATTTTCAAGCTGCCCTCCAAAAAAAAGTAGAAATGTGTGCTAATGTATACTGCCACGAATCCTGAGAGTATCTGTTTTCTCACACCCTTTTTAAGCATTGTCAATCATGTTCACTTTGGCCAATCTGATGGGTAAAACCTGATGTCTCATTCTTGTTAAATTTGACAATTTAATCATCCAAAGAAGGCCCCATCTAAGGAGATGATACAACTATGTATCTTGGCAGAGCCATGAGTAATCCCAAAAACCCATGTGGAGGAGAGAAAAGCTTGCAGAGACATTTCTTGGAGAACCCAGGACAAGAGAGCTGGCTCCCTGAAGGAAGAGGCTAGCAGCCCAAACCACTTATTCCAGGAGGTATGGTCAAATATAGTCTGACTGATGTCATATCATTCCCAAAGAGTCTGGGTGAATTTTCTAGATGACAGCACTTTCTGGCATCTGACTGACACCTAAGTTATAGATCTGAGAGGGACACCTGAGTGCATGTGAAATCCAGCCAAAACAATACACGGGTCAGAAAGATGGTACATACAATAAGTAAGATGTAAAGTATGTAAAGTAGTGACATGAAGGGCTTGAACAACCAGCCCCAAGGTAAAATCAGAAACAGGTAGCTGGACAGAAGGCAGTTAGACTCACAGTACAGGCTGATGAGCCTGCAGTCTTATTCTTCCCTGAGCGTACAGTGGGTTAAACAACCCTGTGCCCTGGACATACCAGAGCTAAGGGCAACTGATGATTGGAAGACCTACTGATCATTGGACAAGGGGCTCCTGATGCTCTTCCAGGCTGGGTCCTCACTGGTTCAAGGGTCGGGCAGATGGTGGAGCAGGAGTAAATATGGACTGTACTCTTGACAACTGGGTCTACCCAGCAAGGAGATACCTAGCCTAGAAAACTCACAGATGATTCCTTCTAACCAAGACCTCTGCCCAGGTGGGCACAGCAGCGCTCTCCTCACAGATCAGAGATGGGGAGTCTGGATTCTGAAAGGAATGAATTTGAGCTAATGCTATTCCCCCATTGATTGGTATCAAGTCCAGGCCCTGTTCCCCACAGGAGACATTGGTCTCCTGGCCAGTGGATAGACAGGCATCCAAGAAGTGTGCCTGACTCAGAGTGGAGCAGTGTTTGGCCTGCAAGGAGACAAGGCCAACCCAAGGGCTCTGGCCAAGCAGGCTGATGCCTGGGGCTGGATTCAGAAGGAATTTCCAAAACCACAACCATGAATCTACTCAAATAAGGCCCAAGCTAGCCCTTACATTTAGGAGATGAATGTGGGATTTGGGTGTTGAAGTAAAAAAGTAAGAGGCTGAGAAAACAAAGATGCAAGGCAAGAAGCAAGAATCAATTAGTGAGTGGATGCCAATGGGTTAAGAACTTTGCTATCAATAAGACTGAGGTGACCAGCGCATCCTCATAAAGGTCCCATGGGGTATGGGAGTGTAGCTTAGCTTGAGGTAAATGCCCAGACTTAGATAGATGTTTTCTGCCTTTCTTCTCAGTGCCTGGGGCTGCAAGTTAGTGGATAGCTTTTGGAATGATGGGACAAAGGATGGGTAACTCCATTGGCTTCCCATATCACCTGCATCATCACCTGCTCTGCCCTTTGTTATTGATGTTGAAGGTACCATGGGTCAGTTGGGATGTCAGTGCTCTTAGCTTCCCTGGAAAAGCACAGTAAGGATGCTTCCCAGAGAAGTTTCCATCCTACTGCCTTTGTGTATAAAGAGGCCAGAATAACCACAGTTTTGCCAGACACTGGAATCTCAGAGATGTGCTTTACAAAGGACAGCCACTTTAACTGGAGAGCAAGGCCAGAGGCTCCTGAATGGAAGAATGACCCCCTACTCTAGGAAGTCCCCTTCACCTCCCACTGGGATCATGCTCCATTCGAACTGACTAGGGGTTGCCCCATAGATTCTGCATCTTGCTCTTGCCCCCAGTAGCTCCTATATTTTATGTCCAAATATATATTAAATCCAGGTCATTCCCCAAATTTTCTCCCAGCCCAATGAACTAGACTTAGCATCACATCCATGGCCACACAAATTTTTATGACTCTGCCTATCCACTGGCCACCAGCTGAGCTACGGGACAGGATGGCACAACAGTTAAGAGCATGTACTGTCAGCTGCTGCCTGGGTTCAAGTCCAGGCTCTGCCACTAGCAAACCACATGATCATAAGAAAGCCATCTCTCTAGGCTTCTTCTGTGTGCCTCTGTGCTAGCACCCAAAAGCTGTGGATAATAGTAAAAATATTTCCCGGGTTTGTAAAGATTAAATTAGCATAGCTAAAACCCTTTAGACAGTATAACTGGTTGCATTAGCTGTTATTACCACTCTCTAATGGCACCTGGCCAAGGACTATGACCTAGATTGGGTAACTAGGAAAAAGACAGAAACATCTGGGTATATTTCAGTTATTTATTTTGATGAAAGTAATTTATTCACTTTTAATATCCACAGTATTAATAATGGTACTGACTATGATCTGCTGAGCATCCAGCATGTGCCAAGAACTGTATGGTCCCACTTAACCCCACAGCAATCGTGTGAAACCATGTTATTATCCCCACTTGACAGATGCAGAAACTGAGTCTCAGAGAGATTAGCCAACTGGCCTTCCACAGCAGTAAGCAGAGGAAGGCAGATTTTAGTGCATGTCTGGTTGACTCCCAACCTGTACATACTTTTTGTTCTCTCAGTTCTTTTGTTCAAAGTAAAATGAAAAGAATCCTAGCAAAAGATTAACTCCAGTCTGGGACTATTTAGATATTATAGTAGCTTCTATTCTTTGTTTGTGTTTGTTCCCTCCCTGTCCTTGCCACACTTCCCTGTGGGCAGCCCTACTTCCTGCCCCTTTGACTTGAGGCTGAGCCATGTGACTTGCTTTGCCCACTGGTGTTCCAGCAGATCTGACTTACCCTACATCTGAGCAGAGTCTTTCAATGGGCTTGCTGGTTGACTTCTTTCTCCCTTGAGCTTCTGTCCTCTGCCATGAGGACAGCACACTACAGATGGGAACTGCCCCTTCTGTCAGGCTCCCAGAGTAAGAGGAGCCCTATGGAACAGAGCCAAGCCCAGCAGAACCCAGAAGAACCCAGCTTAGCTACTGCTGACCAGCAGTCCTCATATAATGTGAACAGGAAATAAATGTTTGCTCTTGTAAACCTCTAGGATTTGGCAGGAGGGAGTGGAGGGCATTGCCACAGCAAAAGCCAGCTAATACAGACATGGTCGTGGGGGCAGTGGGATAAACCAGGCAAGCTCCACTCCCATGGAATAGGGAAAGGAGAGGACAGTCCAAGCTCCCTGCTTTGCAAAATAGTGACCCATTCTGTTTTAAAGATGGCCTTTGTACCAGCCCACTGCATTTTGGCACATAAGTGGTGATTGAAATATGTTCTCTAAAATCAAAACAACAAAGCCACAGAGGACCCAGGAGTGTGAGGGATGAAGGAGAAAGTGGTCAAGGTCTTTTGAATTTCCCTTCCATGGTGAGAAATTTGGTGGGTGGCTGCAGCAGATGCAGAGAACAAGCCTAAGTTGGAACCGTTTCCCCTGGAGAAGAGCAAGTCCACAGAAAGGGTTTCCTGCAGGGAGATGAGGGAGAAGCCAGGAAAGCCCATGTGACCCATGGACTGGGCTCCCACCATGCCCTGGAGGCTCATGGGCTCATTGGGACCTCTCCCCGTGACAGATACATAGTGAAGTTCTCAGTCAACCAGCAGGAGTGGGCATCAGGCACAGATCCTCTAAATTCTAGTCGCAACTTGACACTTAGCTGAAGACAGGCACGAGTCAGCTTTATGAAGAACTCTGTGCACAGTTGGGTGCTAGAGGTCATTCTTGCTTCACTATATCCTGCCCAGAGATGCTTCGTAGCCTTTTGAGGGTGGGGCTGATGGTGTTAGTGAAGGTCACTGCTGCCAGATCCGCGCCCAAGACTGCCCTCGAGCTCCCGCTAACCCTTTGTCTTTCTGCCCCCAAGCACTTCCAGGGACAGCTGGCTCCGGCCTTAGGAGAAGACAGGGGGTTTCCCGAGGCTCTGTGAGGAGGGGAGGAAAGAAGTGTGGGGCCACTCCAACAGACCTCTCTTATTGGTCCTAGGCCAACTGAGAGCCAGGAAAAGGCTGCAGCAGCAGCTGAGAGTTTCCATGGCAACAGCAGGCAGCTCTGCTCTCGGGGCCTGGAGTAAGTGGAGGAGGAGGTGGGGGATGGAAGGGACAGGGAAAGTCAGAGGAAGGGAGGAAGTCAGAGGAGGCTCAGAAGGGAAGGGGAAGGGGAAGAAGGAAAGAAAGAGGGGAGGAGTAAGGGGAGGTTTATGGAGAGGAAGATGAGGGACAAGAGGAACAGGGGAAAAGAAACAAAAGAACTCAAATGGCTTGTGTCACCTCCTGCAGGCTCTGAGGTGAGGGTGCCCACGGCCTGGAACACCGTGAACCCTGCCCCACACACCCCTGCTCTCCCTTCGCCACAACAGAGTCAAGGGACTGAACATAGGCCCGGCTGTACCCTCCAGGAGCTGTCCGCTGGGAAAGCAGGAAGTTTCAAGACCGAATTTCGGCATTCGACAGACCCTGCCTCTGGCCACGCGAGCTGCAGCAAATGCCTTAACTTCTCTAAACTTCGGTTTTTGAATCTAAAAAGAAAAACACGGAGACAATAACTGCCTCAGTGAAATTGTGAAAATGAAATAAGATAATGCCCTAAGGGCCTCGGCACGGTGCCTGGCACATGGTAAGCGCTTCATAAATACATTTTATTATTGCTTGGTGTGACTTGGTCATCATTTAACTTCTCTGTGCCTCCTTCTCCTCATCTGTAACAGAGAAATAATCCCCACCTCGGAGGGTTTTTTTAAGTGTATGATTGTAAGTGTTCAATAAATGTTAGCTATTAAAATTATCTTCTTAATAACAAGAGTAAACATTATGTAACGCATGGTCCTTTTTTCCAAGCACATTTTCCACCATCGCCTCATTTAACACTAGAAATGACTGTGTACAGCAGACAGGGCCGTCTTCTTTTTCTTACTTTACCTACAGTTCAGCTGTAACACTGTGACGACTGCACTGCACCCATCAGCTCATCGATTTCTAAAAACCACTCTTCAACATAAGTATCATCTCATTTGACAGTTGAGAAAGCCAAGGCACCAAAGGGTAAAGGAATTTGCCTGCCACTTGCTAGTAGGTGTTGAAACTTGGACTTCAGTGCAGAAGGGCAGGCAGAAGTAACACCACTGATTTGAAACAATTCATTTAACTCTGCATTTTTACCCCAAATGAACACTGGTGATTTGTGCTGTGACTCTGCAGAACAGAGTGGAGGTAAGGAGCCCTGGGTCTTTAGGGCGTCTCATCCTCATTGCACAAGTCCTGGGACATACCCAGTAGACCCTGGTCACGGCACGGGCTCCCTGGAGACCTCCAACAGCTTGGTCCAGAGCCGGGAATGGAACAAGCAGTTCTAAAAAACAAGCAAACAAACAAACAAACATACACTGAGATTACCGGTCAAAGTTAGACAAGGAACAAGGAAGCCCTTTCCTGCGGGTCCTCAGAGGACCTCATCCAGGGTCACGGAAGGAGGAAGCAAGGTAATTTAGATGTTTTCCCCCTTGTTTTTGTTTTATTTTATTTTATTTCATTTATTTTTTTGAGAAAGGAGGAAAATTGAAGATAATTTCACTTTTCTTCTGATAAAATTTAAAATACCTTTGTGCTTGTTTTAAGAAAGTGTGTGTGTGTATGTGTTCTGTGCTTCAATTCAGAGAGAAGAGAACAGGAGAGGGGAGGGAGGAGGGATTAGGAGAGAAGGGGAGGGGAGAGAAGGAAGCGGGGAGGGGAGAAGAGAAAGAAACTGGGGAAGAGAAGGAAAGGGAAGGAAGAGGATGAACAGAAGCAGAAAGACAAATAAGCCACAGAAAGAGATAGAAAGGCAGATGCCAAAAGACATGAGAGGAGGGAAGACTGATGCCAGAGAAAGAGAAAGAGAGAAAGAGCAGCAGAAAAGGAGTCACAGGCAGATAAACAGACTGTGACAGAAAAGCATCCAAAAGAGATGGGCAGATGGGCAAGGAAGCAGAGACACACAGAGGTAAAAGGCAGACACCAAAGGAAAGAGAGCAAAGTAGAGAAGAAGCCCTTCTTTCCTTCTTGTCAAAAGAGAAACACATGTGGTCCATGAATGAGGACATACATAAGGTTATGAGCATACATTAGTGCTCCCAAAGCTGGGGGAAAGAAATCTCTGTCTTCTTCCTCTCCCTCTCCCCCACCCCTCACTGACCTACTCCTCTTCAGGAGGGAGGGCTGAATCAGCTCTGTACATTCTAAAAAGCTATGCTCAGCCAGAATTTGTGATAAAGGTGTTTTAAATCAGAGCAAGAATTTGGCAGCACAAATGTTCTAGAAATTCTCATCTCATTGTGAAAATAAAGAAACCTTAATTTCATATTTGGGGGATTAGGATCATCCCATCTCGTCTCTCAAAGAAATAGGCTTTTTATGGTCACAAACCATTCCTATTGCCACTCGCCTTTCAAGACATTCGTGTATTTTTCCTGTGATGTTCCTGTTTCTGATATTGCCTCAGTTGGGGTGGATTCAGTGTTTGTTCAATAAGCAGTTATTATGCACCTACGAGGTTCAAGGCCTGAATTGAGCTGGGTTGGATGCTCTGGGTAAAAAGTAGGACTTGCCTTGATCATAGGTTATGTATTCATATCCTAGGCAAGGGTTGAATCAATACCCATTGCTTCCAGATAAGCACACCAAAGTGACTTTGCTTGTGCTCCCCAACTGTCCCCAAGATAAACCTGGGAGGTGAGCCTCCCCAGGGTAGGGTGAAGCTTGGTCTTATGGACACCATTCTAACAGTCCCTCTGTCCTGACACCTTTGGTCAACAGTAAAGACAGGCATACTCTGAAGCCCTGGCATTAGCTCCAAAATTGTGCCCAGCTCTGCTGGAGCCGGTGAAGCTATGGGAGCTGGTAGAGTGCAGAGTTTCTGGAAGTAGCTTTAATACACATTTGCATTGTACAGAGATCGTTCCCTATGTAGTGGTCACTGATGGCACCCCACCCACCCCAGAGATCACCTGAAGACAACTCCCTTACTCACAGCTCCTGGCTTCATGTACCTCACAACCTGAAGCTGTTCTCTGGAGACCAGGGAATGAATGCCTGGCAGGTGAAGCTCCAGGAGTGACCCTCAAACAGTGAAGCTCAGGAGGCAGTGAATAAATAATCCAGTTGGAAAATTCCAAAGTATGTTCTACATAGTTTCTCAGAGAGTCCCCACCAGGACAAAGTTCCAGTTCCCCCCCAATGAGATTACATTAATAAATTCACCCTTGAATGGTTTTACTCTCCCCATTGTCTCACTCTTCTACCCCTTCACTGTCCTCATTGGGATCTACAACCAAATAAACTTTTTGTATCTAAATCTCTGTTTCAGGGAGGTCCAAACTAAGACTCCCTTCTATTAGCTGAGTCAGCCCTCACAACAGCACTGCAGAGGCAAGCATCATTATTCTCATTGTTAGAATCTGCTCTCTGAACACCTACTCTTTGTCAAGGACTCTGCTAGTCACTGGACATACATACATGGTCCTGCCTTCATGAAGCTTATGTTCTAAATGGAAAGAGGATGCTAAACAAATAGTCACATAAATGAATTAAATTCATTATTGTGGCAAGTGCTACAAATGAGAGGTGTCTGGGTTCTAAGAATGTAAACTAGCCATACTTGAATTAGTCAAGGAGGTCAGAGACTCCTCCCCGTAGAAGTCACTCTTCAGTTGAGATCAGAAAGAGTAGAATCTAACTAGGAAAGACATAAAGGAAAAAGATTTAGTACAATAAGAACAACTTGAATAAATAATGAAACTGAGGAAAACAGAGGTTAAAATTTCACACATATACAGTTTTGGAAGAGGGTTTGATTTCAGGCCTATCTGACTGCAATGTCCAAGCTCTCTATGTTATACTCAACAGCTGGAATGGAGATGGGTGTCTAGGAGTGGGAGGTGACTTGTTACTCTCATTATTCGTATTATGAAAGGATTAACTACAAGCTTCCTTTGAATAGAAAACTCCCATAGGGCATTTAACAATTAACTCAATCACAAAAGAGGAAATTACAAATTTACCTAAATGTATCTTTGGGTACAAAAGGGAAGTATCTGAAAGTGTACAGAGTGGGTGTTCTGAAATCACTGAGAGTTGGGCATCTTCCCAAGCCTAGCTCATAACATCTAGCACCAAGGTAGCTACCAGCTTTGCAGGAAGACCAGGAGAGGAGAGTGAGGTTTTCCTGAGTGACTGATAGAGAAGAAGGTAGTAACCTTTGGAAGTCCAGGGTCCTAGGCTTCCCTTCAAAGCAGAAATCCAAAGAGTGTTCTGCCAAAGGAAAATAATTCTCTGGAATGGGGGGATAATGCATTCTTATTCCTGGTTAGTATGTAAATGTATGTAAAAGACCTGTAACTTCCATAACAACAAGGAAAAAACAAAGAAAGAAAAAAATAAGCTATGAAACTATCAAAGAGCAATAGATGTAAGGAAGCCTTGATAAGTTGAATTCCAGAAAAGAATGAGCCCTTCATAAGTGAGTGCAAAGTAATGGTGCTTCCATACCTCAAGGCAAGAAATCTGGGAATCCGGGAAGAGTCCCAAACATAAGAATCAATCACTTGTCCCATTTAGGAATTTTGCTGAGAGCCACCAGAGGAAATGTAGCCGGAAAGTAGAGAAGTTTGTGCAGCCTTCTGTTTCTTGGACTTCAAAGCTTTGCTGGAATTTAATCCAAAAGTGATCCACATCTATTTGAACCTGCAGCCCAATCCCCTCTCCAGTAAAATTCTGAAATTTCAAGGAGATCAGATCCTTGGTCAAGGTCAAGTTCAAAGAATAAGATGTAAGGCAAAAAAGATGTATCTTTGGTCTCATTTGATATAAAAGGCTAACTTAATCTAATTAAAGCTGTGTTTCAGTCCTAGTTCAGTTCAATTCTTAGTAAAATCTGAATTTTACCTGACAGAGAAAAAGTCTTGTAATGTCTGCAATAACAAACAAGTACATATATACATACAAAAATTATACCTTAATGTCCACTGTGTTTTATATACAATATTCTGGCACAAAATAAAATAATTACAAGGTATGGGGAAAGCAGAAAAATCAGGAGAAAAATAATCAGTAGAAGTAGACTCACAGAGGATTTTAAAATAACTCTTATGAACATATTAGAGAATTTACAGGAAAAAATCAATAAAATACATGAAGAAGAATAAACTACCAGAAAAGAAATGGAAATACTAAAAAATTAAAAGAAAGAACCAAATCATAGATCTGAAAATTTATTTATTTGAAATTAAAAGTTAATCTTGTGGCCTTAACAGCAGATTGGGTACAACAGAAATAACAAACAGTACACTTAAAATCAAATCAGTAGAAATTACCCAAATTGAAACACAGAGAGAAAAGGGCTAAATAGATCATGAGTTACATGGAGGCTAATATAAAATGATCTAACATACATGTAAGTGGAGTCCCAGGAAGATAGGAGAGAGATAACAGACTTTTTTTTTAATATGTAAATACATAATTGCTCATTTTTTTCAAATTCCACATCAAAAAATTAATCCAGAGATCCACAAAGCCCAGGAAACCCTAAACATAATGAATATGAAGAAAACCACACCTAAGTACATTATAGTGAAGCAAAAAGACAACGAAAATCTTTAACCATTTGCAACGACATGGATGGAGCTAGAGAGTATAATGCTAAGCAAAATAAGTCATTTACAGAAAGACAAATACCATGTGATTTCACTCTTATGTGGAATTTAAGAAACAAAACAAAGGGGGAAAAGAGAGAGAGGCAAACAAAGAAACAGACATGTAACTATGGAGAACAAACTGATGGTTGTTACAAGAGGGAAGGTAGGTGGCAGGAGGGAATTGGTGGTGGGGACTAAAGAGTACACTTGCCATGATGCACACTGAGTGTCATGTGGAAGTGAGGCATCATTATACTGTACACCTGCAACTAGCATTACACTATATGTTAACTACCTGGAATTTAAATAAATTTTTTTAAATGAAGCAATACCTGGCTAAAAGTTAAGGGTTCAATGTCAGCTATTATTATTGTTATTTTTTTCTTTGAACTATTTTTCTTTTTTTTACAAAATGGCTTCATATATGATGGTATACAGCAACCTATGTAAACTGACTGCAGAGATTCTATCCATCTCGTTTAGTTCAATATAAACTATTGTCTTAAGACATAAAAAGAGTTTTCACATATAAGAAAAGAATAAATGAAAATTTAAAAGTGAAAGAAATATTTTCTGATAGAGTTTTCAATAGACTCGGTATTGGCTTATAAAAAAGGGCAAAACAAGTACAGAAAGAAAAAAAAAAAGAAAGAAAACCTGTAAGGCAACCAGAGGAAAGACAGACACACACACACACAAGCACACATACCTATAGGACTTTCACTCTAGTCAGACTGAAATATTTAAAATTACCTATCTGCGCCAGCTTCCCCAGACCACCAGGCCTTTGAATATTCTGCCTGTTATGTTTAGCATGTTGGTTCAAAATCTTGTAAGTCTGACAGTGTTCTGTACTTCCTTCAAAACCCAGCCAAAGGGTTACACTGTAATGGATATGTGTCATTACTGGGACGGACTAGATCTTTGAACAACTCTCCGATGTTTGGAGAGTTACCCATCTTCCAAATCCCCTAATAGAAGCCTTATTTTTCTCTACTTCTCCTGCAGCTAGGACACAGTGATGTGACCTGGGCTTCATCAATCAGATGCATTGCACTGGGCTTTGAACAAGAAGTCACAAAACTTCCGGAATCAGGTACTATGTGGAGTCTACTGGTGGAGGCAGTAGCAGGAGTCTGATGGGAGCATCCGATGCCTGGCATTTGCAGAGTGGTCATGGGCTCCTATGCCCAGGGCAGCAGCCAGGATGTCTCCACCAATTCAGTCCTACAGTGTCATTTTGGATGTTGTGTGTGAATGCATAACCTCTAGGTGCTCCTAGAAGTTCCCCAACCTCTCTAATATCGTCTCTTAAATCTCTGTGCTGTTCAATGAGCCAGGATGGGTTCATGTGTTGTGGCTAAGAGCTCTGACTGACATAGCTTCCCTGCCCTGAAATCTCCAGAACTCCCTTTCCTGCTATCTCCCCCTGACCATGACCTCTATACACACACATGCAGGAAAGTCATCCCCTGTTCCTGGCTCCCACAGCACCCTGTGCTGCCTCCTCTCCCAGGGACATTAGTTGCAGTCTCCTGTAGTTGTTTATCTATGTGTGTCTCTCCACTGAACTGTGACTTACTTGCGGGCCAGGTCATTGCCTCATTCATTGCCACCTCTTCACTGAGTGCTTAGCAGAGCCTGGGCCGGCCCAGCAGAGATGCTCAAAGGGAGTTGATTGATTACATGTTCAGCGAAGGCAATGTCACCATGTACCCACAGGAGAGAAAATGTAGTGCCACTTTTTCTTAAAATCCACATAAGAAAAATTCCAACAGGCTCAATCTCTTCTCTCTTTCTAACAGGGTCTTGAAGCTGACTCAAAAAGGAGCATGTAGACAGTGTGTCTGTAACTCAGTGAGGCATGTGGTAAGGTCACTGGTGCTGACCCGGGAGTGGGCTGGACAAGGAGGGTGCATCCATAAGCAGCTGGGTGAGGGTCAGGATCTTCCTATTGAGCTCAGTGCATGGCTCTGTCTCACACAGCGCTGTTAGTTGGGCCCAGAAGGCATCACAAATTCATTGACGCAAGACAGAAATGAGGACTATTTTATGGATCACTCTGAGTAGTAGCATACTGGTAAATGTTTAACAACTGGCTTTTCGGGAGGAAGAAAAGCCCACATTTGTGGCATTTGCCAATTTTCATGGTGTAACTATTCCCACCACAACTCCCACTAGGGTAATGTTTTCCAACGTGGAGTTGGGAAGAGACACACAAAAGCACAAGGTCATAGGGTAAAACAGACTATATATTATGTTCAATGTAATTAGAAAGCACATAAATCATTAGAAATATTTATTAGAAATAATTAGAAATTGGTGAGTTTTTAATATTTATTATCTTTATTTAGAAATATAGTTAAGCGTCAATTTATATAATTTATATATTTTTTTAATTTTATTTATTTTTTTCAATGTTTTTCTTAGATCTTTTATCCTTTTCTTTTCTTTTTTTTTTAATTTTATTTTTATTCTTTGCCCAAGGGGTACAGGTCTGTGAATCATCAGGCTTACATCTTTCACAGCATTCACCAAAGCACAAATAATTTATATTTTTTTAATGGCTGCATTTCATAATCAGTTTACAGAAATCCTGAAAATTTAACAACAGGCTCCTATGAACTGGGTTGATCTGGCTTGGCATGCCAGTGACTCCATGCCACCTCCAGGGACACCATCCAGTCTTCATTACCTGGCTGATCCATTAGTACAAAAGAAAGGAAACCAGAGGCTCCAAGTAGATGCAGACTTGTCCAAGGTCATCCTGGTGATTTCTCACAGTACTAAAGCAAATCAAAATAATGGCTAAAGCTTAGAGATGCCAACCACATGCCAGGCACTGTGATAAGCATTTCACATAAATCATTTTGTCTTCACCACGAGCCTATGACATAGGTGCTGTAACAATTCCCGCTCTTTAGATTAAAATAATAATGATGATAGTAATAATAATAAACTACAGAGAAGTTAAGTGATTTGCAAGGGCACAGAACCAGAAGTACTAGAGCTAGCATCTAAACCCAGGCCATCTGACCCCAAGGGTCATGCTCCTCCCCATCACCTCTAGTGCCTTTGGTTTTCTGATTTTGCAACACACTATCGTCTTTCATTTTGAACTCAGACAAAAGTACCTTCTTACTTCCACAGTGCTTAACTGCACCCTGTGCATATTGGGTCATTCCATACCTTTTGCTAATAATCCCACTGGGAACCAGGCTTTTTGAGTTTTCCAGTGGGAAGGAGATATTTGCAACAAAAGACCAGCAACCAAAGACCTCTACTTTCAAAGAGATCACAACTGGGATCTGGAATGGAATCCAGAGCCACGAGAAAATTTCCTTGCTTCATGGAACTGGACTCGGTAACACATGGTATTTATTCATTATCTGATATCCTCAATCTATTTATTCGTTCATTAAGTATTTATGAAGAACCCATTGGGTGCCAGGCATGGTGTGAAGTTTACATGGCCATGCAATCTATTAGACACTATCAAAGCAATTTTCAGGACCCAAGAGCCTTTCAAGGGTTCCTGGAAATATCTGAGACCTGAAAATAATTAATATCATCTCCATAATACAAAGACTGAGAAATTAAATCAACAAGCATCTACTTGAAAGTCTACAAAGAATAACCTTATGTCAATGTGTCAACTGCTTTTCAGCACAACTCTTATATGGTTATATACAAATTATATTTAATGTGGCAGTGACCTTATAATATATTTGGTTTTAAATAAGGCAGGTCTCTAAAACTAATAGTCCCTTAATCCTATGAAGGTCGTGAAACAACCCAGAGGTGCTAGGGAAACAAAAATGCCTAAGACCTAATCTCTGATTTCAAGGGAGCCTAATCTTGTGTTTTGTTTATTTACTTGTCTATTTTTATGTTCTAATCATGAGTTCCCGGAAGGCAAGGATTTTGCCCTCTGTGCTCTTATTAAACTTCATATTCCCTGGGCCTAGAGGAGGGCTGCATTTACAATAGGACCTAACATGTTGGCTAGACAAACATGATCAGGTTAGTGCTATGATCTATACTCTAAATTCTGACAATTCACAAGAACTCAGAAGTCATGCTCTTGCATCCTCTTGCATGGATATGGAAACACATACATACACACATACACACACGCACACACATACTCACACACATGTTCATCCCCTACCCACTAAACTCCACAAGGGATGGAAGGAAGGGAGGAAATGAACACTGGTGAGTAGCTGGAAAGCATCAGCTACTGTGCTGGGTACTTTTCATACATTAGATATGCAGCATGTAAATATCCCCCATGCCTGCCACATTGTAGTGGGCATTGCAGATAACTGGGAATTTGGAGTCATTTGTTCTTGAACTCTCTATGCTTTTCCCAACTTCTGTTTGTAATGCCTTTTGCATATCCTCTTGCATGCCAAGTGCAAGATGCATGATTGTAAAAGGGAGTGACAATTTCAGGCAGATTATAAAACAAGCGGGAAAGAGTCCCCAGAAGAGGGGCTAAATTTCTTGAGATTCATCCTGCTGCTCATTTAAATGAAATGTTTATCTCTCTCACACTTATCATCATTTCATTCGGATTCCTGGACCAATCTTGTCACTTCAGGCAGCTTTAATGACTTTCATTTATGCGAGCTCAAGGCTGCCACTTCTGAACCGGCTGTCCACCATCAGGCACCCTTAACTCTCCTCATTCTCACGGTGCCAAAACATTTCCATGGTACAGAGAAATCACACTGTGGAGAGCTGCATTACTCCCATGTCAGCATTCCATGGACTGAAGGTGATTATTTCAGAGGGATGGACTTAGAGCTGCCCAAAGCTCAGGAGAAGATAAAGAGGGGTATGAAGGTCCCAGGGACACGGGAAAGTGGTTTAAGGCATAGAGTCCATCTGCCCCATTTCAGATTTGACCCACAAATCACAACAGGATTAGTTTGAGGAATGTGGTTTTAAGAAACAGTTGCTTAGTGTTATATAAATATGAATTTACATGTACGGTTGAGGGCTTTTGCTTCCCTGACTTGAAGGTTAATTTTTTAAATTTAGCATTCGTTGCACTAATTATGTTGCCATGCACGGTGCTAAGAGATTTCTGTTCATTATCTCAACTGAGCCCATCAGCAAACCTGTGCAGTAGGTATGAATATTTGCATTTACATATTGGAAACTGAGGCTCAGGAAAGGGAGGTGACTTGCTCAAAGTCACGTATCTTGTCAATATCTTGAGCTGTGTGATCTGCTTTTAAGACTTAACACATATTATTGAGCCCCTTTGTTGGCCAGAGGGAATGACAGGCATATAAATTTGTAAGTTCCAGATAGCATGTAAATTGCTATAGAAGAGATAGAAACAGGGTTCTTTGGGAGAATGAGATAGGGAAGGGGGAGTGGAGGGAAGGAACTGAGGGGCTTCACAGAGGAGGTGGCAGTTGAGCTGGGCTTAATGCTGAAGCTTGAGTTTGCCTGATGGAGAGAAAAGGGAATGGCATTGGAGGCAGAGGGAAGCTCAGGAGCAGTAGAGATGAATGTGGGGAAGGGACCTGGGAAGTCCAGGGAATGGGTGAGGGGGCATGACAATGGCTGGGATCCAGGGTCAGTGAGATCTCATAAGACAGCAGGCTGGAAAGGTGAACCAGCATTTGAGTTTGGAAATTGTGGCTATTTAGCAGACGTGGCAGAGGAGGGCACTGTGGCTGACAGAGAAGACCCTGTGGGCCCATAAGGAGGTACCTGGAAGAGTCAGTCGGGAAACAGTGGGTCTTGAACCAAGGCAGCTACTGTGGACATGGAAAGGATGGAAGAGTTTTGGGAAGTTGTTCTTAAATGTCAACATACATTTTTTAAAAATTGCCTGGGAGATGATCCAAAACTGCAGATTCCAGGACCCACTCCAGGATAATAAAATTCCCTTCATCTGGAGTAGGACCCTAAAATCTGCACATCAACAAGCACCCCCAAGAGGTTCTGATGCAGGGGCTATGCAGATAACTCCTTGTGAGATATTTCTAGGACAGGAGAGCTTGGTGACGGATTGATTGTGAAAGTGAAGAAGGGGGAGGGGTTGAGTTTATGTCTCCCTTCCTTGACATTGTCCCCCATTTCTTCTGATCACTGCCTGATTTCCTTCTTTTTTTCTCCCCCCTTTCTTTGGCTCACTCTCAGCCCATGTGGTTTGTGTAGAGTCCCACGTGAACAGGCCTAAGTGAATCAGGTCTTCACTCCTTACTCATTCAGGGATGGACAGATGACTCAATCAGAGCCAATTCTAAGACTGCTGAGGGGGAAGAAAAAGCAAGTAATCTTCCTTGTTGGCCTTGAACCTGGCAGGATAAGATGCTGCAGCTGCTTCACCCAGGTAGAGCCTGAGAACAAAGCCAAGAGAAGACGGTTGTGAGAGATGTGAAAAACCAGAATCTTAGTGTCATTGTTTGGGTCCTGAATCCAGCCATGTCTAAAGCCAGTATACCCCTAAACTTCTCATAATTGGTACCTATAATTTGTTTGCTGTTGCTGGCTTTTGTTTTTTGTTTTGTTTGGTTTTGTTTTTGTTTTTGTTTTTGTTTTGCTTAACATCATTCTATGTTGGGTTTCCTATCACTGACAAAGAAAAACTCTGCTGATCACTTTAAGAAAATCTGATGTATAAAAATCTTACCTTACAAATCAGATAAATGAAGAGTTGATTACTTCTATTAAAAAGGGATTCACTCACAGCTTCCTTTGAAGAGTGAGCTTCCCCAAGGTATGAAGTGTAGAATTTGATTTATTAAATTTGATTTACACATGACCTTTTCAGGAGGACAATCTCAAATGCAAAGTGAGAGTTGCTCTACCAGGATAATTGCTCTCAGAGCCACTCCAGTGTAGTCAGGGGCCAGCCAGGGTGGCTCTGCCAAACATCAGCTTCCCTGCCCTACCTTTTGGGGTCTAAATTTGATTTCACAGCTTCCATGGTCTCATCTACCTGTATGGAACCTGATCTGGCTGGTATACAAGTCTGATCTGATGTACAAGTTGTTCCCAACTACAAGGTGATGGTATTAGTGTTGCTCTTCTTAGACTCCTAATAGAAAATAGCTCAGTATGTGATTCCTTAGAGTATTAATTAATATAGTCATTGTTCTTTATCAGTAACCCAGATAGAAAGACCTGCTGTTAAGGCATGTGTTTCTCTGGGTTGACATGAATGAGTCACTGGGTTTCTCATTCTCTATGTAGATGATCTCCTGGTGTCAGGGCTATAAGAAATTCAGCACAGCCCCAGCTCAGTGTTCAGGGCAAAGAAAAGAATGCTTTTCTGGCATCTATATGGGCTCTATCTGAAGCTAGGGGTTGGCCTTACTTTTACATTCCCTGTTCTGGGAATGGTAGAGGTCCCTTATGTGGATCTTCATTGGATGATTCAGTGATTGAGGCACTATCTGGGAAAGTCTGAAAAGGAGACCTTAGTCATGGGGTTAGTCTATCCAGTCTTCTGGAAACTCCTTTGTTCTAAAAATCAGAGTGGAGCAGAACCCATCCACTCCTCGCCTAGGCAGCAACAATATCCCTAAGCAACCCACTTAAAACTCTCTTCCAGGTCTAGAAATGCAATTTCTCAGCTCCAATCTTTAAATTTCTCCCCTTCTACATTAGCTTTTGTAAATGCCTTTATTTCCAACCTAGAAAGCCTCTTTCATTTCCTCCCCCAATTCATTGTGGGGAGCAATAAAGCTAGATTTTTCTTTCCAGCCCAGGACAGGTTCCTGGTTCTTTTTCTTGGTTCCCAAGGTCTCATTCTTTTCTCTAGCTTCTCCTGCTCCTACCTGTGAACAGACGGAGCTTGCTTCCCTCTTTCGTTCAATTGTTCTGCCTTTGGAAGGAGCAGAGGGCTAAACTAATCATACTCCTTGGTTCATAGCACATACCATAGCATCTTCCTGTTTAAGGTTCTACTCTTGCTAGATTTTGTTTCACTATTTACCCCTCTGTCCTCTCTCTCCGGTCTCATTTCCCATAAGCACTTAGTATACTGTGTTTAGTACATGCCCTTGAAAATGAAATGCCTCCATGAAAAATCTGTAATATTGCTTTGTGAATGAGTTTTAAATGTACATAAGTGGCATATGCTACAGATCTCATGCTTTTTTCCTGTTTTATTTCATCGCTCTCTTACAGTTCTATTCATGTTGCTGTGTATATACCCATTTTGTTGTTCTAACTTCTATACCATCATCCGGAAGTGCATCCTCTACATTTTGTTTATCAACTAGTGAAAGGTATCTTGATTGCCTAAAACTCCCTGCTGTCACCAACAGTGCTGCGATGAACATCTTTGTTCATGTCCCAAGATGCACCTGTACCTGAAATTTTCTGGGTATATACACAAGAATGAAATTGCTGGGTCACAGGGCATGTGCCTAGTTAATTTCACTAAGTAAGCTTGAGAATGGCTGCACCAAAATTGAGATCCTTTCTTTCATTTCCATAGACTCTTCCCCCATATATTAATGCTAAATATTTTCATTTGCAGGGGCGCCTAGGAGGCTCAGTCAGTTAAGCGGCTGCCTTTGGCTCTAGTCATGATCCCAGGTTCCTGGGGTTGAGGCCCACATCAGGCTCCTTGCTCAGCAGAGAGCCTGCTTCTCCCTCTCCCTCTGCCTGCTGCTCTGCCTATTTGTGCTCGCTCTCTCTCTCTCTGTCAAATAAATAAATAATATCTTTAAAAACAAACAAACAAATAAATAAATAAATAAATAAATATTTTCACTTGCAATTCTCAATGTCCACATTACTTTGTTTAATTCTTGTAACAAAATTCTTTTTTTTAACTTTATTTTTTTATTTTATTTTTTCAGTGATCCAAGATTCATTGTTTATGCACCACACCCAGTGCTCCATGCAATACGTGCCCTCCTTAATACCCAACACCAGGCTTACCCATCCCCCTCTCCCCTCCCCTCCATAACCCTCAGCTTGTTTCTCAGAGTCCACAGTCTCTCATGGTTCATCTCACCTTCTGATTTATCCCAAATCACTTTTCCTTTCCTTCCTCTAGAGTCCTTCATTTTATTCCTTATGTTCCACAAGTAAGTGAAACCATATGATAATTGACTTTCTCTGCTTGACTTATTTCACTCAGCATAATCTCCTCCAGACCCACCCATGTTGATACAAAAGTTGGTTAATTCTTGTAAAGAAATTCTTGAGATAAATAGGGCAGCTTGTATCCCCACTCTACATTTGGGGAAGATGAGCTTATAATGCCAGGCTTGGCTTTCTGTATGCTGAAAATCAATAAGCTAGTACTTGGGTTCAGTCCAAGTCCCAACAGAGTCATGAGTAGAAAGTTGCAGTGTAGTCTGGTGGGGTCTTAGAGGATACAGAAGTCCATCTCTAAACCAGTGGTGGTTCTCAACCTTGGCTGCACATTAAGATTAACAGGGGAGGGCGGTGGGGGGGGGTGCTTAAGAAGTATTTAACAAATACTGTGTCCACATCTCACCTAAGACCAATTAAATCACATTCTCTGGAGTGGGGCCTTGCATAGGTATTTTAAGAGTTCATGAGGTGATTTTAATATGCAGCCAGGGTTGAGAATATTACCTTGGACTAAGGGCCAGACTTAGAAGGAGGAGCATCTGGCATTTATCACTGAGCACATCAGTGTGACGGGTTAGGCACCTGATGACAGAAAGGAAGTCCTGGAGGTAAAATACCTGGAGAAATTATGAGAAAGCAGACTGCAACTATGATTATCCACCATTCACTAGAAGGATGATGCGACAGGAACCCGGCACGACTAGTTCAAGGCCTGGAGGGAACTGAATTACAGAGGATATTTTAATTTGTGTCTCATAATGAGAAACTCAAAACTTCCAAATGATTGAATAATTACAGAAATATGTGAAACCCTAAGGCCATTAACAAGACTGCCATGGATCATTAGCCAGACCTAGTGAGTACCCAGCTGACAAACCTGGGACTCTGACACCCTGTTCAAGGTGCTAAAGCCCAACATACTTATTGCTGGGTCCCCTCTGCCAGCAGGAAGAAGATTGCCAGGGGCACCCAGCATGGAGCCAGCTGGCCCCCTGCAGAGTCAATTTCTCTCTGTAGTCTATAGGTAAATCCCTTACCACACTGATGTTCTCAAGCCACAGAGAAAGTTTAATCTCCAAATTGGCGGCAGTGGGCTGACTGAAAATAACTCTCTCCTTCCAAGCCTGCCTTTGTTCTCCTTCCTGTTACATTTCAAAATAATCATAATATCCAGCAGTAAAGTGGCTTCTATTATAGGGTGGGGGGAGTACATTAGAAGGGAGGTAATTAACATTAGTTGAGCATCTACTATGAGCTAGGCAAGGTGCCAAACAGTTTACACTCTTTATTTTGCTTAAACTTTACAAAACCCCCTGATAATCCCCATTTTATGTATATAATATCAGAAGCTCAAAGAGCTTAAGTGACTTTTCCAAAGCAAATTATCTTTTTAAAAAAGGCAGAAAAAATTATTCAAACCATGTTCTCTCTGATTCTAAAATTTGAACTTAGTCTACATTGAGTAAAATCTAACTTGTTTCCAATTCTTGCCCAGACAAGAGATACCATAACTTCTCTTGTGTCCCCTGAGTGCATTTTAAGTTCTCATTATAGGTAGATTCTTCTTGGTACCTAATCTATATCCTTCCCAGGATAATTGCAACACCCTGGGAAGTTGTAGATGATACAATGACTGTTACATCTATGAGCTGGCCCACTCAATTGAGAAGGGGAACTTCAGTTTATAATAGATGGACCATACCCTCAAATTCCAGTGGTTTGGGCTATAAAAACCTATCCTCTGAAGACAGCCCCCCATCAGGAAAAATATCTAGAAATATGCCAACATGCAGCCTTGGGTCCTGCCATGGGCAAAGAAGATGTAGTTATTCTTAGACGCCACTCCTGGGCCCCATGATACTTCCTGCCTCTCATTAGTGAATAAAATTCAGGAGAAGACCCATATGTGATTCTTTAAAAGAGTGTCTCTGGACCAGCAGCATCAGTATCACCTAGGAATTTGTTAATTGTACAAATTCCCAGGCCCTATGTCAGACCAACTGAACCAAAAACTCTGAGGAAAGATCTCGTTAATCTGTTTTTTAACAGATTACACACATACACGCACACACACACACAGAGAGAGAGAGAGAGAGAGAGAGAGAGAGGCTGAAAAACCTACTTTGAAACTTCCACTGCTCAATAAAGAAACACCAAGTACCAAAATATACATCTGTTTGGCTGTGGAAATTCAGGAAAGTCCCTTGGTCTGATCAGAACCATCTAAAGACAAGTAGAAAACATGCCATCATTGTATCACACCTCTTCTTAAAACCTTCAAGTGGTTACCCACTGCCCACGGTATGTAACCAGAATGTCTTGGACGTGTTCTCTAGGCAACTTCTGTCTGGCAGCACATCATCCACCCAGCTTTAACCCCTTCTTCTTCCTGTCAGGCACTATGTGCTCTTGACTGAGATGTGGATATATGGGTAGGGAGGGGGTTGACATAGAGAAATGGAACCAAAATATTATTTTTCTGAAGATTTTTTGTTTGTCAAGAAATAACACATTTTACCCCAAATTTTTTTGCTCCTTTACAAGCTCTTACATCCCTAAATAGACAAAACATGATCATTTTCTGAGCAGACCAAGTCATACATAATGCATTTTTATTGGCACCTTGAATAAAGATATGGCAGACATGAATATCAAATGTGCAGATGAAAAAGCTGAGAGGAGCACTCTCAATGGGTGAACAGGGAGCAGGAGAGCACCTGGCTGCTCTTGCAAAGCCAAAAAAGATTCTGCTGAAGGAATTGCATCCCACAGTCCTGGGAAGACTTACAGATGCAGTCACTAAACCACTGTTTTCTATGAGGTATCAAGGAGAATGGGTGGGATGCTGATGGCTGCAGTTGGAGGAAAGTAGTTAATTTAGAAAAGGAAGAATAAGGAGTATTCATCAAACTATCAGCTAGTGAGAAGGTTTGGGAATGCTTTGGAGACACAGCAAGAAACCTGGGAATCAGTGTGGATTTACCAAACACAGAGCTTTATTTAAGGAACCAGGGATGTTTGGCTTGAAAGGGACTTTTTATATATGTAGGTCTTTCTATATCTATAGATCTGTTAAATGAAGGAAAATGTTATGCTAGGTGGCTATCCAGGGTGGGAAGTATTGAATATACAGTGACCTTGCAGATAAACTAGTCTTTCCCTTCACTCACAAGTGGGCATCAAAGCTGAGAGAGGTAATGTGGCTTCAAAGCTAAGATTAGCACTCTTGATTCCCGGTCCTTTTTCATCATACTGAGCAACTCAAAAAGAAAAGGTCATGAAAGATGAAACTCATTTCCTATTTTGCCAGGATCCCTAAACTGGCAGAAAGCTCTATAACCTGTAAAGTTCTAAACAGATATAAGTTGTTACTGTTATCATTCATAATATCAGGTTCAGTTCTTGACCCCTACCCACTCAACATATTTATGAAATGTCTGAAGAAGGGCATTGATTTTCTGATAACAAGCAGTTGGGGCAGACAGCAAGTGTATTTGGATGGCTTGAAAAATGAGACAAATCTAACATGATGAAATCTAATCAGACCAATGTTAAGTCAGGCACTTAATGCACAATGCCAATGAACTTGTGAGCAAATCCTGTGAGTGAGCGGATTAAGCTGCCGTCTGAGAGGTTTATCTGAGTCCAGAACTGTCAGAGCATTAGTCTTCAGTTGTATTATTACAAAAATAATACCTATAGAGCAAGTAGGGCAATGGATCCTCTACTCTGGCCAGTGCCGACCATATTTCACTGTGGTATTATGTTCTGTTCTACTCATTACCTATCATCTATTGGGCCCTTCTGCTCTAATGAGAAGCAGTTGAAGAAAATAAAGCCACCTTGCTTGAATAAGAGAAGTTTACAAAAAGCCTTTTCTGTTAGCTGAGGTATACAAAGACTGCTAGAGCTACCACAACAAAATACTACAGAATAGGTGGCTTATCCAATAAAAATTTATTTTCTCACAGTTCTGGAGGCTGTAAGTCCAAGATCAAGATGCCTGCAGGTTTGGTTTCTCAGGCCTGTCTTTTTGGTTTGCAAGTAGGCACCTCCTTGCTGTGTCCTCACACGAACTTTTTCTGTGTGCATTCATTCCCAGTGTCTCTCTTATAAGGACACCAATCCTATCTGGTTAGGGGCCCACCCTTATGATCTTGTTTAACCTTAATAACCTCATTAAAGGCCCTACCTCCAAATATATGTATACTGGGTAAAACCCTTCAACATTTGAATTTGGGGAGGGGATGCAATTCAGTCCATTACTGACTGACTGTCAGGGAGGAAAGAGTTTTAGGCTCACTCTGTGATGCTCCAGAGAGAAAAACAAGGACCATTAAACAGCCAATTCAGGGTAATTTGTGCTCAGTATAAGGAACATATTTCTAATAACCAGTTTTCTAAAGTTTAAATGGCTTTCCTTGTGTGAGAGTGAGTTCTCTAGTATTTTAGAAACTGCCTTCAGTTCCATGGTAGACTAGGGCATTCCTGCCCAGGGTAAGAAGGTTAATGAATGCAATAATAATAATAATTTTTAGAAGCTATTAAAAGAAACCAAGTATTGCACATGGCTCAATTATACCCTACATCCCCAAATCCCATCCCTAAACTTTTAAAAATTGATTCAGTGTTTCCAAGTATTTCAGAAGTCTTCTCACCCTCCCACAGAATTGCTCTGCTTTTCCCACTACTACACCTTTGTCAGCGCTCTTCCCTCTTGCAACCATCTATCCTAATTCTACCATAGCCAAGCTACAGTCCATGAAAACTGCAAGCCAGGATAATATTTCCCTTCTCTGATTATCTACTGCACTTCAACACTGTGAATACAGCCCATTATAACAAAGGTGAGTACAGTCAGGAGGTAGTCAGGGATTAGGGTGTAATGACAACAAACCAGGATCTTTAAACCTTGCTGACTCTACCAGATGTTCATTGAAATGAGGTCCCAAATCTTCCACCAGGCATGTAGTGCTATCGTAGGTTGGTGAGGGAGGCAAACCAAGGTCAGAGATCACCAAAATCATGGTCTTTATTAATGGCTCTGGATCTCATTATGATCCTCTGGTAAATTCAGCTGGACCAAGGGTCCTATGAAAAGCCCTTCTGCCAAGGTAGGGGCAGACTTGGACAACCCATCTTAAAACAAATAAGTGGTCCAATTTCACTAATACACTCAGCAAGCACTTATTGTGCCATGAGTGATTCTAAGTACTGAAGTTATAGCAGGGAACAAGGGAGATAATGTCCCTACTCTCAAACTTATAGCCTGGTAGGAAGAAAAAGGGAGACAGAAAAAAATAGCAAGATCGGTATCAGATAGTAAAAAGATGTTATGTAGAAAGGCAAAATAGAGTGATGGGATAAAAACCAGATGGCCAATTTAAATTTAGTGGATCTTCCTAAGTTGCTGACATTTAGACTAAGGTAAGGAAAGAAGATGGAACCAGTCATGATAAGACTGGGGGAAAATCAGTCGAAGCAGAGGAAACAGCTTGCACTAATGCCCCACAGTGAGAGCCAGTTTGGCAAGTCTGAGTAACAGAGATCAAACTAGTATGGCAAGAGCACAGTGGAGGAAGGGAGAAGAAAGTGATGGAGGGTGCACTCCAAAAGGTAAACAGGATTCATATGACATGAAATTTTGAAAACCAGGATAAAATGTCAAATGTTGTTCTCATGTCATAGGGAGAAGTAGAGGAATGTTTAAAGAGGCCCAGACATGATCAAATTTGTGCTTTACAAATCTTGTTCTGGCTACCAAGAAGACCAGTTATGAGACCACTGCAGTATTCAGGTGAGAAATGAAAGAAGCTTGAGCTAGGCAAGATACTAGAGGTGGAAAGAAGTAGGTAGATGGTAGAGTCTGCACAACTTTCTAATTAGTTGGAAAGTTGGATTGGGGAAGTAAAGGAAAGGAGTTCAGGATAACACCTCAATTGGGGACACATTTCCAGTTTTCTGGTATGAGGAAGAAGGAGGAGGATTTGAGAGACAAAACAAGACTTTTCTGTGGGCCACTTTTAGTTTAGAAAGACTTTATTGAATACCCATTTTGATATGGAAGCAATCAGATATAGGAGTTTGAAGTTCCATGGGAAGGACAGAACTACAAATAAATATTCACGAGTCATCAGCATATAGATACAGTTTAAATCTATAGAACTGGATGAGGTCACCTAGAGAGAGTATGCAATTATAGAAATGAGAAAACGTAACTCTGTGATGTTCCAACATTTAAAAGCAAGCTAGAGAAGGAGGGACCAATCAAGGAGATTGTGGTATCATGGAAGGCAGCAGAAGAAAGTGATTCAAGCAGGAGAGAGAATCAACTGTGTCAAATGTGCTTAAAGCACAAATTAGAAAGAAAAATGGTGACCATTGAATTTTATTGATGATCTTGACAAGAGTCATTGGGTGGTAGGGGCAGAATGCTGGTGGGTATTCGTTGAAAGGAAGGGAAAATGAAGATAAGGAGACAGTAATCAGAATCAGTCCTCCAAGAAGTTTGTTATACAAGGAAGCAAATAAATGGAATACTAATTGGGGGGATTGGGGTCAAAGGATGGTTTTGAAAATTGGAGATATGAGATAGAGAGGGAGAAATTGATCATTCAAGGAAGAGACATACTTTGAAAATAATCTTACATTACATATTTGGACCCTAATCCTGACTGTGATCTCATAGTCTTGCCACTCTACTCACCCTAAGGAAGAGAAAGCTTTCTTCTGAAGTCCTGAAACATGAGTCTCTCCTAAAGTGGGCATATCTTTTAAACAGGAGATGCTCCAGGCCCATCTTAGTGCATCAGCTCCACAGGAGATAACTACTCCCAGGGCAAACCAAGGAGAGATTATAATCTCAGAAGATATGTTATATGGATACAACTACTTTTAATCTTTATCTATTCTCATAAGAAGCTGCCCCCTTCCTACAGGCTCCCAAGCATCCTGACCTGATAAATATCTGTGCCTTTTATCCTGACCTTTATTTGAGTGAAGTACAGGGACTGTAGAGGAACCTTGAGTTATCCCTAGAGGTCAGACAATGATATGTCATCTTATATAGTTAACATTTATTCACTTAAATATTTCTTGAAAACTTAATAAATGCCAATCATTGTGCAATGGGCTGGCAATACGGCTGTGAACAAGAAAAATAGCAACTTTCTGAGCATCCTGTGCATCTTTCACTCTATTGGGAATTACAACCCAGAAACAAATGATTATGCAAATGAATATTTATTACAATTGAGATAAACTGTAGGAACAGGTACCAGATGTTTTAAAAGTGTATACTAGGTAAAGAAAACAAACTGAACTTGGGGGTTAGAAAAAGACTGATAAAAATAATTCATGGTTGTATAGTATTAGACAGCTCACACAAGGCTTTCTCATTCATGAAATCATTAAACCAAAGACCCAGAGATATGAATAATAGCATATCCCAATTTTGCAGATAGGAAAACTAAGTTTCAAAAAGATTAAGTAAAAATTAAATGTCTCCTTATTTTTGAACATTTGTTTCCCTCTGTCTATTGACTAATTCTATAAGCCAGGACTCTAAATTATGAGAGACAAATACTCAAACACAAACTGGTGCACGTAAATGAAAAGGCCAGTAGTAACAACAACATACAGTTCCCTCTTCCTCCACAGCAATGCAATTTTAGCTGGGCACGTGGCCACTCAGACAGACTTCATTACCAAGCCATCATTATAACTAGGTATTGCAGGATGACTAAGTTCTGACAATCAAATGGCAACTTCAGAGTCTTTCCCTTTAAAGTTTTTCCCCTGGAGGACCTTTGCTTCTTTTGTAGATAAATGGCCTTCTCACCATAAACAATGAGAAAAACAAACAAAATATAAAAGACGACCTTTACAAAATATTGGACAACAGGCACCACAGGACTGTGATCTCTGAGAGAAGGAATATGAGCAAGGTTAGCCCATGGTAGCACCTGCTTACTGTCTGGAGGCAGTTTCCAGGATTTGGTATATAGAGGAGTCCAGAGGTCTTCCCAAGTTGAGGAGACAGGAAAGAAATTGGGGAAGCTAAACAAATGAGCTAGATTTTGTGGGACAGATGTCAGAAAAGATTATGCAAAGAGCTCCAGACATCTGCAAAAAGTTCCTTTTAAGTTTTTGGCTGAGTACTAATCTGTGAGCCCATAGATTAAGACTCCTCAAAGCTAGAAAGAGAACCACTCATAACCAGTAGGCCAAAAATGGTCAAACTTCACACAGGGCTGAGAATAGTTTACAGTCTCAAAATCTGGAGTGGAGAGATAATGAGTAGAATCCTTCACTGTGTGGTTAAATTAGTCTTAAAATAAAAGCTTCCTCATACTTTCAAGAATAATTTTTTTAAAAAGTCTCAAAAGGATAAATAGATCCTCAATAATTTAAATGTACAATAAAAAATTTTAAAACTCTTAAAAATAAAAATATAGCAACCAAAAGTATTATATACCCAACTTCCAAAGTTGAATCAAAAGTTACCAGGCATGGAAATAACAAGTAAATATAACTCATAATCAGTAGAAAAATCAATCAATTAAAAAAAACCCAGAAATAACAAGATAGTATGGATTTTGGAAAAGAAGGGCCTTAAAATAGTTATTATAAATCTCGTAAATATGCTCAGAAATATAAAAGGGAAAACTCACATAAAAAGAGAAATAGACGATGTTTAAAATGACTCAAATGAAATTTCTACCAATGAAAAGTACAGTACTGGAATAAAAAGTAAACTAGATAGGATCAACAACAAATTAGATATCAGAAGAAAAAAATCAGTGAACTTGAAGATATAACAATAAAATCTATCTCAAATGCAGCACAGGAAGAAAATAAAGGCTTCAAAAAAAAGAGCTTGGTAATCTGTTAGACAATAGCAAGCATTCTAACATTCTGGAGTCGCATAAATAAATAAATAAATAAATAAATAAATAAATAAATAAATAAATAAATATGGGGAGTTGAAGGGGAATGTGCAAAAATAAACAAAGAAAATGAATGAAGAAATAAGAGCTGGTTTTTTTCTAAATTTCAAGAAAAACCATAGATCAAGAAGCTCAATGAATACCAAGAAATATGAAGAAAACTATATCAAAGTGCTTAATAATCAAATGGCCTAAAATCAGTGAGAAAAAGAAAATCTTAAAATCAGCTATAAAGCAAGGAGGAAGGAAGACATTATGTAAAAAAGAACAAAGATTAAGAATGACAGCAGACTTCAATAGAAAAATGCAAGCTATAAGATGGTGGAACTTCATCTTTAACATACTGAAAGAACATCACCATACCAGTGAACACATCTTTCAAAAATGAAAGTAAGGGGCATCTGGGTGGCTCAGTCAGTTAAGCATCTGCCTTCAGCCTAGGTCATGATCCACAGGGCTCGATCCCAGGACCCTGGGTTCATGACCTGAATCAGGCCCCTTGCTCTGCAGAGAGTCTGCTTCTCCCTCTGCCTCTGCCACTCCCCCTGCTTGTGCTCTCTCTCTGTTAAATAAATAAATAAAAGTCTTTTTAAGAATGAAGGTAAAATAAAGACTTTTTCCAGCATATAACAGCATAAAAAATTGATTACCAACTAATGAGTACTACACAATGCTGAAGAAAGGCCTTTAGGCAGAAGGAAAATAACAGAAGTAAATATGGATTTACACAAAGAAATAAAGATTCCCAGAAGTAGTAAATAGATAAATATAAAATACTTTTACTATTTAGTATTTATTTATCTTGTTATTTTAAAGATAACTTTAAAAGATAATTGACTTTTTGATCAGGATGGCATTGAAAGTATAGATTGCTCTGGGCAGTATAGACATTTTAACAATGTTTATTCTTCTGATCCATGAGCATGGAATGCTTTTCCATCTTTTTGTATCTTCTTCAATTTGATGCAATTATAAATGAGATACATTCCTGAATTTCTCTTTCTTCTGTCTCATGGTTAATGTATAGAAATGCAATTGATTGCTGTGCATTGATTTTGTATCCTGCCACATTGCTGAATTCCTGAATGAGTTCTAACAATTTGGGGGTGGAGTCTTTGGGACTTTCCACCAAAGTGTCACATCATCTGTGAAGAGTGATCGTTTGACTTCTTCTTTGACAATTTGAATACCTTTTATCTCTTTTTGTTGTCTGTTTGCTGAGTCTAGGATTTCTATTACTATGTTGAACAAGAGTGGTGAGAGTGGACTTCATCAATATAAAAAGCTTTTGCATAGCAAAGAAAACAGTTGGCAAAACTAAAATGCAACCTGTGGAATGGGAGAAGATATTTACAAATGACATATCTGATAAAGGACTAGTATCCATGATCTATAAAGAACATATCAAACCCAACACCCAAAAAACAAACAATCCAGTCAAGAAATGGGCAGAAGACATGAACAGACATTTCTTCGTAAAAGACATACAATTGTTCAACAGATGAAAAAATGTTCAACATCACTTGGCATCAGGGAACTACAAGTCAAAACCTCACACCAGTCAGAATGGCTAAAATTAACAAGTTAGGAAACAACAAACATTGACAAGGATGCAGAGAAAGGGAACCATCTTACGTTGCTGGTGAGAATGCAAGCTGGTGCAGCCACTCTGGAAAACAGTACGGATGTTGCTCAAGAAGTTAAAAATAGAGCTACCCTATGACCCAGCAATTGCACTACTAGGTATTACACCAAAGATACAAATGTAGTGACCTGAAGGGGCACCTGCACCCCAATGTTTATAGCAGCAATGTCCACAATAGCCAAACTATGGAAAGAGTCCAGATGTCCATCAACAGATGAATGGATAAAGAAGATATGGTATACAATAGAATATTACTCGGTTGTCAAAAAGGACAAAAGCTTAACATTTATATCAGCATGGATGGAACTGGAGGGTATTATACTGACTGAAACAAGTCAATCAGAGAAAGACAATTATCGTATGGTTTCACTCATATGTGGAATATAAGAAACAGTGCAGAGGATCATACGGGAAGGGAGGAAAAACTGAAAAGGAAGAAATCAGAGAGAGAGACAAACCATGAGAGACTCTTAACCATAACAAAAAAACTGGGGGTGCCTGGAGTGGAGGTAGGTCAAGGGATGGGGTAACTGGGTGATGAGCATCAAGGAGGGCAGTTGATGTGATGAACACTGGGTATTATATACAACTGATCAATAACTGAACTCTACATCTGAAACTAATGATGTACTATATGTTGGTTAGTTGAATATAAATTTAAAAAAGAAAAAAATTCAAAAAGAAATTATTTTGAACTTAATTGAAATAAAAACACAAAGTATCAAAATGTATAGGATAAAACAAAAAAGACAAGAACCCAAACCAATGTAAAATAAAATTTTAAAAAATAGAGAAACTCAATAAAATCAAGAAAGCAATACAATTAATAAACTTTGGCTATAATTATCAAGAAAAAATAGTGGGTACATAAATACCAATATAAAGAATAAGAGAGCATTACTCTAGATACTAGAGACATTAAGGGTATAAGGACATTATGAACAACTTTATGCCAATAGATCAACAACTTAGATGAAATGGACAAATTCTTTGAAAGACACAAACTACAGGGCGCCTGGGTGGCTCAGTGGGTTAAAGCCTCTGCCTTAGGCTCAGGTCATGATCTCAGGGTCCTGGGATCGAGGCCCGCATCGGACTCTCTGCTCAGCAGGGAGCCTACTTCCTCCTCTCTCTCTGCCTGCCTCTCTGCCTACTTGTGATCTCGCTCTCTCTCTCTGTCAAATAGATAAATAAAATCTTTTTAAAAAAAAAAGAAAGACACAAACTACAAAGCCCACTCAAAAGAAAGCATTTGTCCCAAAAAGCCCTATACCTATTAAAGAATTTTACTTCGCAGTTTAAAACTTAACCACAAAGAAAATTCCAAGTTCAAATGGCTTAACAGGTGATTCCACTACACATTTAATTAAAAAATAATAACAATAATTACTAAGCCTATACTAACTTCAGAAAATACCAAAGAGGACAAGTACTTCCTAACTCATCTGAGATCAACATTATCCTAATATCAAAATCTGAAAAAGATATTATGGGGGAAAAAGTATAGTAGAATAACCTTCATAACTACAAATGCATAAATCCTTAACAATACATTAGCAAATCTAATCCATTAACATATAAAAGATAACACTTTATGACCCAGTGAAGTTTTCCCAGAAATGCAAGATTGGTCTAATAGTCAATCATATAATTTGTCATATCAACAGACTAAAGAAGAAGTACTATAATCATCTCAATAGATTCAGAAAAACAAAACTCAACATCATTCCTGATTTAAAAATGTTCAGGGGTGCCTGAGTGGCTCAGTTGGTTAAGCATGTGACTCTTGATTTTGGCTCAGATCATGATCTCAGAGTCACAAGGGGGAGCCTCTTTTTGGGCTCCAAACTCAGCAGGGAGTCTGCTTCTCCTTCTCCCTCTTACCCTCCCCCCACTCTCACTTTCTCTCTTTCTCTCTCTAAAATAAATAAATCTTTTTTAAAAAATATACAACAACTAGGAATTAAAGGAAACTTCCTCAACTGTTAAGGGCATCTACAAAAAAAAAAACTAACATGCTAATTATTGAAGGATTAAATGCTTTGCCTCTCAAATTAGAGGCAAGCAAAGCAAAGATTTCCATTCTCACAATTTCTAGCCAGTGCAATAAGATAAAACAAACAAACAAAGAGAGAGAGAGAGAGAGAGAAAGCTACTAGATTAACTAATAAGCAAATTTACCAAGGTTACAGGATACGAGGAAAATATGCAAAAATCAATCATATTTCTATACACTGGTAGTTATAATAGAAATTATATTTTAAACTATCATTAACAATAGCACCTTAAAATCTAAGATATTTAAATAAAAATCTAACAAAATATGTGCAAAATTTACATGCTGAAAATTACTAAAGATTAATGGAAAAAAACAATGAAAACCTAAAAATGGGGAGATATACCATATACATGGATTAGAAGTTTCATTATTAAAAAAGAAGAAGAAGAAGTTTTGATATTATTAAGATTTTAATTCTCCCAAATTGATCAGCAGAGTCAACACAACTTCAGTTACAATTCCAACAGGATTTCTGTAGAAATCCACAAGCTATTTCTAAAATTTACATAGGAAATCAAAGGAAATATAATAGCTAAAATAATATTGAAAAGGAAGAATAAAGTGGGAGGACTCATGCTACCTGATTTCAAGACTTATTATAATGTTACATTAATGAAGAAGTGTGGTATGTAAGTAGATAGACACATAGATGCATGGAACACAAGGGAGTCCAGAAATAGGTCCTGCATAGATGGTCAATTTATTTTCAACAAAAGTGCCAAGGAAATCCAACAGAGGCAGGACAGTTTTTTCAACAGATGGTGCTGGAACAACTGAAAATCCATATGATCCATTTTGAGTTCATTGTTACATATGGTGAGAGGTATGGATGAAGCTTTATTTTTAGTATATGGCAAAAAGATTTGAACACCAGAGACATGGATAGCAAATGAGAACATGAAAAGATGTTCAAGATAGTTCATTTTAGGGAAATTAAAATTACAATTACAATGAGACACTATTACATGACTATTAGAATGGCCGAAGATAATCATTATAGTTTTTAAAAATGGAAAATATCAAATGTGGAGCAACTGAAACTCTCATATATTGATGATGGAGATACAAAATTGTGCAGCCATTTTGGAAAAGAGCAAGGCGGGAGCCTACAGAGTTTAGAATCCACTCAACTTACAATAGAGCAATTTCATTCTGGGGTATTTACCCAGGAGCAATGAAAGCAAATATACATACAAGGACTTCTACTCAAGTGTTCACAAGCAACTTTATTTAAGACCAAACTGGAAACAGACCAAAACTGGAAATGACCATGTGATCACCAACCAGTGAATGGAAAAATAACTTATGATAGATCCATACAATGGACTATTTCTCGGTAATAAAAAGAGACAAACAATAAAGGACACACGCAACAATATGGCTGAATCTCGAAAGCATCGTGTTAAATCAAAGAAGCGAGATGAAAAGGATTTGCATTGTATGCCTTCATTTATGTGAAATTCTGGAAAATGCATAACTGTAGCTACATATAATAGGTTGTTGTTTCTTGGGGCTGGGGTTGGGGCGGGGGTAGGGGATTGGCCGTAAAGGATGAAGATGTTCTATGTCCTGACTGTAGTGGTCCTTACATGACTGTACACATTTTGCCAAAAATCATGGGATGGGATGGCTAAAATAAGCTGATTGTATTATCTGTAAATCTTACCTCAACAAAGTTGATTAAAAATAAAAATAAATACTTTCCCTTTCTCCCCTTGTCCTTTCAACCAAAGAGAAGACAAGCAGTGGGACAGCTGCCTTGGACATAGAGATAGAAGCCATGAATTGAGGATGCCGGACCATCCTGTCGTCCCTGGACCACTGATCACTGGGCTGCTGCCTAGAGGAAAATGGGTTTGGTTTACACCGCATACGTCAGTCTCTTCATCATAGAGCTTAGTCTGCCCGCTAATTAATAAGCCAGCTTCAGGTTTAGCATAACTGGTTTCAGAGGCTCAGACAATGCCATAAGAACTTGAGGTCCGTCTCTGGCCAGACTCTGGTCCTCTCCAGGCATTGGCTCCTTCCTCGAGCTCCATCTGGAGACCAACTGCTCACGCAGCCTCAGCCTCCCCATGCAGCCCCGCCTCCCAAACCCCCTGCCAGTTGGAGCACCGCCCCGCTCGGACGGGCCCTGCCAAGCCTCCTTACATCTCATTGGCTCCTCCCGGGTCACATGCCCATCTTGAGCCAGTCACCGTGGCCAGGTGAGCACAATGCTGTGACTAGCCAGGCCAGAGTCGCGGGCTCTAACCAGACCGCAGGGCCTGAAGCACCATGGAGAGCGCCCAGTGCGGCGGGAGGAGGGAGTCCCCCACGGAAAGCTGGGGTGGAGCGCTACAAGGAAAGAGTCGCTGCTCCAGAGCCAAAGTCACAGATGGCCCTGTCAAGGAGAGTAAATGAACAAATGACTTACCTACTGTCACCCACCAAGACAGTGACGGGTGTTTGAGGCTTGCCTCCTGCCGCAGATGGTAAACAAAGGCCACGGTTTCTTTCCTCTTACTGATCACTTTATCATACCTGGCTCAGAGCACACTCACTGCAGCTATCCCAGCGATAGCTCCTGACAACTTTTGTCTGATTTGGGGGCTCAGGAGAGATTATCTCAAAAACCCCCATACGATAGAAGAAAAAGCCTGGGGGTTGAGTCTGGATGTGTCTGTGGAGGGAGAGCTTGGCACCATTAACAAGCCACCAGTGACTTCTTACCAGCTGCCGAAGGTGGGGACCTTACTCAGCACGTTTAATGTCAAGGCGGAGTCCTGTTCTCCCAAATTCAGGTCCCAGTCCACCAGTTTGCAGCAGTGTGACCTCGGGCAAGTCACTTAACCTCTCTGAGTCTTGGATTTGTCACCTATAAGACACAAATAATGCTCCCAGGATTGTTGTGACCGTGAAGTTTGATGCTGTATGTGAAAGCACTTTATAAACTACAACAAGAGCCTGAGGAATCATTGCCTGGCTGCTCCTCTGGGCACAGAGCACTTGTTTCTTTCCATCACTTTCTTCCAGCCCACGCTCTCTGCCTGAGGTCTCTCAAACTCACCACCATTTCAAACTCCAACACTCCATTAGATCTACTGGAGAAAATACCTTCATTTGGAAGACGTGTAACTGTTTGCTGTTCCCAGCCTGTTTGCAAAATGCTAAAATGGGACACAAGTGTCCAAGTCAAAGCCTTCACCTTCTCCAAGCAGCCTTGTGATCTTTTCTGATCTTTTTCTTTCCAATTGAAGGAACCTGGGACATACCATTTTAGTATATCATAAGAAGTTGAAGAGCCAGACAGCAATGATGGAGGGACAGGACCCCAAGCCCAGGCTCTGATGACCAAGTCCAAAGGGAAGTTATAAAGATTGTGTTCCTTTGCTTGCTGGGAATCAGCAGCTGAGAGGCATAACACTCTGGTGTGCACAGCAGTTTCCCAGACCACAAGGCCCTCTGGGAGGACCACTGAGAGCACTCTTGCTAAAAGAAGGATCTAAATTCAACTGCACGACCCTGGAGCTGGGAGATAAGAAACTTGTGGCCCATCTGTCAGGATCTCTCACTGAACAGCCTTGTTGTTTGGGCATCATTGAAACTGTGCCCAAGAGGCACAGTCATAAAACACCAGGCTCTGCAAACAGGAGCTGGAGAGGCAACCTTGAGTCTGTTTAGCCAAGAGCATTCGGTGAGATGCAGAAGCATGGAGGTGCAGAGCACTCACACACTCATTCACATCATCACACACACACACACATGTGAGCCCACACTCAGGCATGCATGGTCACGCGACCCTTCTCACAGTTCACACAGAGACTCTCGCTCCCAGATGCACGTGTCTTTACTGTACCCTACTATTCACACATGACAAGCTGCCCTGCATTCATGTTCAGGACACTCATTTATACACACTCATACATACCCGTGCACACACTCACACTCTGAAATCACGCAGAGGTTCACAATTGCCCTCAGACTTGACCCGTCTTCCAGTACACAAAGACTCGTGCAATTCACACGTGGCCACACATTCAGATATACTCCAACATACCCCATCAAGCCTGCATCGCACACAACTACACACACACACACATACACACACACATACACACAAACTGGAAGTTCTACATTGGAAGGCTAAGGGCTCTTCTGTGCATATCCCAGTCTTCATTTCTTTGCCGAACTATGCTTCCACTCAAAATTTTGGTTCAAAATGGGTCCCCACTGAGCATGCTATCTGAGGGTTCCCAGCCATATGCTTACTACAAAAATTCTGCCCATGTGTCAGATTTTGGCATGAATGAAATGCAGCCCACACACGTGTATACATTGCAACAAGAGCCAGAATGTAGCTCTCACTGTGGGATGGATGGGAACCTCAGGGAGAGCACTGGCACCTGGCCAGGAAGGGCATTCTGGTTGGGCATAGCTTCCAGACAGCTCTCCCAAGGCCAGCCTCTGTGCTCACTTCGTAGCTTAAAACAACGAGTTTATCCCTCACACTTTTGGAGGTTTGAGGTATGAAATGACTTTTACATGACTAAAATCAAGGTGTGGGCAGGGCTAGCTCCTCTGAAGGCTCCGGGGGAGAATTCATTCCTTTCCTTCCCCAAGTGCTAGAGACTGCTGGCATTCCTTGCTGCAAGACCACATCGCCCCAGTCTCTGTTTTTGTCCTCACATTACTTTCTCCTCTCTTTGATCTTCCTGCCTTCTTCTTATAAGGATTTTTGTGATTAAATTGGGCCCACCCAGGTAATTTCCCCACATCAATATCCTTAAAAGTCCATCTTGCCTTATCAGGCAACATATGCACAAGTTCTGAAGATTGGGAAATCTTTGGAGGAAGAGAGGGCATTATTCAGTCTACCACAGTGTTCAATAAACATTCATAATTATTATAAAACCCTCCCAGCTATCTTGCCCAAAGTTTCACAAATAGTAGGTACCAGGGTGGTGAGCCCACTTCTCCCTGACCCCAAAGCCCCTTTCCTTTCCACTAAGCCAGTGGGCTCCAAACTTCATCAATATCAGATTCTCACAGAAGCCTTGTTAAAGCACTAGTTGTTGGACACACCCTCAAGGCTTCTGATTCTGATTCTAGGGCAGAGCCCAGGGATTTGCATCTCTAACAAGGCTGCAGGTGATGCTGAAGCTGTTTTTGTGGGTACCATACTTTGAGAACCACTGCACTACAACATGCTGGCCACTGGAAGGAGTGAACTTCCCCATCTTTGCAAGTGTTCAAACAGAGGTCACAGAGTTGTTAGAAGGACAGGTTCAACTAAACACTCTTTACCATGCTTTCCCACCAAGAGGGTCCCAGAGTCTGGGCACTGGGGAGGGGGAAGGCTCCCTAAGATCTTACTGCTGGGCTCAGCTCAGCTTACTAGCTGAATTCCTTCTAGAGCTCAGGTCTCTCCACAACCTTTGAAGGCAACCTGGTGCCACTAAAATATAAGGGCCTCTGGGATCTGACTGCCCTGGGTTACAGACCCCTCACTCACTCACAGCAAAAATCACTCACAGCAAAATCACTTACTCTTCTAGAACCCAAGCTAGTTTCTCTGTGAGATAGAGAGCTCAATGCCTACATCCTAGGACTGTGTTATGAATTAGAAAAATAATGCTGTAATGTGGCTTATACAGTATCCAGCACATGGTATGAGTTCAAACAATGTTAGGTCCCCTTGAAAGAAAGAAGTTGTGTGTCTAGTCACATCATAGGGAACATGACCACATGTGCAGTAGAGCAGGAGATGTAGGACATAGGAGAAAGACAGATGTGCTAAGGCTGACAGAATGGATGCAGAATGTACAAGCCCAAGAACTGGTAGGCAGAGAACACTGGGTGAGGAGAGCAAGATAAGTAGAAGCAGAGGAGATGGAGTTTGGAGAGGAGGGATCCCATTAGCCTTCTGTGGTTCCTTCACATCCCTTCCAGTGGACATGTTCAAGGGGCCAGATCTAACCCAACTGCTTCCCCCTTGGGTTTCTCCTCGTTCCTCTCTTTAAAAAGTATCACGGGTTCTATCTTCAGCCTTGGGATGGGAGAAAAGATGTGGAGATAGTATGTATGGAGGATCTACTATGGGCCAGGCTCTGTGCTAGATGCTTTACATATTCTAGAAGCCAGTGTGCTCATCCTATTATATGGATGGAGAAACCGAGGCTCAGAGAGCCTCATCTCCTTTCCCTCCCTGTTCCAGGTACACCTGCTTATCCCAGTAGCTACTTTAGCCTTCCAGTTGCAGGACCCCTGGACAAGCGTCCTCAGCTTCCTTTCCATCTGCTGGTCTCTCTGTGTGCTGCATTTTTTACTGGGATTCTTGCAGGGCTGCAGGGAAGTTTGAGGGGGGAGTTGATGGAGGGTACAGAGGGGGGGTGGGGAGGTGTTACTGTGTCTATAGCCATTCATCAACCACCTTCAAAGAGCTGTCTCTCCTTTTGCTGCTTATTATTATGATTATTTTCCAGGCCACATTGCCCACAATGGTTATTGCTTCCAACTCCAGAGGGCCACATCAGCTGCCACTGACTTTCATTCCTGCAAATAAAAATGTAAGCTCCACAATGAGAAGACCGTGGGCTAAAGAGACAAAGCCTATAAACTCGAATTTTAAATGTGCAAAGATGCTGCCAGTGACTCTCTAGGTACTATCTCCCACAATCCCTCTGCACCCATTGCACTGTGCACAACTCTTCTCCAGAAAGAGTCCCTCCAAGCTCAGAAAGGCCCCGAGGAGGTGAGTGGGAAGGTGACAAATCAGGAAGAATTAGGATGAGCTTGCAGTAGTTTGTGCAGCCCCTCTCCCAATCAATATACACAGACTTTGGTAAACCTCCTTCTGGCACAAAAAAAAAGGGGGGGGAAAGGGCAAATAAAATCCATTATGCTCTTTGGATATAAGTCTTAGAGTGTTTTCTGTGTGTATAGACATTTTCAAGGAATCTCCTATTTATTGGCCTCAGTGGGGAGTCTGGTCCCTTCCTAAAGTAGGCTGAGCTCCCCACTAGTGGCTGGGTTGGGGGCAGAGGCAGAAGTGTCCAGTAGGCCGGGGGTGCCTCCCTGAACACACTTCCTAAGGAACCTCCCTCTCTGTGCCAGCTCTGATCCCCATTCTAGCTCCTCCCACCACTCAAGCATATTTCCATAGCATTTACCACTGTGAAAGTGTCTTTGCCTGCTAATGCCTGTCTCCTCTGATAAAATGTAAGCTCCATAAGGGCAGAGACTTCGTGTGACCCATTAACCTTGAAGTTCCTAGCACACAGTAGGCACTATATAAGTGCAATTGCTGTGTTACACACACCTTGTCGCTAGCTCCTAGAACACTGCCCAGCCAATGGCAGGTCCTGAATAAATACTACTAGTACAACTGGACAGAGGAGAAAAGCCCCCTGAGGTTTGGTGGAGGATGTGGTTGAGCACAGGCATCTCCCCAAGGCCACTGAACGACCAGATCACCTAGGGGAGGAGTGACTCATGGACACCATTCTTCAACCAAAGAGGACCCAGACCTCTTTCAAAAACTCATCCCTAAGCGAGAAAGTTCTGGTGATTTAGAAATTGGAAGGACTTTTAAGTATCAGGGAATCAAAGCCCCACCCAGTCTGACACCCCATTCAGTCCTGAATGATGGCTGCCCCATCTCCTCTTGCAAGTTTCCAGGATGGAGAGGCAGGTTTCTCACACAGAACAACCCAGTCTTCTGTTCAAGGCCATCATCTCAGTGCTGAAGCCCGAGCTAGCCCGGGGGACACAGAGATGAAACCGGCCACCCTGTTATTTCTGGCATTGCTTTAAGACCCACCCACATCCCACCACTGGACCAGCAAAATGGACCACTCTCTAGAAGCAGCCTCTGGTGATCAGAAGTGTTTCTTCCATCCAGGTTAAACTGATTTCTATCCCTACGTTTTTTTTTCCATATGACCCAGTATTAAGTCTCTTGCTATCCTTGTTATGACCTTGAGCACATACTAATTTTTCAAAGCTCCTTTACAAATATGCTGCCTTGAACTGAGAATGAATGTTACCTTCAGTGTGGTCTGTCCACAGAGCAGGACTATCACCTCCCTTTCCCTGTACACTAGACTTCTATTTACGTAGACCTGAGACTAACTGAAATCACCAGAGTAGGGTGGCAAGATGAAGAAGAGGAAAGGGCAGCACTTGTGGGAAACCCTATCATTATGGGATGGGCTCATGAAGAAGGGCCAAAGAAGGAATGGTCAGAGAGGGGGGTAGAGAACGGGAGAGCACACTTTCCTGGATACGAGGAGGGTGGAAGAAAGTCCCAAAGCTTCAGTCAGTTAATAAGCATACAGACTCTGCAGGGAGGCCAAAGGAATGAGAAAAGACAGTGGATATCATCTAATGACCCAGTTTTCATAACCTCCAAAGAAGATATCCCATGAGGTGGAAAGACCAGAAGTGAGAGTGCAAGGTTNCCTGGGGTCTTTGCCCTCTCTCCCTCTCTACAAAGTTCTCCTCCCACTCCTACCTTCCAGCACCCCTGCTAGACAGACAGACAGACATACNTCTGCAGGGAGGCCAAAGGAATGAGAAAAGACAGTGGATATCATCTAATGACCCAGTTTTCACAACCTCCAAAGAAGATATCCCATGAGGTGGAAAGACCAGAAGTGAGAGTGCAAGGTTCAGAGGGGAAAACGAGGAACAGAAAAGTGGAGGCAGAAAAGTAGACAATGCATTCAAGAGCCAAGAGCTGTACTTTGTTGCTGGGATATGGGGTAGGCCAGGGACTAAGGCCAGAACTCAGGCGCTGTGATGGACATCATGGTTTGCATGTCCAGCCACTGCTTTCTTTTTTTTTTTTTTTAAGATTTT
>LNAC01000108.1:271506-423742 GCA_002007465.1 Ailurus styani
TTTTTAATTTTATTTTTATTATTTGCCCAAGGGGTACAGGTCTGTGAATCATCAGGCTTACATCTTTCACAGCATTCACCAAAGCACAAACCCTCCCCAATGTCCATGAGCCACTGCTTTCTTCTGGAAACCACGTACCACTTCTTTTGGGGTCATATCCCTCCCCCAACCTCAGCCATTTGGTTTTAGTGGGACCGCGATCCAGAAGAGGCCATGAGTCAATGCTAGGCCAGTCAGAGCTCTCCCTGGAATTTCAAATTAGAGCCAAGGGAATAGAGTATTTTTCTCTCTAGTGATGAAAGCTGGGATTTATGAGTCCAGGAATAGCCAATGGCTTGGTACCCCAGCCTGCTAGAGAAAGCCCATGTGGTAGAATCCAGCCGACATTCAGAGAACGGAAGTCATGCCCTGATAGCATTTGAGTGTATGACACTCAATTCTGCCCTGCCTGGCCTGAGATTTGGAAACTGAAGTCAGTAGAGCCCCTTGGAGCATAAACTGAATCAAATTGGGTTTTTGGCACTTTCAACCGAAAGAATTCTAGTATCAGAACAGTAGATTGAAGGGTGAGTTCACAGTGAGTCTGGTACCCAAGATGGTTGATGCTAAAGCCACTCACAAGTAGAGCCAGAGCTGGCCTCAGGGACCTCTTGTCCATCTTGAACCAGACGTCCCCAGTCTGGCAACCAGCATGGTTGCACCCAGCTTCGGCCGCTGCTGTGAAAACAGAGCTGGGCTGGCTGCCTTATGGAGAAGGTTATTTATTTGCTTCATAAGCAGGAGAGCCCAAGGCACATCATGGCATGGCCAAAGCTTACCTTCCTTTCCTATTTCATATTATATTTCACCCTGGCAAGAGTGATTCTTCTTGGCTGGGAAATTGATTTTCAATCACCCTTCTTGCTGCTGACAGCCCACCACAACCCTCCCTTCCTGGGGTCTTTGCCCTCTCTCCCTCTCTACAAAGTTCTCCTCCCACTCCTACCTTCCAGCACCCCTGCTAGACAGACAGACAGACATACAGGCAGACAGACAGACAGACAGACAGACAGACACACACACACACACACACACACACACACACAGCTCTTCTCCACACTGGGGATTTTATCTTTTGCTAATTCCATTTATTGATGCACTTTTATAACCAGCTCCATCTGTGGCACCGAAACCAGCCTGGAGTGGGACCCTGGAAAAGGAAGCCGGCTGGAGGAAATGTGGGCATGAATTCTTGATACCTGCTTGGGGGGACACAAGCTGGCACTGATCAAGAGGAGGCTGGCCAGTTGTTCCAGGAAGAACTTTGTGTAGGAATGGAGATTGAGCTGCCTAGCCCATGAGTTCTATAGCCAGCAGCCTCAGCTAAGAGACCAGACACCTAGTGCTGAGGAGAAAACACAGGTGGGCAGGGAAGAAGGAGCTGTGCGGGTGACAGAGCTCCTCCTAGAGCCCTTACTACCTTCTTTCATGCTATGTTGCCACTGTGCCTTACCCATCTCTGCACCTGGCTGCAGAGGAGAAGCCTTGGAAATCAGTGCACAGGTTCCAAAGCCTGAGAGGTTGTCATCCCCTCCCCAGTGCTGCTGCTTACTAGCTGTTTGGGATTGTCTGATGGGGATCTGCCAATCTTTTCTTAAAGGACCAGATGGTTAGTATTTAGGCTTTGCAGACCCTAATGTCTTCCCCCCTCTACTCAGTTCTGCCACTGTCAAACCAGAGAAGTCAGAAACAATATGTAAATGAATGAGCATGGCTGTATCCCAATAAAACTATTTACAGAAACAGGCGGCCCTCTCTCAAGGCATAAGTGGCCCCTCCCCACCTTAATCCTCCCAGTTCAGGGGCAACTCTCAACACTGATCACAGCTGTTGGAGCTCAGCCTAGCTGCTCAAATGAAAACTGCCAAACTGTAAGAAAGCAAGACTCCCCGCCAGTCACTTAGCACCCATGCCACAGTCAAGGGGTCAAGAACGTGGACTAGGTTCAAGCCTGCCTTTGTCACTTACAAGCTCTGTAATCTTGGGAAAGTTACTTAACTGCTCTGGGCCTCGGCAGCAGCATCTGTAGAAGAAGATGCTAAACAGAGGGCAGGTATCAGGATTTGAACAGTCAGCTCATGTGTTAGAACACTTGTGCTAGTCCAGCAGCTACGAGCCTCATTATTCAGGAGTCTGGTGAGATTGCAAAGTGGGTAACGGAAGGAGGTTTCCATGTGCCAGCAGAGGGACGGGCTCTAAATCCAGCCTCAGGAGGGCTTCTCAGAGGAGGCAACACTGGAACTGAGGCTCAGACAACAAATAGGAGTCCTCCAGGGCAAGAAAATGGAAACATGTTCAAAACATGCCTTACTAAAGGCAAGAAAAAGTGAGTCTTTTGTAAGGGCTCACAAGGAACTTTGATATTCCCAGGGTGTGGGCAGAGCAACCAGGGAGAGACCAGGTTGGAGAGACAAACAGGGGCCAGGTCATGCAAGCCTCTGTGCACTGGGCAGTAGAAGGTGGACTTTTATCTTCATGATGATGGGAGCCCTGGAAAGGCTTTAATTGAAGGAGATGTGTACCTAGATGTGTGCTTACCTACCCTGGCAGCGATCTAGAGGATGGATTAGAGAGGACATGAGTGGAGGCAGGGGATACCACCAGGAAACCCTTGCACTGATTAGGTCAGGGAAAAGTCAACTGCCCCAAAGCAGTGGCCCTGGGAGGAGAGGAGAGACACATACAGGAGATGTTAAAGAGATGAAAGCATCAGGGCGCCTGGGTGGCTCAGTGGGTTAAAGCCTCTGCCTTCAGCTCAGGTCATGATCTCAGGGTCCTGGGATCGAGGCCTGCATTGGGCTCCCTGCTCAGCAGGGAGCCTGCTTCCTCCTTCCTCTCTGCCTACTTGTGATCTCTCTCTCTCTTTATGTCAAATAAATAAAGTCTTAAAAAAAAAAGTCTGTTTAAAAAAAAAAAGAGATGAAAGCATCAGGATGTGCAATCCTACTGGACATAGGGAATGGGAAAGAGGGAAGAGCCAAGAGTGACTCCCAGGTTTTGGCCCAGCTGAAATTGCAATGGGCAGAATCAACTGATATCACCACTTCCCCTTACAGGTCTAAAACAACAGAGCTTTATCCCAGACTTCTTTGGAGCTGGAACTCAAAACCCTCATGCAGGTATCTCCTTGAGATCCTGATTTCAATTATTTTGGACATAAACCTAGAAGTGGGATTGTTAGATCACATAGTGGTTCTATTTTTAATTTTTTGAGGAATTTCCTTATCATTTTCTGCTGCTGCACCGTTTTGCATTCCCACCAACAGGGCACATGGGTTCCAATTTCCCCACAGCCTCACAACACTTGTTATATTTTAATTGTTTGAATTTTTAAAATAATAGCCACCCTAACAATAGTGATGCAATATCTTATTGTGGTTTTGATTTACATTTCTCTGATCAGTGTGATATTCAGCACCCTCAAATATGTCTGTTGGTCATTTACAGGTCTTCTGTGCATTATGATGCTTTTTTTTTTTAGATTTTATTTATTTATTTAATTGAAAAGAGAGATAGTGCTCGTGGGAGGGGGAGTGGGAGAGGGAGGAGCAGGCTTCCCACCGAGCAGGGAGCCTGATAAGGGGCTCAATCCCAGGACCCTGGGACCATGACCTGAGCCAAAAGCAAATGTTTAATGACTGAGCCACTAATACACTACCGTTACAATGCTTATTGCAGCATTATGCACGCTAGCCAAGACATGGAAACAGCCCAATTGTCCATCAACAGATGAATGGATAAACGAAATTTGGTAAATGTGGTATACACATATAATGCAATACTACGTCGCTTTAAAAAAGAAGGAAATCCTATCATTTATGACAACATGAATTGACCTGGAAGACATTATGCTAAGTGACCTAAATCAATGACAGAAAGACAAATACTGCATGATTCCACTTGTATAAGGAATCTAAAATAGTCAAACTTATAGAAACTGAAGATAGATTGATAGTTGCCAAAGGATGGATGGGGGGTGGGAATGGGAGAAGGGGAAGTTGTTCAGTAAACATAAAGTTTCATTTATCCAAGGTGAACAAGTTCTAAAGAGCTGCTGTACAACCTAGTGTCTATAGTCAACAACATAGGGTCATGCACTTAAAAAATTAAGAGGGTAGATCTTATGTTCACTGTTCTTACTACACAATACCCAAAAAACACAAAGGGACACAAGAAAACACAAAGGGACACAAGAAAGTTCTGGAGGGGGCGCCTGGGTGGCTCAACGGTTTAAAGCCTCTGCCTTCGGCTCAGGTCATGATCTCAGGGTCCTGGGATCGAGGCCCACATCGGGCTCTCTGCTCGGCAGGGAGCCTGCTTCCTCCTCTCTCTCTGCCTGCCTCTCTGCCTACTTGTGATCTCTCTCTCTGTCAAATAAATAAATAAAATCTTTAAAAAAAAAAATTTAAAAAAAAGAAAGTTCTGGAGGTGATGGATATGTTTATTACCTTGACTGTGGTTATGGTATCACAGGCATATGCATATGTTGAAACTTACCAAATTACATCAAATATGTACAGTTTATTTTGTTTTATTTTTTCAGTGTTCCAAGATTCATTGCTTATGCACCACACCCAGTGTTTTCATGTATCAATTATACCTCAATAAAGCTGTAAAAAATTATCATGGAGTCTTAACCTGTGGCAGGAAAGAGCCTGTCAGAGGTCATTTCACTCACTCCCCTGCCTCTGGACCTGTCTGCATTTAACCCTCAAAAATCCAGCTGTGAGTGAAATGAAGGACAAATGTTCCTTACAGTGCACAAGTGGGAAGCTGCCCAACATGGAGGTGAAGGTTTCCAGGCTCCAGAGAGTCAGAGCTGTTAGCTGTTAAGTAGACTGGACCCTTTCTTCCTTTTTTGCTTTTAAAATTAGCCAACAGTGTCAGTTTCCTTGCTGTAGGGGGAGGGAGGAGGGGCCTGGCAGATAGCCGCCCCAACCACAACACAGCTGAAGCTCCACGGCCCTAACCACGACAGATGCAATTTATCTACAGCCAAGGGAAAGAGGCAAAGAAATGCCTTTTCTTCCCTTCCTTGCTGTTTGAGGCCATTCATCACCTTCGTTATTTTTATAGCAGTGTGGTGTGCTGAGCTCTCTCTGCCACCCCGCCCCCAGGGAAATGTGAACAAATGAGGAATTTGGAGCCCATGCTATCAAGGAAGGCATCGAAGCACAGAGGGGTGATTAAGGATGGAACGTCACATTTCCACCCCTCTGCCCTCCTAACTTCTTATTTTAACACCCTCTAGTGCCCCAGAATTCCCCAGATAGGACCTGAGACTTTATCTGAGTTGTGCACCAGAGTGGAAAACTTGCTCTAAAACACCTGGAAGCATCTGTGGACTTCAAAAAGGGAAATCACTGGAATGCTCATTCCAATAATCTCTGATTTAAGCCTGAAGAGTGAACAAAATAGAGAACTCCGTGATAAAGTCAGCAAGAGGCCTATAGGACTTAATGCTTTGCTGAAAAGATGGAAAGGTGGAGGTAAAAAAAAAAAACCCACTCTCATTAGGGCGAGAGCTTCTGTGTTGCTCAACTCAAAGTAGAAGTAAGAGTTTTAATGCATTGAGTGATGCTATTTGCCTTGCTACAATGGGAAAGGTGTGTTGTATAGTGGAGTTTGGGTATTAGAGGAACCTGAATTTGCATCTTCACTCTTCCATTATGTCAAGAATTTATAAACTGGAGATAGTCTCTAATCCACTTCATAGGGTTGTTGTGAAAAATTTTTAAATTATTGTATATATTTTATTCTCTGATTTTAAATCTAGTACTAGCATTAATTTTTTTTGCACCTCAAATTGTTCCACCTTTCATCATTAGAGGCCCCATGAGGTTGGCTCCAGACTTCTTTCAACAAACCTCTAGAAGTTCCATACTCATTTTAAATGTAGCATTCCTCACCCCTGGCATTAACCACTTCTTTTTGGAATGTCAGTTCCTTTTAATGGAGAATGGTGCTTAGAGGCCAAGAACTGAGTGCTACACGTGTTCATTGTTACTGAGGTGTCACTGCTTCTAGGCCCTGTCATCAGATGGAGTGAGGAAATGTAGGTGTGTGTAACAACCCATGCAAATATGCACATCTGTATTTCTGTATCTACGTGTCATCTGTGCCTTTGCATGATAAAAACAAGATGAGAAAAAAGAATGTTTTATTTTTGCAACTTTTTTGTTAGCTCAAAATTATAAGTTTTTTAAGTATATAAAGAATCTAGAATGTAGCAGGTGTGCAATAGCTGCAAATTCCCTTTCCATCCCCCCAATTCCTGAACTTTATTGCTCTACCTACTTTGAGAATTTATAAATGGAATAATACTATCTACCCCAACAGGTTGTTGCAAAACATATTGGATGTGTTTCAGGATATGAACCTTCAGAAAGCTGCCCTATAGCAACAAATTGGTGAAAGGAACCACTCTGGCCAAGCTCTTTGAGCAATTAGCTAACTCTATCTGAAATTTGAAGCAGAGTCTCTTGTAATATTAAAGGGGGGGCTAATTCATGGTTCCCTAGAAGTAGACCCTGACATAGAATTCAAGTTCTAATAATTTATGGGGGGACACCAGAAACACTCAGGGGGAGTGGGAAGTGATCCAGAGAAAGAAAAGCAGCCAAAATGTGTGTGACAATAAGCCAGCTCCCCCAGTGAGGGACTGCTACATAATCCCAAGAGGAAACTCTGAAAACACATTCCTCAAAATTATCCACACATACCCCAGCGAAGTAGCTGGGGGACTTTATATACAAACTCCCATCAGTCATTAGTTGAGCGATGCTCCCAGGGGTAGTTGCTCTCCCAGCACATGCAGAGTGGTCTCCTGTGGTTCTGGGGAAAGCACTAGGACCAAAGCTGAAGATACTGTAGATGGATCTCAGCACTTCACCCCAGACATCAATGGCCATGCCACACCTGAGTTCAGTTGGCTTGACTCCTTTTCCTAAACTTCTCCAGCTCTCCTGAGCTTCCTTGAGAGGACCAAGCAATGGGAAGAGAATTATGGCATCTCCTGTGCTTGTGGCTTAGGAGGAGAAAATTTGTCAAGGAAGAGCCAGTTTCATCTAACCAAATATTCATTAATCTGTGACAAGGTAGCCAGGTCTACAAATTTCCTCAAAGTGATATTAAAATGTATTTATATAGAGAGCTAGATGGCATTTCCCTATATATGAATATGTAAATTTCTGGGTTTGTAAGTATCTGTGGTTGAGAATGAGAATGAGACAGGGAGTACAGAGCCATGAATTCATTAAATGTTTTAAAGGCACTCTCTCCAACCTTTTGGTGTGTTATGTTATTAAGGTACAGTAGACTCGCAAAGTATGTTGTAAATTTAAAAGTTTATCGCATCATTTGCAGAAGTTTTCCACTGAGTTTGCTCTAAGAAAGAGCAAATGAAGAGAAAGAGATGTCATCTCAACCTTTCCCCTCGAGAAGAGTTGCATGGTTGGCTTCCCTGCCAGAGCTGGCTTCCTACCCTGCATCCTGAGAATCCAGAGCTTCTTGAATAGGCGGGGTCATCATGCATGGATGCAGGTTGTACCCAGCACAAATGCACCCAACTAGCAATGAGGGATTACTGGAATCTCACCCATGCTCCCTTCACCAAGACAAGAACCTAATGCAGGACTGCAACTGCCTGGAAGAAGGGCATCTTTTCTTAATTTGCATAAAAGCACCAAATGGGTCAGCAGCATCCATATGTGCAACACACATTATATGCAAGCACCCAAGACAAGGAGTTGTCATTATTTTAAGGATTGCAAGACGAAGACACAGAGAGGAGAAAGACTTCTCCAGAGTGCATTCATTTGTTAGGGCTTCCATAAGAAAGTATCACAGACAGGGTGGCTTCAACTACAGCAGTTCTGGAGGCTAGAAATCTGAATTTAAGGTGATCAACAGATCAAGGTGGTTGGCTTACAGATGGCTGCATTCTCTCTGTGTCTTCACTTGTGTCTCTCTGTTGTCCCTCTGTGCCTGTCTGGGTCTCAATCTTCTCTCCTTATAAGGACACCAGTCATATTGGATTAGGTCCCCACCCTAATGGCCTCACTTTAATGTAATTACCTCTTTAAAGACCCTATCTCCAAATACAGTCTCATTCTCAGATATTGAAGGTTAGGATTTCAACATATGAATTTGGGGGCTGGCCGGAGGTGGGCAGGGGGGGATGACACAATTCAACCCATAACACAGAGCAACACAGAAAGTCATTGATGATTCCATAAATAGAACTTGATATATTCTGACTTCCCATCTATGAAACTCTGGGGCTTATTCCAAAGTCATCGTGTCCCTGTCAACCCTTGTTTTTGACAGAGGTGTAAATGGAATTGCAGATGCTAAGTAGAAAAGCAGTTCTGCCTCACTGCTGTTCCTGCTTAGCAAGTCATGTCACCATCCCCAAATGGAGCCAGGATCTCCAGTGACACCCACATAATACCCACCTCCACTAGTTCCCTTAGTAGAAGGGAGTGTCATGCCACAGCCAAGAGCTCACACACGACGTTTATACCCTCCTCACTGGGCAGCCACCTCCCACCTAATCTACACAGAGAGTGGGCTTACACAAACCCACTTTCCAGAGACATCTGGGTCATTTCTGCATGATTAAGAGTTCACTACAGTGAGGCCCCTTCCATGTCAAACTTCCGCAGAGAAGAAGCTGCACTCACCTCCACTGAGGGCTCTGTAAACGGTACCTAATAAAGTAGTGCAGTGCACAACGAGCGTAGTATGAGACAGTGCTGCCCTAGTTCCAAACTGCTTACTCCATAAGTTCTTTTTGTCTATTCCCTCCTTTTACCCTCCTCTTCACACCTTTCCTTTCCCAGTCTTTGCTATATTAAAACTTCTTCTCCCTTACAACCAATCAACTGACAGGCAGTATGGTAGCCAGTTTCCCAGACTGCCCCAGCGTCTGCTGCCTCCTGGCATTCACACCCTTATATAGTCACCTCCCACATTGTACAGGGTGATAGAACACTGTGGAAATGATGGTATGTGACTTCCAAGATCAAGTTGCAAAGACATCGTGGCTTCTGTCTTTGTCAGTTTCTCTCTCTTGAATCACTTGCTCTGGAGGAAGCCATGTCATAAGAAACCCTACAATAAGCACCACCTAGCAGGGAATGGAAACTTCCTGCCAAGAGACAAGTCAGTGAGCTCAGAAACAGACCTTCCAGACCTAGGAAATCTTCAGCTGACTGTAGCCCCTGGCTGACCCACAGCTAGGCTGCTCCTAGGTTTCTCCCCCACAGAAACTATGAAATAATAAATGTCTGTTGTCTTAAGCCAATAAGTTTGGGGTCACTCGTTATACAACAGCAGGCAAACTACACATGGGTCAGATCAGGTCAACCCCTCACCTCCATGTGCTATGTTTAGATACTCTGCCCCAACCTTTATCAGAGGTGGTTACAAGAATCAGCCATGTAAAATGTGCCACCAATATTGCTGTACACCTGCTATTACCCATATGCTTACTGCTTCATTATTTTGCAGTTCTCTTTGTAAGGGGCCATGTGAGAAACACTTTAAGTTTAGTAGGAGGTTTTCCTTTATTCAAGTATGCATTACCTGAACTCTTAAAGTTACAAGTTTACTAGAGAAGCAAAATTCTCCACTTAAAATACTAGCCCTCCCTCCTTCCCATTCCTCCCATACTCACACTAGGGTCTACTCTTTCATATCCCATAGACACCTTTGTTGCTCTACCTCTCACTGGTTGATAGATGATCAATACACTGGGAATACAATGCAAGCTGATTGCAAAGTGTAATTGCAAATATTGCAGTGAAAGGGGACAGAATTTCATAAAGTCCATGAGAGTGAAGCTGAAGAACTGCTAGCATTATGTGCAAAGGTTGTGACAAATATGTATTTGGGAACATTAGTTAACAACTAAAGAGGGGAAAACAGCAAGGATGATGATACCACAAAGACTTTGAAAGAGATCGGTTTGAATATCAAAAGAATAAGAGAGGCTCTTGAGAAAATTGATAAAGTGTTCAAAGAATTTTTGCAAAAAAATAACCCTTTTGATGATCATGCTGCAAAAGTCAAACATGAATTTGAGAACGATATTTCATTCTATCATATACTTTTGTATTCCACCAAAAATTCAGTCCATGCTTCACTCCGTCCACTCAAAGAGCAGGTGCGCAGTTGCATGTGAAATTTCAATTGTGTTACCTGTACAATAAAATAAACTTATTTTAATACTTCCTGTTTTCACTTTCCAAGATACCATCTAGCAAAGCTCTTTTATAAATATTCACTGTGAAATTTCTGTCCTGTCTTTAAGGGTACTTTAAACTAATCTTTTTCTACTTTCAAGTGTACCAAGGTATCAAAGACCAATGCTAGCTGAGGAAAAGGGGGGAAAAAAAACCCAGGGGAAATGGCCTGTGGCCTCCTTTCTGATTATCTGAACTTTGTAACTTCTGTATTTGACTCTTTGGCCGACCTTCCAGGAACCTAATTACAATTCTGCTCACAATTCCAGTATGGGGTTTTTCCCCACACTACCAAGCAATTCTCAGACTGGGTATCCCATGATACCAGCTGGGTATCCCATAATTCAACTCAATTCTGACACTCTCCCTGGAGATAGCTTCAGATCCCACAGGTTAAGGGCTCGATCCTATAAACTGCCCCCCGTTTCAGAAGCCAGTTGAAAATCAGGTAATCACTTGTGCTTCTGACTGACCAGCTATACCCTGGAGGTTCCAATGACCCCCTCCCTGGGTTCAATTAATCTGCTACAGTGGCTCCCAGAACTCAGAGAGACACTTTACCTTCTAGGTTACCAGGTTGCTATAAAAGGATGGAACTCAGGAACTGCCAGAAGGAAGCGATGCGCAGGATGTGACGCATGGGAAGGGGTGTGGAGCGTCCATGTCCTCTCTGGGTGCACCGTTCTCCAGCACCTCCACATGTTCACCGACCTGGAAGTTCTCCAAACCCACTCCTTTGGGGTTTTTATTAGAGGCTCCATTTCATAGGTGTGATGGATTAAATCATTGGCCACTGGTAATTAATTCGACCTCCAGGCCCTCCTCACTCCCCTAGAGGTCAGCGGGGTGGAGGTGGGGGGAACCAAAAGTCCCAACCTTCTAATGACATGGTTAGTTCTCCTGAACCAGCCTCCATCCTCGGGTGCAGTCCCAAAGTCGCCTTATTCACACAGCAAAGGTCACCCTTGTCCAGGAAACATGTCTGGTCACCAGATGTGAGACCTCCCCAGCCTACAACAGCCCACCACAATCTAGGTTCTCTTCTGATAAGAGACACTCAGTTTGGGAATGTACTTATTCACTTCTACCAAGCTCCACTTTCCCTTTTAACTTCATAATTAGATTTTTTTTTAATCTATGGCGTCTTGCTAATCAGCCTCCTGCTTTGGCATTTCCCCAGAGAGCGTATAAGCAATCCAAAGCACTGGGCGAGGTTAGGCCTTCAGACAAATGCAATTGCACTTTTATTGCTGCCATAATTTTGAGTAGCTGAGTGATGAGATTGATTTCCCAGAGAAGTGGAAGGCAAACATGTGGCCACTCAGCAGCCAACTCTTATTTCTTTATAATTTCGTACTGCCAAGGATTATGTTTTGGTTTTTCCTCATTTCTGGTCGTGGCAACCTCAACAGCTAAGAATTTCTGGGTGGCATTCAACCCCAGCAAGCTACAGTTAGTCCTGTTCAGTCTTTAAATTTTTACATGGAAGGGCAGGACTTCTTGAAAAGTGTAGAAGGAGCTTGGCAGACTCTCTCTGTACCAAAACCACTCTTTAATTGGTGAAAATTATTTTTTAAAAATTACTTAAAGTCTAAAGCCTCTCTGAGGGCATACAGCAAAAGGAGAAACATTCTTCTAAGAAAATCTACTAAATCTCAGGGAGAAGAGTGAGAGTCTGTGGCACTTGAGCCATAACTCTCTTCTTTGTCCCCTACTTCCAGTTCCATATTATAGAAGTTCTACTCCATCTAAGAGGATTGCAGCCTTGTTGTACCTGCCTTTGCGCCCCAGACCACCTCAGATATTTCCCATCCTAACCTCTCTTCACTGGGATGTTACTATTAAAGGTTTATTATGGGGTGGGGATGGGGGGTGGGGAGGGAGTTCTACTCCAGGTCAGTGTGGCTGAGAAGAAGAAGGCATCCTCTTCCCTGAGCTCCTACTCTGGAGCTACTATTTCATCATGGCAGGGGTAGGCTCTTGGCATTTCCCATCCCCCTCCCAGCCCCAAGTTGCAGAAGTCCTATTTTGGCTAATGCTGAAGAAAGGACCAGTCTCCCTTCCCTCACTCTGCCTTCACTCATAGGGCAGAAGCTCTGCTCTAGGCACTCAGACCAAGACCCCTGGGAGCCCAACTGCTCTATTTCAGTTCTCCTGCAGGGAAAAGCTTCCATGTTACTTGAGATAATAAGGGACATTTTATAATAAAAAAAAACAGGAGAAAGATATAATAATTACAAATATACATGCAACTAACAAGAGACTCAAAATACACGAAGCAAAAGCTGAGACAATTGAAGGGAAAAATAGACAATTCAATAATAATAGGTGAAGACCTAAATACTTTTCTTTCAATAATGGATAGAACAACTAGGAAGAAGCTCAATTTAAAAAAGAAGAAGAAAGAGAAAGAGGAGGAGGAGGAGAAAGAAGAGGAGGTAGAGGAGGAGGAGGAGAGGAAGAAGAGGAAGAAGGAGGTGGAGGAGGAGGAGGAAAGGAGAAGAAGGAGAAGACGACTACTTGAGCAACACTATAAGCCAACTAGACCTAAAAGACATTGATGGGACACTCCATGTAATGGCAGCAGAATATACATTCTTCTCATGCACATTTGAAACATTCTCTAGGACTGTCCTTCTGCTGGAACACAAAACAAGCCTCCATAAGGAACTGAATTAGAAATCAATAACAGAAGAAAATTTGGGAACTTTACAAATATATGGAAATTAAACAACGCACTGGTAAATCATCAACAGAAGAAATCACATGGAAAATTAGAAAATATTTTGAGATGAAGGAAAACGACATGCCAAGATGCACAGCATGTGGCTAAAGTAGAGCTCAGAGGGAAATTTATAGCTGTAAACATCTATATTCAAAACTATAAGAAAGAACTCAAATCAATAACCTAGTCTTCCACTTTAAGAAACAGAAAAATATGAGTAAACTAAACCCAAAGCAAGTAGAAGGAAAGAAATAACAAAGACTAAGTATAAAAAATAAAATAGAGACTAGAAAAAAAAAAAGAACAATAGAGAAGAAGAAAGTAAAACTTTGGTTCTTTGAAAATATTACCAAGATTGACAAATCTTTAGCTAGAGTGATCAAGGAAAAAAAGAGAGAGAGAAGACTTGATACTAAAATCAGGAATGAAAGCAGGATATCACTACTGACCTTACAGAAATAAAAACAATTATAGAGGAATCCTTTGAATAACTGAATGCCAACAAATCAGATGAATTAAAAGAAATGGGAAATCCCTAGAAAGATACCAAGAGGAAATAGAAACTCTGAATATATCTGTAACAAGAGACTGAATTAGTAATTTTAAAACTCCCCACAAAGAAAAGCTCATGCCCAGATGACTTCACTGTGAACTCTACCAAACACCCCAAGGAAAATCAACACCAAACCTTCATGAAGTCTCCCAAAAGTAGAAGAAAACTTCCCAACTAATTTTTTAAGGCCAGTATTATCCTGCTACCAAAACAAAACAAAGACATCACAAGAAGAAAAAAAAAACTACAGACCAATATCCCTTATAAATATTTAACAAAATACTAGCATGCTGATTCCAGAAACATATGAAAAGGATTATACACCATGACCAAGTGAAATTTACCCCAGGAATGTACATTGTTTTAATACCTGAAAATCAGTTCATGTAATACACCACATTAATAGAATAAAGAACAAAAAATTATTTCCAAAGATGCAAAAAAAGTATTCAACAGAGTCCAATATCCTTTCATAATAAAAACACTCAAGAAATTGTAGATAGAGGGCACCTGGGTGGCTCAGTGGGTTAAAGCCGCTGCCTTCGGCTCAGGTCATGATCTCAGGGTCCTGGGATCGAGGCCCACGTCGGGCTCTCTGCTCAGCGGGGAGCCTGCTTCCTCCTCTCTCTGCCTGCCTCTCTGCCTACTTGTAATCTCTCTCTCTGTGTCAAATGAATAAATAAAAAATCTTTAAAGAAATTGTAGATAGAAGAAACATTTCCACCTGATAAACCATCTAAGAAAACCCTACAGTTAGCACGCACTTAATAGCAAACGTCTGACTACCTTTCTCCTAACATCAGGAATAAGACAAGAATATCCCCTCTCGCCACTTATATTCATTATTATACTGGGGGTTCTGAGGTGTTAGCCAGTATAATTAGTCCAGAAAGGGAAATAAAAGTCATCCACATTGAAAAGAAAAAAGTCAATATCTCTCTGTTTTAGATGACATGGTTTTGTATCTAGAAAATCCTGAAGAATCTACCAAAAAATACTTGCAGAATTAATAAATGAGTTCAGCAAGGAAGCAGGATACAGGATCAATTTATAAGAATAAGTCGTATTTATATACACTGGCAATAAACAGTTTGAAAAATGAATTTAAAGAAACAATTCCATTTACAACAGCATGAAAAATAATAAAATAAAGAATAAATTTAACAAAAGAAGTATAAGACTTATACATTGAAGCTATAAAATATTGCTGAACAACATCTAAAAATATCTAAATAAATGGAAAGACATTCCATGTTAATGGATTGGAAGTCTTGATATTGTTGAGATAGCAGTATTTGCCAAATCACCTACAGATTTAACACAATTCCTATCAAAATCCCAACTTCCTTTTTTGCAGAAATAGAAAAACTGATTTTCAAATTTATGTACAAATCCAAGGAACTCAGAATAGCTAAAACAATCTTGAAACAGAATAAAATTGGAAGAATTCACACTTCTTGATTTCAAAACTTGCCACAAAATTACACTGAAATCAAGATAGTGTGGTACTGGCATAAGGATAGCAATATAGCTCAATGGAATTGAACTGATAGTCTAGAAATAAGCCCTTACATTTATGGCCAATTGACTTTCAATAAAAGTGCCACGATCATTCTATGGAAAAAGAACAATCTTTCAAGAAATAGAGCTAGGACAACAGGATATCCACATGCAAATAATGAATTTGGACCCCTACCTCAGTTATACACAAAACTTATTTCAAACTGGATCATAGACTTAAATATAAGTGTTAAATTATAAAACTCTTAGAAGAAAGTATAGAAGTAACTCTGTGACTTTAAGTAATAGTTTCTAAATCCTATACCAAAAGCACAAGCAGCAAAGGAATAACAAGGTAAATTAGATTATATAAATATTAAAAACTTTTGTGCTGCAAATGATACCACCAAGAAAGTCAAAAGATAACCCACAGTACAAAGTAAAATATTGGTAAATCATATGTCTAATAAGGGATGTGTATTCAGAATTTTTTTTAACTCTTTCAACTAAAAATTTTTAAAAAATGCTTTTTTAAAGGTTTTTTTCTTAATTCATTTGAGAGAGAGAGAGAGGGAATGAGAGAGAGAGCACAAGCAGCAGGGAGGGTCAGAGGGAGAAGCAGACTCCCCGCTGAGCAGGGAGCCCGATGTGGAACTCCATCCTGGGACTCCAGGATCATGACCTGAGCCAAAGGCAGTCACTTAACCAACTGAGCCACCTAGGTGCCCCAAAAAATACATTTTTAAATGGGCAAGGGAACCAAATAGATATTTCTCCAATGAAGATATACAAATGGCCAATAAGTACATAGTAAGATGTTTAACATTATCAGTCATTAGGGAAATGCAAATCAAAACCACAGTGAGATACCACTTCACATGCGCTAGGATGGCCATAATTAAAAAGACAGGCATAACAAACGTTGGCAAGGATGTGGGGAAATTGGAACCCTCATAACATTGCTGGTGGGATTTTAAAATGGTGCTGCCACTTTGGAAAACTGTTTGGCAGCTCCTCAAATGTTAAATATAAAGTTTCCATGTGACTCAGCAATTCCACTCTTAGACATATACCCAAGAGAAATGAAAATATACATCCACACAAACACTTTCACACAAATGTTCATGGAAGCCTTAGTCAAAATAGCCAAAAAGTGGAGACAATCAAAATGTCCATCAACTGATGAATGGGTAAATAAAATCTGATATATCTATACAATGAATTATTATTCCACAGTAAGAATGAGTGATGTATTGATAAATGCTACCACATGTATGAGTCTTGAAAACATTATGCTAAGTGAAAGAATCCAGTCACAGACATCACATATTATATTTATGTGAAATATCCATTTATGTAAAATGTCCAGAATAGGAAAATACATATTTAGAGTAAGTATATTAATGCTAGCCCAGGGCTGGAGACAGGGGTGGGAGAAAATGAGTAGTGGCTGCTAAAGGGCATTAAGTTTATTTGAGGAACACAAAAAATTTCTAAAATTAAATAGTGGTAGGGCACCTGGGCAGCTCAATCAGTTAAATGTCTGCCTTTGGCTCAGATCATGATCTCAGGGATTGAGCCCTGAGTCAGGCTCCTTGCTCAGCAAGGAGTCTACTCTGTCTCCCTCTGCCTCCTCACCATTCTTTCTCTCTCTCTGGGATTGAGCCCTGAGTCAGGCTCCTTGCTCAGCAAGGAGTCTACTCTGTCTCCTCTGCCTCCCCACCATTCTTTCTCTCTCTCTCCTCTCTCTCAAATAAATAAATACAACCTTTTTTATCTTCTTTACTTTATTTATTTTTATTATGAAAAATAAATTAATACAATCTTTAAAAATAAAATAAAAGTGGATAAAATAAAATCACTAGTGGTGATAGTTACACAAACTTTCAGTGTACTAAAATATCATTGAATTCTACACTTTAAATGAGTTAATTATATGGTGTGTGAATTATGACTCAATAAAACTATTTTAAAATTATCATGGCTCATAGTTAGGAAGACTCAATATTGTTAAGATGTCAGTTCCTCCCAACCTGACCTATAGATTTAACACAATCCCAGTCAAAATCCAAGCAAGTTATTTTGTACATTTCAACAAACTGATTCTGAAGATTCTATGAAGAAGCAAAATACCAATGATAGACAACACAGTATTGAAGGAGAAAAACAAAGTTGGAAGATGACACTACCTGACTTAAAGACTTACTACATAGAGCTACAGTAATCAAAACTATGTGGTATTGGTGAAAGAATAGATAATAAGACTAATAGAACAAAATAGAGAGCCCAGAAATAGATCCTCACAGAAATAGCCAGCTGATCTTTGACAAAGGAGCAAAGGCAATTCAGTGGGAAAAGGATAGTCTTTTTAACAAATGATGTTGGAAAAACTGGATATCCACATGCAAAAGAAAGGAAAGGAGGAAGAAGGGAGGGAGAAAGGGAGGGAGGGAGAAAGGAAAGAAAAAGAAGTTAGACACAGACTTCAATCTTTTGCAAAAATTGACTCAGAAAATGGATCATAGACATAAAATTAAAGCACAAAACTATAAAACTTCTAGAAGATAACAGGATAAAACCCAGGTGACCTTGGGCTTGGAGATGACTTTTTAGCTATAACGCCAAAAGTGCAATACATAAAGGGGAAAAAATTGATTTAAAGTTGGACTTTATTAAAATTAAAGATTTTTGTTCTACAAAATACACTGTTAAGAGAATGGAAACACAAGCCACAATTTGCAAAACATATACCTGGGATAAATGTTTTGTATCTGAAATATTCAAAGAAAACTTAAAACTCAACAATAAATAAATGAACTAGCCAATTTAAAATGGGTGAAAGACCTGGAGAAATGCCTCACTAGAAAAGATATACAAATGGCAGATTAGCGTTCAAGAAGATGCTCAACATCACATGTCATTAGGGAATTGCAAATTGAAAAAGATACCAGTGCACACTTCATAGAATGGGGAAAATCCAAAACACTGACAACACCAAACATTGACAAGGATGTAGAGCAACAGAAACACTCATTGATGGTCAAATGCAAAATGATACAGCTACTTTGGAAGATAGTTTAGTAGATTCCTACAAAACTAAACACACCCCTAAGGTATGATCCAACAACTGTACTCCTTGGTGTTTGTCCAAATGAGTTGAGAATGTATGTGCACACAAATGCCTACAGCATCTTTTTTGATAATTTCCCAAATAACAAAGATGCCTTTCAATAGATGAATGGATAAATAAACTGTGGTATAGCCAAGCAATGGAATATTATTCAGTGGTAAAAATGAAATGAGATATCAAGACATGAAAACACTTGGACGGACCATAAATGCATACTGGTAAGTCAAAGAAACCAGTCTTAAAGAGTCCACAAACTACATGGTTCCAACTAAATGATATTCTGGAAAAGGCAAAACTATAGAGATAAAAACTCAGTGGTTTCCAGGAGTTTGAGAAGAGGGAGGGATGAATAGGCAGAATACAGAGGATTTTTAGACCAGTGAAATTATTCTGTGTGATACTATATGGTGGACACATACCATTATACATTTGTCGAGACTGTAGACTGAACGAGACGAAGAGTGGGTCCTGATGTGAATAATGAGTATTATTGAATATTGAATTATATTGAATGATAATAATGAATATCACACACCCTGATGTGAATAATGAATAAATAATGTATCACACTCATACAATATATTAATAATAGGGGAAACTGGAGATGGAAAAGGGAGGATATGGGAACTCTTTGTACTTTCTGCCCAATTTTTCTATAAACCAAAATAGTTCTAAAAAATAAATACTAATTGTTTAAAAAGCTCCCCAGTTACTTCTCATGAGCAGTCCTGTTATGTGTCAGCAAGCACACAAAGACTCTTTATTCTTCAGAGTTGTCATCTACTCTTGACACTTTCCATAAGGAAACAAGTAAATATGCTATTTTTTTAAATAAATGTCATGTAAATTTGGTGCATCCAAAAAATACATGTAACCAACATGTGAGTTGTACACTGTGATAATCATGGGACTACCCACTTAAAAATTAGAGTGTCATCAGTATTGTTGCATCTACCATGTGTAATCTCCTTCCCTTAAGTGAGGACCAGACCTAATGATTCACTTCTCTTCTGAAGAGAATATAGCAACCGTGATGGAATATCACTTCCAAGATTAGGTTTGCAGAAAGAATCTAGCATCCATCTTGCCTACTCTTTCTCGCTTTTTCTCTTGCTTGCTCAGAGAGAAGCCAAGAGCCATTTTTTGAGCTGTCCTCATGGATAGGAAAGAGATCCTCAGTCCAACAAGCCCAGGGACCTGAATCCTGCTAACAGCCACATGAATGAGTTTGGAAATGGATCTTCCACCAGTTGAGCCTCGAGCTGACTTGCAGTTTTGGCAGACACCCTGACAGAAGCCCTGTGACAGACCCTGAGCCAGAGGATCCAGGCATGCCACACCTAGATATCTGACCCAGAGAACATATGAGATAAATTTTATTGCCTGAAGCTGCTAAATTCAGGAGTCATTTATTATGCAATAAGTAAATGATATGGGCACAATACTAGCTATGTGATCTCGGGAAAACAACTTACAGTTTCTGTGCCTGTTTCACAGCTATGAAATCGGATGATAATAATAATATATCCTTGTGATATCCAGAGAGAATAAAATAATATATAAAAGGATTAAAATAGTAAGCTCAGTAAGTGTTAGCATTCTCTTTTTGTTACATAATATATGTATAGATTCTTCATCAAATATGCATCTAAGACCCAACTTCTCCTCACAGGAGCACAAGCACACGCTGCTGATGTTGTAATACTGGAAAAGCGGCTATGCATCCACATTAGCTATGCTTGTTTATAGAAATATTCTCTCCCTCTCTCTCTCTCTTGAGGTGGAGGGACTGGTTTTAGGAACTGATTCCTCACTGATGAGATGTGATTTATTGAAGTTTGTCTAAACTGACTATGTTCAATATTCAGGGGCTCCCTTATCAAGAACTTAGTGAGTCTGCTAAGAAGACATTTATGTTGCAAAGAGGGAGACCATATTCCTGCTCAACCTTTGGTTTTCTTGACTGAAAAACATAGGTCATTATAACTTCTTATGGGCTATATCTACCACTCCTCTGGGGCATCACTCAGGTCATCTCAGAACAGAGGTGACAAAAGCAACACACAGGGATCTGAGTGTGGACATGTGGAAGTTAAACAGGATACTGAGATGTGTATTTCTAAAATTTAATGATTTGCTTATCTTTCAGTCATTGATTTATAGTTAATGCAAGCCACACATTGTGCTAGTCCATGGGGTTCAACGCCAAATATGTTTAGGGGCTTCAGTTAGGATTTGGGGATTCATATAAATCCTTTGCTTAAATGTAGAGGTCTAGAATCCTGTCTACTTGGATTAATCATTCTTCCTTTCTTCCCCCAAGACTGGGTTCTGTCGCTCCATTTTCCTGAATTTCCACCTCTGTTAAGCAGGGATTCCTGGAAATCCCCCCCCCCCCCTTAGAAGAGTGTTTCTAGACTAACCTAATGGTATGAATCACATGGGTGCTTACCAAGTGCATGATTCCCAGGCCTCATTTGAGACCTTTTGAAACCAAGTCTTCTGGGGAAGAGTCTGGAGTCTTCTTTTTTTTTTCTTTTTTAGATTTTACTTACTTATGAGAGAAAGAGAGAGGTGGGAGGAGCAGAGGGAGAGGAACAAGCAGACTCCACCCTGAACACCAAGTCTGATCCAGGGCTTGACCTCAGGAATCTGAGAGCATGACCTGATCTGAAGCCAAGAGTCCAACACTCAACCTACTGTGCCACCCAGGCGCCCCTGGAATCTATTTTTAACAAGCACCTCTGGGTAATTCTTATCATCAGTGAAGTTCGAGAAACACTGTCTAAGGATATTTTACTTTCATCTTTCCCCGGTTCTGGGGCTGGTGAATAACTGCCCATGGCAGACATCACTAATTGATCACAGGACTCTTTCATACAGAACCTGGCTAAGGCCTCAAAACTCTTAACAAGCACTTCAGGCAGCCACCTCTCATCAGGTGGAATTACACTGGAGATGAAATGTAATTGCCAGCCCTGCCCTAGTTTATATGTATTCATATGATGTTGACATTTTCCTGATCTGTGGATGATGGATATACAAGAAGTGCAGGTGTAGAGACTATGGGAGAACCCAACTCCATCTGAGACTTTACGCTCATGACTGACTGATACCTCCACAGACAGATGTCTTTACAGAGAGGTCAAAGATCCTTACTGTGGGCATTTTCCTCCCGTCTCTCCAGATAATAACTCCACCCTAGACATAAGGTGTCATAGACAAATAATGTTGTGAGTATATCTACTTGCTGTCATGAGAGGAGACTAAGAAAATGTGGGGTGGGGGTAGGCTTTTAAAAACTTGTATAAGTCTTGATCAAAATGTAGTCCTTTGAATTGAGCTTAGCTACCTGTGATGGTAGCATTTCCATAAAATCTCTCTGATTTCTGGAAATCAGTGTCTCTATTTTCTCTGTATTACCCACAAGATGCCAAGGTGTCATTATTGCTAAAGGAACTGCCAGACCAGGACCAGGTAACAGAATAAAGCTTCTGTTATCAAAAGTCATTGAGATTATCAGAGGGGATACACAAACAAGAAATCATAATGTTGCAGAATGGGATGCTCATTAAGAGCCACAGGGAACCATGAGGACAGATAGAACTGGGAACCATGAGGACAGTTGCCTCTCTCGAGTTAGAGAGGCTAACTCTGTCCTGGAGTAGGGAGCAGGAGGAAGACAGAAGAAATGTGGAGATGAAAGAAGTGATTCTAACAGACCCTACTAAGGAAGTAAGAGCTTGCCCCATAGAGGAGTTGGGGAGTGAGAAAATGGATTCCAAAGAAATATCCACACAGAGGCCTGTAACCATTCACTCCTGGGTATCAGTAGGGAGAAGGAGCATGGCTGCAGGGCCGTGTCCTTAGGCGGGGGAAGGGGTAGGAAGAGCAGGGTATAGCTGGCCATGGGGCAGGAATGGGCAGCAACTGACCTATCCAAGACAAGAGACTTTATGGTATCGGCATTTATGGGTTCCTACCTGAACAACCACATCCTGCCAGGTCATGCTAGAGGAAATCACCAGTGCATAAAGCTGCACACATGGAGCTTCCATTGAGCATCTTGGAGCCTTCCTCTTAAATATGAAGGGCATCAAGTTTCACCAGATATTTGAAGAACCACTCTATTGTAGGAGTGAAGACTAACATAAGCAAACAGGAAAAAATATCACAGAAATAGCAACAATGTAGAAAGGGAAAAAATACAACCATATAGCTGACAAACTTAGGAATATAGGGGGAAATATTGTATCCTTAAACAAGTATATATAATCACTTAAAGAAGAAATAATAAAAAGAGATCTTAAAATTAAAAATACAGGGACGCTTGGGTGGCTCAGTAGTTTAAGCATCTGACACTTGATTTTGGCTCAGGTCATGATCTCATGGTCGTGAGATCAAGCCCCACGTTGGACTCTGCATTCAGCACAGAGTCTGCTTGAGATTCTTTCTCTCCCTCTCCCTCTGCCCCTCCCCACTGCTTGAGCTATAAATAAATAAATAAATAAATAAATAAATAAATATAAAAATATGAAAATAAATAGTTCAATGGAATGGTTGTAAGAATAAATCAAGGGAACCTCCAAAAGACAGGCACAGAACTCCAAAAAGATGGAAAATAGGAGAAAGTATAAGAAGATTATAACACCTATGAGGACAGCTAATATTTGAACAGCAGAAGTTCCAGAAGGAGAGAAACCAAGAGAGGAAATTATTGAAGCAATAAATCCAGACATGAGTTTCCAGATTGAGAGGGCCAAATGCCAGAACAAAGGATAGAAAACATCCCTCACTCACTTATATTCAAACAATCAGGAAGAAGAACAACATCTTCTCAACAACAGTACTGTGAGCTAGAAACATTGGTGAAATGTTTTCAAAATCCTGAGGGGGTGGAGAGATGGATGATTTCTATTCTACAAGTTCATATTCAGCCCAACTATTAATCAAGTAGGAGGGTACAATACAAAATTATCTCGCAAATAAAAGATCTCAAAACTATTGCCTCCCCATGAACCCTTACTCAGAAAGCTACTGAAGGATGTTCTCCACAGAGACAAGGGAGTAAGTAAAGAAAGATGAAGCCCAAGATCCAGGAAAAAAAGAATTTAATATAGGAGAAAGGTAAGAAAATTCACAACTCGATGATGAGGAGAAGTTCCAGGATGATAGATGAATGGCAGAACAAGTTAGAGCAGGAACACCAAGAAAGGAATTAAGCTAATATATAATTTTATATATATCAACATATTTTAAGGAAAATTATAATTCTGCCAGACACCTCAAGGATGAAAATAATGATAGGTACATAGAAAACCAAGTAAATGACAAATCAGGGAGGGCGATTATAATTCAAGAAAAACAACAAAGTTGTGTGAGAAAGGAAATACAATAATGGTACACCATGTATCTCATGCTGAGAATAATATCATAATAAAATAAATACTGAATACTAATATTACCAAAAAATGATATAATCATTTGGAGAGGATGGGAGGAAATGTGTTTGTGGGAGATAAGAGAGCTAAATCTTCTTACATACAAAGAAGTTAATAATGATAAGTAAATTTAAAAAAACAGTACACTAAGCATGTTATTTAGAATTATGAAGTTAATACTGAAAGAAAACAGCTAAAAGAGTTGCCTGGAGTGAGAAAGAATCCAAAGAAAGGAAGAGTGCTGCCTCCCTTCAAAGCCTTATATAGATATTTATTCTTTAAACTAAGTCTATGAAATTTAAATATAGATTGCATGTGAAATGATAGTGCTGAATTAATGTGAAATCTCATTTTTGTTATGATAAAGTTATTATCCTTATATAGGAGAATGCCTTTAGTTCTCAGAAGATACATGATGAAGTATTTAGAGGTAAAGCAGTACATCTGTGATAATTTTTTTAAATCATTCAGAAAAAAATAAGATGATAGATAGATGAGAAAATAAAGAAATGTGACAAAATGTAATTAGTGAATCTAGATAAAAGGTATATAGATGTTTATTTCTGAACATCTGTGACATTTCTATCACCTAAAAATTTTTTCAAAATAAAATGTTTTGGGGGAGGAAACCAGGCATCTGTGTTCTGATAAAAATTAAAAATTAAAAACAACACTTTGCCCAACACCTGACACATTTAGGCATGGTAGCTGTCATTCCTATCCTATCATCATCATTATTTCTCACCACACGATCCAATTTAGTAGGAAAAATAGTGATAGACCACTGATTGTTACACCTGGATAATAATAAGAAAAAAATATGAGTGAAGACACTTTTCACTCAACTGTTCTATCCACCCAGCTACCCAGGGTCTGGGACCTGTTGCGTAGCCCTGAAAACATAATCAAATATGCTCCTGCCTCTTATAGAATGCTCATGGGCCACACCAAGGGGATAGCACTGGTCACCTCCAGTTTCAGATGGTGCAGAGAATGACCAATGGCTTGGTTAAAGAAATAGAAAGGAAATAGACTCACAATCTTGAAAGGAAAGGTAGTTTAGGGTACCTCTCAGGTGTGCAACTTGGGGGATCTGGGTGAGTGATGGGGTGTTGCCTAGACCAAGGCTGGCCTCCTCGATCTTTACAGCACATCACACCAGAATAAAGGGTCTTCACTGACCTCCCACTCCAAGGGCCATCCCAAGGCCTGCAACTTGTTGTTTCATAACTATTCATTTCTAAATGTGCAACATTCATACCTGATCCTGCTTCCTGTTACTGTTTTCTAGCCACTTGAGAAGAGTTGAAGTTCTTCCCAAAGCCTAGTCCAACAACTTTATGACTCATCTCTTAATAAGCTCCATAGAAGGTGCCTGGGTGGCTCAGTGGGTTAAAGCCTCTGCCTTCGGCTCAGGTCATGATCCCAGGGTCCTGGGATCAAGGCCTGCATCGGGCTCCCTGCTCAGCGGGGAGCCTGCTTCCCCCTCTCTCTCTGCCTGCCTCTCTGCCTACTTGTGATCTCTCTCTCTGTCAAATAAATAAATAAAATCTTTAAAAAAAATAAGCTCCATAGTATTGCAGATTTAGAAACTTCCCTGTGCTTTTCCCCACACTGGGTCACTCACAGATGCTGAAAGAAACCCCTTAGAGAGACAATCTTAGAGGAACTCCTCTAAAGTCCTAGGTCATTCCTAATTCATGTTTTCTGCCTCTAGGCTGTGTCCTTGGGCTTAGAGTAACATATCATTGTGTGTGTGCATTTGTACACAGATATATGTGCAAGTGTATATGCAGTAGACCCTCATTACTCACAGATTCCATGTTTGTGAATTCACCTGCTTCATAAAATTTATCCATGACCCCAAAAATCAACTCACAATGTGCATGTTCCCAGCTGAGGTGCAACCAGGCCACAGTCTGCCTTCTTAGTTCAGCTTTCATGCTATAAATAAGGTCCTTTTCATTCTGTTTTGTGTCATCTTTTTTTTTTTTTGCTTCTGTATGTTTTTTGTCCATGATTTTGCTGTTTAAACTGACCCCCAAGCATAGCACTGAAGAGCTGTCTAGTTCCTAAGCACAGGGAGGTTCTGGTGAGCCTCAGGGAGAAAACACACATTAGAGGAGCTCCATTCTGGCGTGAGTTATGGTGCGTTGGCCATGAGTCCAATGTTAGTGAATCAACAATATATATTAGATAGGGTGTCTTTAAATAGAAACACGCATAAAACAAGGTTATGTATTGATCAGTTGACAGAAATGTTGTGACCTGAGGCTCACAGGATACTAACCCTGCATTTGCCCTCGAAGCAATGATTCAATATTCACTAATTCAGCATTGGTGGAGACTCTGTAGAACACAACAACCATAAATAAGGAGAATCCAATGAACATGTGTGTTTGTGTGTGTGTCTTTAGGTATGTATTTATCTTTGCAATGGCTTTTTGAAAAGCTATATTAACAGGTCCTCCTTTGTTTATTTGTTTTTTTCAAAACAACCATCAAATTCACTTCCTCCAAGGCAACATAGTAAAATCCTAGGGTATGGCTGAAAAGGGGCAGGAATGGCGTGAAACAAGGGTGGAAATACTCAACGCTGGCTGACTGGATGACGTATGTTCAGATCTCCTCATCTGTGAACTGCACATTCATGAACCCACAGCTCCAGCCCCCAGTGGCGGCACCCTACTGGGGTCCTTTATGGCTGCTGCTAAAGTGACCCAGCTCTGGAGACAGGGCCCCTAGAGACTGAGGGTGAAGATTGCTTCCCATGAGAAGAAAGGATGAATATGAGAGCCTTCCCAGCCCTTCTGTCCTCAGCCATGGAGGATTCATAGAATGTACAAATAAATAACTCCAGGGACTTCATCTTGACCCCTGATCACTGCCATTAAGTATGATTATTTACACCATGTCTGTTACATGGTAGGCAGTCAACAAATACGAACAAATAATCATCTAAACATAGTCATTCTTTCCCTTAAAATACATGATTCTGAAAGATCTGGCCCATTTCTAATGATGGTTTCATTATTAAGAACATTTTCTTTTTTTTGCATCAGAGAAACACATCTTCAATTCTGCAAGAGAGATGATTTGATTCAGTGACCTTAATTTATTGAAATGCTTGAGAACACCAGTGCCATAAACAGAAGCATGTGCAGTGAGCAGCTGAGCTGGGGTCTGGTCTCAACTAGGCTCATTCTGGCACCCCTATTCTCACAGCTGACATCCCAGTCTACACAGTGAGCTGGTACCCCCGTCCACACTGCTAGAACCAGGTTTGCACAGCTGGTTGGTAATCCAGTTCCCACAGCTAGAACCCAATCCCTACATTTGGCTGGCACCCCAATGCACACAGCTGGCACTCAGGTCCATACATCTGGCTGGCACTTCAATCCTCACAGCTGACTGGTAATATAGTCCACACAGCTGGCACACAGTCCCCACACCTGGCTGGCACCCCAATGTACACAGCTGGCACTCAGGTCCATACAACTGGCTGGCACTTCAATCCTCACAGCTGACTGGTAATATAGTCCACACTGCTGGAACCCCAGCCCACACAGATGGCGACCCAGTCCACATAGCTGGCTGGAGGCCAGGTCTTCACAGCTGACACCGATTTCACACAACTGGTGCCCCAGAATGGCTGCTGCACCCACTGGGAAGCTTCTTACTGTTCCTTGCTCTTTACCACGGAGTCTATAGCAACTTCTGAACACACATCAAATGACTATGCTGTTCCCACTAAGTAAAATGAGCTTCAATTAGCCTGAAAGGGAGTTGGATAAGATACCTAGTAGAACTTCCTAGGCAGAAGAGTTCAAGATATGACCACAAGCAACTTCTTTCTTTGAAGATTCCCAGGAAAGCACGTACAGGCTTCCCAGATGGCAGTTCTACTCAGGGGCTCCTTGGGACCTCTTTGACATGGGCTGGGAAGGTGGTGGGTCCCTTCAAGGTGTCAGTGCTAATCCAGACACAGCAGAGTCAAAAGCCTGGCCCAAACCTACAACAAGAACAAGGGCCCTGTGAAGTCAGGTTCTGACCTTCATGAAGATACAATGACAATAGTGTGGGGACTCCATGTTGTCCAAAAACACACTAGGCAAGCCTAGCAAAGAATACTGCAGTCAGATAGCAAGTGAGAGGAGCATCATACTGATACTGATACATGACACTGGACCAGACAGTGCACAGTAGACTCAACAGAATGTCATGAACAGAGTTCTTTGGGGAGAAAACATACTCTGAAGGGCACACATAGACCCATACCTAACTCTTTATGATCTTACGTTTGATGATTTTGAAAGAAACACCTAAATGCAGCACCCATCACACCTGGGGAGAGAGACTCAGCAAGTGCATTCCTAAGCCCAAGCCAGAATGTCCCTAAGAGAATCTCCAGGGAGCGTAGCTCACTTGAGTTCAAAGTTCTTAGTAATTTATGGCAAAATGGCACTGCCACTCATTATCTGTGGTGGGCAAACATCTTTTCCTTGGTTTGTTCATCTTGAACATGGGGGTGATGATGCTTCTCTCCCAGAAGTTCCTTCTGCTGTTGTCTTAGCCTGAGATACTCCAATTCTATCCTCTTTTGGGCATCTGAAAGTGAGATGGGGAGCCCATGTTAGTTGCCCATGGATATTCTCCATTTCCCCTCCAGGTCCACTCTCCATCCTTCTCTGCCCTGTTCTATGTCCTGGAGGGCCAACCTCTATCTGAGAATTATATCAACTGGCCTCCCTGACCTTCTGTATTCCCCAATCCTACTTGGTAAATAGGAGGTGCAGCAGGAGATTGAAGAGGAGAAGGAAAGCGAGGTAGGGGAATCTATTCCCACAGCTCCCTCCCTTTCAGGCTTTGGTATGGCAGTGGCTGAATTTTTCTGCCTAAAGCCATGACCCCTGTCAGGAAGCCCTTCTCCCATTGCTACAACCTTTCCAGGTTCAGTAACACCACTCCCTCTCCTTACTTCTTCTCATCTACCAGAGGAAATGGTTTCCTACATTGCCAGCCCCCGGTTGCTTCAACATCCCTTGTTGGTTTACCTTGAACCTTGCCATAGTAAACGATCCCCTCCTTAAACTTTCTTTAACAACCCCTTTTGAGCAGGTCATCTGTGTCCTTCCTGGTGGACTCCTGACAATGTAGGGAGCCAAGCTGGAAATGCCTAAAGATGTAATAACTTGAGCTCACCATTTGGAGGCATTTAGGATGGCCCTTGAAGTAAGCAGGAGAATGTGACTGTAGAGGGTGTCAAAGGCGCACAGCCTCATAACTTTCCAAGACCCACAAGGCCTGAGCATACATCCCACACAAGAGCCTATGAGTTCCCTTCGCTGAGCTCTCTTGAGTGGGCTTCTGATTCTTCTCTCATCGACCCCAGTTGAAACATGAGCCTATCCTTATCCCCCTCCAGAAGAAATCCTGCTGGTAAAATCATTTGTCAGTCCTTAGATATCAAGTGCTGGGCAGGCAGGTTCTGTTTCTGGTCTCAAGCACACTGTTTCCTCAGTACCCAGCCTAGTATCTGGGTACTCAATACATCATATTTAATGAATCAAAAAATTATCTCAAACAAATATATTTGTCGATTGCACAGGCATAAGATCATTAAGGAGAAGATGCTCTGTTAAGAAGAACTGCTGGACATTTTGCTAATTGGCTGAATACACACCAGAGTCACTTTTCTCTTCCATCCAAAGATTTCCACTGCCTTTGATTTATCAATGTTCTAAGAAGCCTGCTACCCGTGGCTGACCAGGAATTCCTTCTTAGCCTCAAAGTGGCACTAGAGGAGAAGGAACTTGCCTCTGGGTACACAAAATCTAAGCATTTTGCTTTCTGGTTTCCAAATACAAAAGCTAAGAGAAAGAAATTTTGGTTATATGTAGAGAGTAAATATTCCTAGAACTATAGCTTCTCAGGATTGGAAGGATTGTTCAAGGTCTAATCTCCCACAAATGGTAAAACAGCCCTCTGCAAAGGCTTGGGACCCCTCTTGGCCACCTTGAAGAGGTTATATACCTCCTCAGAGATCTCTGTTTCCCATCAAAGACCTGACACTCCAAAAGAGGCAGCCAGATGAGTGTCCAAGCCTCACCTGCAGGTGCAGACAATGCAATGGTGATGTAACCATTCTGGGCTCCACAAGACATGAGCAGCACATAGAAGTGTCAGGGACAATGTCAGCATGGGCAATCATAGTCATCCTCTTTCTGTGGCCACATGAGCATGGGATCTCAAGGGCAGGGCTTCAGCCAAGTAGACTCAGTCATGGATGTCTGCCCACATCAGGGTCCTCCTCACAGAACCCAAGCTAAACGTTGTCACATCTGTGTCTCTTGGCTTGCAGTCAGTGGGTACAGTCTCTGGAACCTGGCCTGGAGCTACTGTGGCCAAAAACACACCACCTCCACCAGCATGACCACCAGGACTAAGCCTACAGTGCCAGGTCCATCACACAGAAGGCCCACTACAGCTGAGAACTGCTCTTTCAGGAGTGTGGCCTACATTACATTATATTACCCCCCATTTTACAGATAAGAAAACTGAGGCCCCTGAAGGGTTAAGTCATCTGTCCATGGCTAGGAAAAGGGGAAACAAAGATGTGAATCCCTGTGGGTTCAAAAGCACATAATTTCTCAAGAGTGACAAGCATTAGGGGCAGCTGGGTGGCTCAGTCATTAACCATTTGCCTTTGGCTCAGGTCATGATACTGGGGTCCTGGGATTGAGCTCTGCATTGGGCTCCCTGCTCAGCAGGGAGTCTTTTTCTCCCTCTGCCTCTCCCTCCCGCTCATGTTCTCTCTCTCTCTCTCTCTCTCTCTCTCTCTCTCTCTCTCTCTCAAATACATAAAGAAAATCTTTTTAAAGAGATAGAGAGTGGCAAGCATTTAACAGGGAGGTGGGGAGCAGGTGGAGGGAAAGACCACATCTGCCTAGAGGACAGGAGAGACTTTGAAGAAAACGTGGCTGAGCCTTCAAGTTCAGGCAGAGGTTCTCCGGGTGTTGGGGAAAGGGCATTCCAGTCAGGGGCACAAGAGACACCAGCTCTCCTGCTGAGTTGGAGCCACTGAAGTCACTCAATAAGGACTGGCCTACAATGGCAACCCCCACTCTGTGCAGGACCCCATGCCAAGCACTCTCAATTCATTGAACAAATGTGTCTTGAGCACCTCCTAACGCCAGCCTCTGTTCTAAGCGGTGGACAGTTTACACTCCAGTGAAAAAGGCAAATAATGATAATTTATTCTGTAGTGTGTTTGGTGACAAAATCTGTGCAGAAAAATAAAGCAAGGAAAGGAAATTAAGCACGGAGTTCTCAAAGAAGAAGATAGTCAGGGAAGGCTTCAAAAGAAGGATATTTGAGCAAAGACTTGAAGGAGTGAGAGAGAGGGAGCCATTCAGATATTCGGGCGAAAGAGCTTTCCAGGCAAAGGAAGCAGCATGTGCAATGGCCCTGAAGCAGACATTCTGGTATCCAAGGAGCATCAAAGAGCCAGTGGAAGGACTGCGAAGAAGGTAATGGCATTGAATGGACTCCAGTCACCTTACTGGGGACCTTTTTGTACCTCAGTCTATTCATCTGTATGAAGGGCGCACCTTCCTCCAGCACCCAGTGACAAGAATGCTCCATGCCTATGGTTTCCACTGCCCTCTCCCTTAGGTTCTGAGTCTTGTTCTGTCTCAGTAAAGGGGATCTGAAGCAAAAGCCGAGGGGCAGCTGGCTGGGAAGCCAAAACAGGGCAGCACATGGAAGTGAGGGGTACAGTGTGATCTGGGAAGAAGGGAGCAGCAAACAATTCCCATGGTCTCTGGACAAAACCCGAAGGCCAGGAGGAAGAAGTGAAGAAGAGGGTAGGGAGGAAGCCTGTTCAGCTTCCTCAGTCCCCAAGTTGCCCTCTTGGCCAGGGCAGGAGCCCTTCTGAGAAAACCAGGATCAGGAAGGGTCTAACCCCTGAAAAATGAACACTCTTCCCCTCCCTAGGCCAAACCAGAAGAAGGGAGCACAGACCCAAGAGAGTCTCTTAGAGACTCCAACTGAGTCCCCAAACTCTGACTGCACCTGCCTTTGTTCTACTCATGTCTATCCCAGGTCCTTCTCCTGCCTGTCCCCAAACCACCAATACCCTCCCCAACCACCAGTGTGGGGCCAGGTTAGCTGGGGCCAAGCCCACAGCCAGCCCTGGGATTGAAGAGCAGACTGTCATTTCTGGTGGCCTGGCCCTCTGGCTTTTAGAAGGGCCCCCAAGGGATGGAGCATTTCTACGAAGGGGAGGATGTCCCAACAAAGTGTGGGGATGCACACTTTGAATGACTCCCCCTCTGTCCCCCCTCACTCACTTAGTTTCCTAACAGAGAGACTAAGAGATCCATGTCCTGCACAGAGATGGGAGACATCTGGAGAAACAGGAAGGACAGACCAGGAAGGTGGAAACGAGCATGACAGAGACAACGAGAGACAGCAAAGTGGGGACGGAAACAGAGGCAGGGCTACGAGGGACCCTGAGACAGAGAGGAGCAGAAAAGTGGTACAGAGAAGGAGTGACATGGAGATGAGGGAGACAGGGACAGACAGAAAAATTGAGCAAAGGACAGAGGAAAAGTGTTTAGAAAGCAATGAACAAGAGACAAAGACACAGAGAAGAAGAAGAGAACAAATTCAGCAGAAGAACCCATGACAGCTGTCTCTGCCAGGGGGACACCTCATCTGCCTGCAGAGGCCACAGAAGACCTGGAAGGATGTTTCCCCACCCAAGGCCACCAGCAGGTCCTCTTGGACAAAAATTCTCACCCCAAACCTGGGGGGCTTTTGTCAACCCCCTTCCACCAAATCCAGGTGGATCCCGTCACCTGCCCTTCCCAACCCTTGCCCCAAGCACACACGCAGGCTCTGGGCTCACTACATAGTGGGGCAGGGTGGCGGGGACAGTCCCCCTGGTGCCAGCAGCACTGTGATTCACTGTCTGTACAGATGCTCCCGACAGTAATAAAGCTGAAAGTTTGTCTCTTTGTTATCACCAGGTATTGAGAGCCCTAAACACCGAAAAACTCTTTGGTTGGTAAAATGCTAATAATTCTTGTGGCTATTGTTCAGTTTTAATATATATGTTTAATATATATATCATACACATTCAAATTAGCTCTTTTTTATTACTTATGCTTTAATGGACATTGTATTCTTCGTGGACATTAATCCCGAGTCCCTTCGGTCACACAGGTGGTCCCTGAGTGTGAGGCTTCAGCTACACATGTTCGTTTCCAGAGTGTTCCACTGTTCAGGATCCTTCAAGCTCCCTTCAGGTGCACTTTATGTCTCCTCCTCCCACGGTACTATATATCCCTGTGTTTAAACAGAAGCTTCTAAATAAACAACCACAGGGCAGTGATGGTAAAGATACTCTGAAAAACAAAGAAACGGAACTTGACTTACTTCTGTTCTGTCCTTCTATGCACCCACTTGGAATTTTTATTTGTGCATAAATTTTTAAAACAGTGAAACAGAATGCAAACTGTAATGTGTACTATCTTTTGTTTGGGAAGTGCAAATTTTAGCTCACATGCGAACTATTTTGCTGAGTTTGGATACTATCTTTAACATTGAGAAACAGAAATTGTAATGTTATCATTTGTTATTGGGGCAGACCAATAAGTAGATATAAGTTTTTCCCCTTTTTTCAAAACATATGTTAATATAATTAAAAAGCATTAATCTATTACTTTCTAAAACTTTTGTACTGTCATGTTTTATTAATTTTTACTTTTTACTGGCATGATGATATATATATATGAAGTTCAATACCAGATAAAATTTTACTCAGTATTTCTCTAGCTATTATTATTGTCTGTGTCATTTCAGGATTAGTACTGAAAATAATTTTATTGACTAATGGAGGAGAGTGTTTCAAAATTGATCTACTCCAGATGTCAAAATGCACTGTTGCCCCTGACCAAACTTCAATGGATTGGACCGACCTTCCTTGCACAGCCGCCTCTCCTTGGCCCAGGCGCCCCTTCTACTTCCTAGGGGAATTGAGACCATCTCTCCTGCAGGTCTCATTCCCTTAAGTCCCTTGAGCTTCAGGGTAAAGGAGGGGGTGGGGAGTTGCTCTTCACCCTGCTCACCTCAGTTACCATCTCAAATGGGAATGCCCTCCTGGGGGCTCAGCACTCTGGCCCTCCACACCTGGTCTTAAAGCCACACTTCCACCTCCCTGAGGACTCCGGCCCTGTCTCCAGGTCTTCCTCTCTGCTCTGCCTCAGCCAGGAGGCACTGTCCATGTGAGCTCAAAGATCCCTGTGACTTCCCAGCAACTTGACAATCAGAAATCTTGGGAAGGTCTGTATTCCATGCAATGCAACTCAGTGAATGGCAACCCTATTCACCCAGATGCTCGAGACAAAACCCACATTCTTTCCCATGGCTGATCCAGCAGCAAGGCCTGGAGCTCTACCCTCAAATGCACCCCAAAGCCAGCCCATCCATTCCACACCCCCAACCTGGTCACCACCCCCCAATTCCAGCATTTCCTCTCCACTGGACTCCTTTCTTTCACTCTTGCCCCTTCCAGTCTATTCACCACATGGAAGTAAGGGTAACCTTTAAAAACATTTATCAGAAGGGCACCTGGGTTGCTCTGTTAGTTAAACATCTGCCTTTGGCTTGGGTCATGATCCCAGGGTCCTAGGATCAAGCCCCTGCTGATCCTAGGATCCCTGTTTCTCTCTCTCCCTCTGCCTGCTGCTTCCCCTGCTTGTGCTCTCTCTCCNCATGATCCCAGGGTCCTAGGATCAAGCCCCTGCTGATCCTAGGATCCCTGTTTCTCTCTCTCCCTCTGCCTGCTGCTTCCCCTGCTTGTGCTGTCTCTCCCTCTCTCTCTCTCTCTCTCCCTCTCTCTCTCTCTCTCTCTCTCTGTCAAATAAATAAAATCTTAAAAACATACACACACATTTATTATATGATATCACTTCCCTGCTTAATACCCATCAGTGGTTTCTCATTATACTTAGAATAATTTCCAAGTTCCAAACGTTGACCAACAAGGGCCAACCTGACCTCTCTGCCAATTTCCTCTAAACTTTCCCGGTACCCCTGCCATTTGCTCTGTCTCTGCCATGTTGGTCTTCTTGCTCTCCTTTAAATACACTAAGCTTTTCCCTTCTCAGGGCCTTTGCACTTACTATTTCCCCTACATGGAATGTCCTTTCCACAGATTACTTCATTATCTCATCTTACAGGTCCCCATACAAATGTTTCTCCCAGGCCTTTCCTGACCATTCTGCCTAAAATATACCCCTTCCCCCTTCTATCTTTATCCCTTTACTTTGCTGTGTGTCTTTGCATACCATCTGAAATTACAGATTTTTTTAAAGCTATACAATAGTTTAATCTGACTCCCCTAATTGAAAGCAAGGACTTTGCTTTATAGGCTAGGCCCACATCCCATAACAGTACCTGAAACATAATAAATGCTCAGAAAATATTTTTTGAGGGAATTCACCCACCAAATCACAAGGCTATCCCTGGACTTGGCCATCTCCTAGAACTGTCTAATACATTTTTTTAAAGATTTTTTTATATATTTGTGAGAGAGAGAAAGAGGGAGAGAGAGAATATGAAGCAGACTGCACGCTGCTCAGAGCCAGACATGGGGTTCCATCCCACCACCACAAGATCATGACCTGAGCCAAAATCAAGAGTCGAATGGTCAACCAACTGAGCCACCCAGGCCAGTATCTTGAAATCTTAAATTCCAGCATCTCAGGATCTGGCCATAGTCTTTGATTTTCCAACTCCCTCTTGCACTCTTCCATCCTTATATGTACCCCTTCTCCAAAGTTCTATTTTCAACCAATAGGTCACCATCCAGGAGTTTCAAAAGTCAGAAATCTGGGACTGATTCTTGACCTCTCCCCACCTCTCACCCTCGACTTCCAAACCTATTTCCATATCTGCTAATTCTACTTCATCCACATCATTTGACTTCATCTGCATCTCCATGACCACTTTACCGCCGGGTCCAAGGCAGCACTGTCTCCAGGCTGGTCTTCATCCCTCTGTGTTCGCTACCCCAACAAGCTGTTCTTTCCACAGATTCCAGGAAGAGTTTCTGAAGTGGAAATTTCATCACAATAGTCCACTCTAAAATATTCAATGACTTTCCATAGCTCACAGGATGGAGACGAAACTCTTGAATAAAGTCTACACTGCCCTCCAGTGCCCTGGCCTTCACCCCTACCTGTCCTCCTCTTGCAATCCTCCCTTTTACACATTGAAGTCCAACCACACCAGCCTCCCTTCCATTCCTAGATGTACCTTGCTCCCTTTAATTTAATCATTTAATATAGATTTGTTGAGGCAAACTTATATACTAGACACTGGGATGGATATACAGTGGAGAACAAAAGAGACAAAATCATTGCCCTCATGGAGCTTATGTTGTAGTGAGGGAAGGCACATCATGAACAAATCACTATATATAAAAGCAAGGGGGAACAGTGCTGTGAAGAAGCAATAAGTAGGGAAAGGAGATAATGAATGTCCCCGAGTACTATGCAGGCCAGAATGCCAGGGAAGGCGTCTCTGAAGAAATCATCTTTCAGCAAAGAGTGAGCCAACCATGTTATCTGGAGAAAGAGCTTTCTAGGCCGAGAGAAGAGCACATGCAAAAACCAGAGGCAGGAGAATGCTGAATGTATCTGAAGAGGAGAAAGAAACCCAGGGCATTTGCAAGGGTCGGGAACAATTTTCCCATCCCCAGCTTCTCCTATTTCAATTCCCAAATGTCCTTCATATGTCCAATCAAATGTCATTTTCTCAAGCAGCTTTTCTGACCCCATAGCCTAGATCAAATCCACTGTTCAAAATATTCATTGTCCCTTGTTCTCTTCCTTAATAGCCTGAAGCACCATTTAGCTTGTACATGTGGAAAATTTTTTAATTAATGTCTGTCTACTATCTGGCTCACACTTAACATCATGCTACCCTACACATTAGCCTTTCTCCCCTGGCCAGAGCAGAAGAGATGTCACCATTCCTTCCTCTCTGACCACTTGCTATCTCCTCCCTGCTGGTTAAAACATACTATTTTCAAACATGGTTCAATATATTTGATCTGACTATAACTCTCTTCACCATAATCACATCTTCCTGAGAACTCTGCCTCATTCCCTTGATTAGACTTGGATGTTTTGTCATCACTCAGGATGGGTCTCTACCTTCTCAAGATGCTGATTTATTCTGTCAAATGTTGAGTCTTCATAGTTTCACTCTCAGAGATTGCTTTGAATTTAGCAGTATCCTTATTTACCCTTATTTAGAAATTAATTCCAGCATTTGGCTGGCTGCCTTCCATGTTTTATCTTACCAGACCATTTTTTTGACCTCCCATATTTGAGGAGGTTGGATCATGGACACCTGATCAAAGGCCAGAACCACCTTAGGTCCAGAAACAGCTACTGCTTCCAAGCCTCATGGAGCCTAGCCCACTCTTCCTCTCATCCTTGGATTGCCTTGAGAGTTTCCATCTCTCTATCTTCATTCTTAAAATCCAGGGGCAAGCCAGAAATTGTGTGGTCTGTCTTTTTAAAAAAATGAATCCATTTAATCCCCTTTCTTGAGACTATGACACAAGAAAAACAGTTTACCAATTAGTAGCTAAGAGAAAATTTGAAAAAAGAAAATACAGTGAGTGGAACAATGGCAAACCAAGGCCAAATGCAACTGAAAATTATAAGGAAAGAGAGGAAGCAGACACTGTGTAGAGTAGCTGATACATATTAGTGGCAGAGCAGAAGGATTCTGCAGCTAGGGGAAGAATCCAGAACCATCTTAGATCCAAAAGCAGCCACTATGTCCCACCCTTCTGGAGCCCAGCCCAGCTACTTCTGTTCTTGGATTGTCTTGAGAGTTCCCATCACTTCATGTCTTAAAATAACCACCTCTGCTTGAACCAACTGAAGGGAGTCCTTGTTCATTCATTCAATGATATTTGTCAACCATCTACTATATGTAAGACATTGTTTTAGGAACTAGGGTCATAGCAATGAATAAACCAATCAAAATTCCTGCTCTCATGGGGCATGCATTTTAGTGCAAAAAGACATAGCATAAACGAATAAGCAAACAAATATGTAATATGTTAGATGTTTCTTAAGTGCTATAAAGAAAAATAAAACTGGGTAAGGGGTCAAGATAGTGAAGATGCTTCCACTTCCGAAACTGTGATCAATGAGAGACACCACAAGGATCTTCTACTTGCAAACCATTGTATGCTGCACAACATATAGTTTTTGCCATATTACTGAGCTCTCAGGAGATGGGATAAATCTCCAAAGGGCTGGAAGAGGAAGGCCATGAACTATAAACAATAGTGAGGTGTGGGGTTACAGTAAAAGATGCGATCTAGGGACTGAGCCCTGAGCCAGTGGCACAGTAGGAGAGCTGAACCTGAAACTCAGATTTAGCCAAGAATCTTAAGAGAGGATAAAGATAATAGTGGTTAATGGTACCTTCTGGTGCTTGGCACAAGTAAATATAAATCTTCTCTGGAGGAAAATATCCTTAATTTATTGATTATTAAGGTAAACCACATGTAAACTTACATTCAAAGAACACCAAACACACAAGGAAACAAAGCACTATGAGTAAGAGCAGAATCAACAAACAACAGATTTAACCCCTTCTGGCAATGAGAGGAGTACAGACAGAATAGATGGCTCATGAGTTGTGCTGTGAAAACAAGCAGGAAAATGGGATGGAAACTACAAAGAGATGTGAAGGTCAAGGTTGGCTTCTGGCAACCACAGAGGGATTTGTCTTAAGTAGAGGGTAATTGATATCCAAACCACGAGGTTCCCCAACTTGACAGCCTTCATGCTGACTTCAGAGCTCTTAACCAACTTGTTCCCAACTTAGGTGGAGTGTGAACACCAGGAACTTACAAGCTCCCCCATTTCCCCCCCATCACCACTGCTAGTTGGGCTCTGAGAACCTCTGTGTTACTAAAGTGACTTGAAAATATAACTGGAGTAAGGCTGTGCCATTGAAGTTATAGTCAGAGCAAGCTTCACCCCTCCTTATCCTTTGTGATAGGGCCAGGTAGAACTCTGCTCCAAAGACCAGTGTAATTGATAAAGTGATATAATGTGGGGGGACTGCTATCTGGGGAGAGGAATCATTTTATTATTTCACGGCTCTACCAGCAGCCCAGCGTGACGGCAGAGACAGGGAGTGAAACAGCAAACACAATCTAAGCTACTCCCTGAAGGATTGACAAAGCAAAGGACCAGCCTCAAAATTTTTAGCAAATATTTGCAGTCGATAAAAACATCTGACACTTGCTCTTACACAGATTGAGGGAAAGGGAAACCAAAGCAGACCCAGGGTTGAGCACTCTGTATGTACTGGGCTGCGGAGTCATCACCAGGCTGGATCCTCTGCACACATTTTGTCCTTTAATTCCCACCACCTGGCCCCAAACTCTTTGCCAAGGGCAGCATTATCTTTGCCCTGCAGATGTGGCTCGTCAAAAAGGTGTTGCCAATAACAGAGAACTTTAACCATGTGGGTACTGGGCTCATGCACTGTGTAATTTCGTTAATCCACAGAACAGTTCTGTCAGTTAAGGGCTATTATCCCCATTTTACAGATGAGGAAACTAGGGCACAAAGAGGCTTGCCTGCAGTCACACAGGGACAGACAGTGACACAAGGGGACTGGGATAGTACAAAGGTTCTACAGCTCCTGAAGAGCAGAGTTTGGATCTAAACCCAGAAAGTTCATGCCCTTTCCCTACACTGCTGCTTCCTGCCATTTGTCCCTGCCCAACTGTGTTTTCCCACAACCCACCTCCCGAAAGGGCTAACACATGGGTTGACTGAATACGTGAGCTGGTGCACATCAGAGAGGTGAACCCTGCATCTTGCAACCCTGAATTTCATCTCCCATGGAACTACAGGAGGGCAAGGGAGGCTGTGCCATCCCCAAGGAGCTGGAGAGAGCTCACCTTCCTGGGGGCCAAGCAAGAGGGTGCCCTGCATCTCTGTAGTTGCCTTGTCTTAGCTTCATTGTGTCCCCAAGCAGCACTCAGGACCTGGGATGACTCTCCTAGGCAAGAGATTTTCTCAGTTTTCTGGAAATGACCCAGCAGAGTGAACCTGACTTGAAGTCCCATAAGAGCAAGGGGGCGGAGGGTTGGAATCCCAGTTGCACCACTCTCTTGGTGTTCTTAGATAAACGGCTTCACCTTGCCCAGGCTAGCTTCCTTATCTTCAATGAGGACAACAGTCCCTATCTCCCAGATGTTCAGATGGGATTACGTAAATAACGCCAGACCCAAGCTCCTTACCATGTAGAAGGCACTCACATGCCAATTCCTCTCTCCTTTTACCTCTACAATAAGACTTGTTCTTCACATGCCTCAGAAGGCTGCTGCAAACATGATGTGACATAATCCAGTCTGGCAAACTGTAGGCACTCAGTAAACGTTCATTAAAATCAAACGCCCTAACATGATTGACTTCATGTTGCCACCGTGTGGCATCAGCCTGTGCACAGTGAGTTGGAGTGACAGGAAAGAGAGGTTGGCCTGTTCTGTGCACCCGGGCCTCATTCAGGCCTGGGATCTTGGGTCCTGGCTGGGCTTTGCTCTTTCATCACAGAGACTCTGAAAGAGAAGGACTCGCCTGCACACGGAAGCCAGAGTGATCTTTCTAGAAGGCAAAGCTAAGCATGTCCCTTCTCCAAGCTAAAAACTCTGGACTGGCTCCCTGGGTTCTTCAGGATCCACTTCAAATCCTTGAATTTTTACAAGCCTTTGTGATCTGACCTGTGTCCATTTCCAGCCTCACCTCTGTTGCTCTCTCCCTCCTTGGCAACTTCAAACAGGTCCTCAAGGGCTGTGGTCCTCCCTTTCTCAGACACCCCCAGAGTTTCCCAAGTGTCCCCTTTCATGACACCCATCACATGTACCAGGTCTGTTTTCTGTCTGTCTGCATCATAAGATCCCAGGCTGCATGAGGGTAGAAGAGGCGAGTCCATGCCTGCTCTGCCCATTGTTATATTCCCAGTGCCCAGCACAGAGCATGGCACTGGGTAATTATTGAGCATATTACCTTTACAAGCAGAAAAATATTATGCCTTTGATGTTATGAGTGAGAAACGTCACTTTCTGTATGTCCCCCCACCATCCTGCTCAGTCTGGAAAGCCAAGGCAGAGTTCTGAGCCTTACTTCTGCAGACATAGCCATTCTGAACCCAGCCAGGTCTCCTGGCATGGGAGGTGGGGGTAGGCAAAGGGGGAGGGGTAAATACAGACTCTTTCCGTAAGGCTTAGGCAACAGCTATGTCTAATGCCAGAAAGCATGTGTGTTTGTGCAAGCGCACGTGCACATGCACACACANCGTAAGGCTTAGGCAACAGCTATGTCTAATGCCAGAAAGCATGTGTGTTTGTGCAAGCGCACATGCACATGCACACACACACACGAATTCCCTTACAGGCATCCAAATAACCCCATGCCTGTGTATGAGAGTGCACACATCTCAGTGTAACATCTCTAATACAAGGGGCGCATCTCTGTGTATGCATACTTATCTGAGCAGTGCAACTGCTTTATTTAAGTCCCTCTTAAAGGTTTCCATCCTTTTCCCAAAGTCTCTTCTCTTTTGGGCCACCACTTGACTCGCTCTTCTTTCCACTAGCCCCAATAATATCCCTGTCCCCAGCTGTTCAGAATAATCAGCTCTGTTCCCAGACTCACGCGCCCCACTCAATCTCTTTGCAGAGCAAGACAAAAGTCCTGTAGTTAATCAGACCCACCCTCTTTAGAGGGCAGTTTAGCTCTAATCTGTTTTACTTAATGATAATCCCAGAGGTCTCACCCAATCCCCAACCCAAGCCATTTATCAAAGCAGCTCAACCAACCACATCTATCCTGTGCTCCAAGAATCTTTTATTCCAGCTGTTCAGAGAATAACGTGAAACATAAGACCTACTCCTTAGAGTTATAGACCCATACATAAAATCAAGGTGGGGTTCTCTCTCACCCAGCAGTGCTGCAGGTAATGAGGATCACGTGGGTCTTGGCAGGAAATTCACGCTGAGTGAGCCCCTATGTTTGCCCTGCCTATTCCCTCACAATTTATGACACTGCCTAATTTCATCCTCACATTATTTCTAGGCTTCGATAAAGAAAGGGGGTCAGAAAAGGCAAGTAACTTGTCCAAGATCCAGCAAGTGAAGGGCAGGACCAGGACTAGATCCAGCTGACTCCCCAGTCCATACTCTTTCCACTATATACCAGGATGCTTCCTCTCAGGACATGGAAGCACACCAAGGTCAACATTGTGATGAGGGCTCTTCAATGTGCCTGTGCACGAGTCATATTTAGAGAGGTAAAGAGGGGTACAGTCTTAGGTTTGATCACTGAGGAGGCACAGATCACAACCTGTAGAAGCTAGGCAGGACCTCAGTTTACAGATAGGGAAACAGAGGTCCAGAGAAGAAGCATGACTTTCCCATGGCCACACAGTAAACTAGTGCCAAGTTAGACTAGGTCTCAAGCCAGACAACAGCTTAGCCAAGATTTCAACTACATCCCCCTGGTATTCTGCAAGTAATTTACATCTTATTCTGATGCTGACTTGCATAAAAGTCTCCAGTGTCTTCCAGAACTTGAGATCAAAACTTTGTCCCATCCAGGAAAAACTGCTGAAAGAGCTCTTCCCTGGCAGCCACCATATTTCCTGCCTCCTGAGCACATTATTCAAGGACTGGATGCCCCACCTACAAAGCCACATCCACTGTAGCCTTTGGATGGCCCAGCCGCTGAGGGTCATGGCTGATGCTACAGATGCTAAGTCTTGGTCAGCATCCTGTCTAAGATGCGGATACCACTCTCAGCTTTCCTGCAGGAAAGGCTGGCACATCTCCCATCCCCAAAGGCAAATCTTTTCCACCTTCATGGGTGAAGATCTAAGGCTGCTCATGGGAGGGTTGGTGATAGGATGGAGGTTTTGAAACCTGCAGACCAACTTTGGAACCAGCTCAGACCTCTCCATCTCTGGTGCAGTGCAGCACCCCTGAAAACCTCCGACTGAGTGCGGAAAGATTTGCCTTTGGCTCGATATGTAAAAACTCTCCAGCAATAAATTTAAGCAATTCCATTTGGGACTCTCACAATTTCCTCCACTCAGGCAAACTGCTTTTTATTTCAAACGTTCCTGAAGGAAATTGGCCAATTGCTTACTTCAACTGTCGATGCCATTATGCTGAGCCTGATGGCAAGACACAAATGCAACCTGGGGATTTCTCTGCATTGGATCTTCACAGAACTGGCCACTGGACCAGGGGTCCGGCCCAGAAGGGCCATGGATAGTGACCTTCTAGGAGATCCTCAGAGCTCCCACAGAAGAGAACAAGGTGGCTGGAGCCAGGGCAGGGCTCCAGAGAACCAGGCAGAAGGGAGCATAACATTCAGCCTGGCCCTTTACATTAACAATAATGTCTTCAATCCGAGGGGGTGAGGTCGCCTCCAGCCGGTCTGGGTCGGCACTGGCAGTCAAGGAGACTGACTGGAGGAGGTGGGAGGTAGCATTAGAGTCCAAGGAATCTGATATGAGCAACAGCAGCTCCATTTATCGAACGCTTCCTTATGCCAGCTGCTGGGCTAGGCATTTTACGTGCATAACCGCAGTAAATCCAAACTCCTTACCCTGTTCGCTGGAACCGTGCCTGGTACCTGTAAATACTTATACAAGTGTTAGCGAATGCTGTGGTTGTTAACAAGGGGCTTCCAATGAACCCCCCAGCCCACCCTCCCTGGTTTGGGAGAGGCAAGCTGATTCTACAACTTCCTAAGTCATCTTAGCTTCAGAGGGGGACTTGATGGGAGGCACTGATCATTAGAACTGTCCCTAGTTTGGACGTGGAACTGATTGGTCAGTGGTGTGGCCCCTGGTTTCCTAACCCTGATGCACGACACGTTCTGAGTGTGAGTCTCCCCAGGAGCCCACCCAGGCTGGCTCAGACACGGTGTTTGCAGCTCTAGTCACCTGCACCCACTGGGGTCCCTCCTCCGCTCTCCCCCCGACAGTAGGAAAGATTTCAATACCTGACACTGCAAGAAAAAGGAAGGAAGCATTTACTCTTTACAGGCAAAGCAGAGTGTGGTAAGCCACTCCTGCCTCCAGCATTACCATGACAACACCTGGGGGACATCCTGGCTGAGAGCTGAGGTCTGTGAAGCTGAGTGGCTGTCTCAGGTTAACAAGATCTGGAAAGACTTCTCCAGGCCAAGCAAAAGGGAGCAACCAAGGGCGTCATAAATTAGTCACTCCCCCTTCACAGGGTAGGCTTGGGGACATGGAAGCAGGTCCCTTGGTGACTGATCCGTTTTGAAATGTGCCATATACAGGGCTTCTGAGCTCCACTCCTCTCACCCCCAGCCCAGAGGGCACCTGTGGCTCCCTTCTCTCCATAGCTTTCCAGACTTCAGAATGGATCTTGGGCCCCCCAATGCCAATGTGGCCCCCCAATACCAAAGCTGTATCAGAGTCACAAGAATACATTAAACATCTACTATTTTCTGGCACTAGGCCACTTAACTAGGGATACAGTGACAAAAAAACAAAAGGGTCGGCCTGGGTTCTCCAGGAAGCAGAGCTTAAGGCCAAAACAAACATGAGAGACGTCCATTGAGGTACGCTTCCAAGGAGAGGGCAGAGAAAGTGAAAAGGGGTCATGTCAATCAAATCTGGGCCAAAGCAGTAGAGACGCAGAGACATTGGTGGGTACTCAGGGATAATGGAGAAAACCGTATTCACAGAATGCCTCTCAGGATGAGTACTCTCTATGTTCGGAGATTTTGATAGATTTCAATATGCCAGTCGTGGGGTGGAGCCTCAAGGCTCGTGCTTAAGATGTGATAGGCGCCTTAGTGTCTTGCAAGGAGGCTGAGTCTGGTTATCTGCGGCACTTGGCTGGTGCTGAGGGGGGCTGCCCTGCTCAAGACAGGAGGGAGCAGAGCCACTTCTCCCCTGCCCGCACCCCTCCCTCCTTAGAGATGCCGAACAAACCTGGAAGTTTTGATTTGAAGGGTGCCAAATTTTCATCCCACCTGGGATACCCACAGCCTGACTCCATTGTCAGGAGCCCCACCAACCTGAGGAGACAGAGTGGCTATAAGGCAGGTGTCTGAAGGGTGGCCAACTATCCACCTTACCATACCCTAAGGAGTGAGGAGGCCTGGAGATGTTTAGATGGGCCGCGTGGTCTGCAAGCCTTCAGACTTTAGAGGAGACCCGCCCAGTGGCTAAGCATGCAGGGTCTGCCCTGGGCCAAGGAGACACCAACGCCAAAGGAACCAGCAGTGAGCAGAATTGCTGGACTTCCCAGCAAGGTGGTCTGCAGTTTAGCACACAAAGCAGATACACCAGCCTCTCCTCCAGGGCCCCGAGTGTGTAAAGTAAGGACTCCTCTGCCCTTGAGTTGCTCAGATCGATTGGGGGACAGAGCTATGCAAATAGAAAATTAACGCAGGCATTGAGAGTTTGGCTCACATCATACTAGGTGCTGCTGGAGGCCAGAGAAGCCCTTTTTGGAAGGATAGGAAGTCAAGGCTGTGGTGGAGGGAAGGGGACAGGGGAGATGCGGGAAGAAGTGGGGCAGTGAGAGTAAAGCAGTCCCAAACAGAAGGAAGGCGATGAGCAAGGAAAGAAGGCGTGAAACACAGTACATACAAGGAACACATCATACGGGTTGTTGGAACACCGAGCCCATGCCAGGGAGTGATGGAAGATGATTCTGCCCAGACAGGAAAGAAGGAATGAGATTGGGAAGGGTCTTGGATACCATATGTTACTTGGGCTTCCATCTTGGAAGATGATGGAGGCCATGGAAGGATTTTCAACATGGGGATGACCTAGTCCCATTTCTAAATTTCTTGATACTAATGCCCTGTTTGTTTGTTTGTTTGTTTTTTTGTTAGTTTCCACCTGCCTGCACCCTGACTATTCTTCAGGACTTCCCTGAAATCCCACCTCCTTCGACAAGCCCTCAGGACTTACACAGGAAGCTCGCTGTTTTCATTTGACCTTTACCCCAGCCACAGTTGACCCATTTCTGGATCTGGGCCCCCCACTAGGCCATAAGATCCTAAAAACCAGGCTTGGTCATCATCATTCCCATGTTCCAGTTCCTTGTGCTGCTGGCAGAAGGCACCCTGAAATGCAAAGCATTGCATACGTGTCTCCTGCTGCCACCACTATGAAGACGGCTATTATTCCTACCAGCAGAAGTTGCATTATTGGAGTTCTTTAAATACTGAGTAATCCCGTTGCTATAAGGATGTAATCTCTGCCTGGGAACCCTCATGAAAATTGACGAACCTAAATGCAAAGAGTTTAGGATTTGTAGGCTGAGGAGGTGAATTAAAATCCTGATTCTACCATTAACTGAATGAGGAGACCCCACATCTTGAAAGAGAACAAAGGGTTAAGAAGGCGCTGGGGGGTCAGATTCCCCAGGAGCAACACCTGGTGAAACCTGGCTCCTTCTTCCAGCTGGCCACGAGTATGCTTACACGTGAGAGGCGCTTTGGGCAGCCAGTCCGCAAACCCAGCCCAATGAGACAGACTCTACCCCTCAGCACCTTACAATGGAAGCCGGGGGTCTGCCCCAGGACATCCCTTTAGAAGCTTCTAATCAGGTAAAATGGATGCTATGGCAGCCTAGCCATGCGTTCTCTGGGACTGGGCTAAGACATCAGGTTGGAAGTGTCCACAGGATCAGGAGAGGCCCAGATGTCAAGGGATCCCTGTGACCTGTGTCTTCTTCCGCCCCCCAGAGACTGAGCAAGCAGGGAAACCACGACAGCACAAGCCAGCAGGAGGTGCAGACTTACTGGTCAGTCCTGCCTATAGCTCCTTGTCATCATCATGGGGCAGAGCTGTCTGCAAAGAGCTCATCTATGGAAACTGTCAACAAACACCAACACAGTCATATAAAGGGGCATCTGGCCACAGTCTGTGTCCTCCTCCACTGACCATCAAAGTGGACACAGCTGAGCTGGCTTACCCACCAGTGGCCTGTCCTCACACTCGCTTCCAAAGCTGCTGACCCATCAGAATCTGAGGCTTGCTCTGATAGAAGAGGGTGCTCATTACCCCATTAAGATAAAAACAAGCGCATGCAATATGAACTGAGCAGAAGGAAGCATAGTGAGAGGCAGAGGAGTGATGGCCATTCACACCAGGGCCACTAGGAAAATAGCCCTTCCTGGCTCTCCTCCCACTTCTCCACCATCTCCAGGCCTCCTTAAGCAACACTTGTTCAATCACAAGGGGCCTTACCACACTGCCTATGAGTTTGAGTACCATTCGCATTTAATGTTGGTGGGTTTTTTTTAGGTGAAGGGTCTCAGAAAAAGTGGAATTCTTTTTCTGAATTGCAGCGGCCCTGTTGTGGTGCCTGATTTTCATACCTTTCGTGGTCTGGTTCATATTTGGGGGCTCAAAGCTGGCACAAGGACCCAACAGCAAAGGAACTGGATGAACGGATCAGTGCCAGCCTGGAGGGGGAGAGATTACAGGCCAGTATATGGAACATCTTTCTAAGCCTCAAAAATGCCTGAAGAAAGAGCTTGCCGACCTCACAGGTAGTGAGCTCCCTGTCACTAGAAAGGTTCAACCAGATGCTGGAATAACTACCTGGTGGAGAAGTTGTAGAGGAAAGGCATGAATCTGTAAAGGTCTCTCCTAGCCCTGAGCCCATGATTCTGTGTCTCTTACAGCCTCTGCACTTAAGAAAGTCTCCTGCTCAAGTTGTGTGCCCTTGCCACTTTGAGGAGCTAGTTCTTTGACGGAAAAGAGACTGTGCCAAATGGCAGCAGAAACCTACTTTCTCTCTGTTTTCTTGTGTGCAATGCCTCCCCAGAGGCAGGCAACACCAACCTTGTTCTTCCTGTTCTAAACCACAACTAGGGTTTAGTCCAGGGAAGGCAGTTGTTTTTTTATTTGTTTTGTTGGGTTTTTTTTTTTAAGGCTTGCTATCCTCCAAGAAATAAATAAAGATGATGTGAGTAAGCAGAAGGGGCAGGGATCCAGGCAATCTGCAGCTGTCCCCCAGGATTTTACTTTTTGGGGAGCTTCTCAGTGGGATCACCCTAGGCTCTCCCTAAAGATGCTGTGATTGGCTCATAGGAGGACACGTGACCAAGATGGATCAATCCATTTTCCATTCAAAAATCTGAACTGCAGGACAGAGCTGCCAGTTGAGAACTGAGTCAAGCTAATAGCAGTGCTTTCGGGCCAGCTAGGTGGTGGCATCCCCTAGGAACAGAAGGCAAATTCTTACAGGGAGTTGGGTCCTTACCGGAAGCTGGGTCCGGCAAGTCCACCCGGTGATTCTTCTGTCTAAAGTTAGAGAAGCTTTGCCCTGGAGAGAAGGAATCCCATGAATTCAACTAGATTGTTCCATGTTTCTTTGAATTCTATGAGACACTGAAATATATTTCCAGTAAATCAAATACATCTCTCCTCACACTACTTCCAATTGGTTTCTATCACTTCAACCAAGAGAACCTTAACTAATGCAGCTGGTTGAGCTTGGGAATAACAAAAACAGACTTCCATCCCCCAAATCCTCACCACCGGCTCCCATCGCTGGCCCACAGAGGAAGGTGTCCCATTCCCAGACCACTTCCTGCTGCCCCAGGGGGAATCCCCCTAATGCCATCTCCCTCCCCTCTTCCACCTGAAGCTGTTTGAATTTGCTCTTTTATTCACTTGTTTTTCAGTTCACTTTTCCCCCATCCTTTATTTACCATCTCAACTTAGAACGTATCGTGTTACCGAAACACCTTGAATTCCCCTCCTTTGGTCAATGCTATGAAGGTGCCGCCCAGATTGTCCCTCTGTTCTCCAAAGCAGAGGCATTCCCCACTTTGTCCCAGGAATGCATTTCTTTCAGGAAGTTGGAAACTTCTCACAGTAGCATCCAGGGTCACACAACTAGTAAGGGACACATTCAGACACCAAACCAAGTCTGCCTGACTGCAAAAACTCATGTTCATTCCACTGTATCACTGCTTTCCATCTGCAAACTGTCTCCTTAATCCTCCTTCCTTCCCCTAAGTGAGAAGCAGTAGCGGAGCTGAGAGCCTCCCCTTCCCTCCCCCAACCCGAAGACTGTGGTCTGCAAAGCAACAGATTCTGCTCTTTATTTCCCTACCCTCCTTATTTGTGTGTGTGTGCACACATGCATACAAACATACACATATGTATACAAGCATGTGTGCATATATGTGTTAAAAGTCAGTTCAGTTCCAAACAGCTGTTTGAAAGTTCATTTGTTTGCAAGTCCAAAGAACCTAGTGAAGGTTAAGCTTAAAATCCCCACGTACATTTTTCCACCAAATCGAAGACTGAGTTGGCTCTTTGCATAATCTTCTGTTTTGCTCTGATAGGTGTTCTTTTTCCAAATTATCCCTGGTTCTCCCACTTTGAAAATCCTCTGAGGTGGATCAACCCCTCCTTCCAGATCTCTGTGAGAGAAGTCCTTAGCAGCCACAGTACCAACATCACTCTGACCTTGTGTAGATGGTAGGGACCCTGAGCCTGTGGCATCTTCGTGGCTCACAACAGCTGTAGCACTTCCACCGTGGCCATGTTCTCAGACCCCTCAGGCATCTCCTGGGCTCACGTCAGACTAGTGAGCCTCCACTGATGCTGCTCCTCTCTGGCCCTATACCTAAAAGTTTTCCTACTTCTTTGATTTTTCAATTGCTTCTCATCCTGTTTTGCTGATTATTGTCAACGGCATGGGCACGGCATTTTTTACATGTTTCCTGATTCACTCTTGGTGCTTTACAATCACGCCATTGTCGAAAGGTGCATCCCATTTTCACTTGCAACATCCATTTTCTCACCACTTCCAATTTCTGAAATTATTATGCCACTTTGGTTTCCATCGTAACCATATGTCTCTTCTAACTAGCATTTCCAACACGTGCCCTCACTGCTTCTCCACTTATTGGCCATGATGATAACAATGTTTATAAAACACCATCAGTCTAAGCAGGAACTCAGCAAACATTCCTTAATAAAGCAAGGGAAAACCGTGCCAACCACTGTCGCCACCTTTTGGTGGCAGGAAGAGATGACATGCTTTTGCTGTGGAGCAGGGAGCAGCAAACTTTATTTATAAATAAAGTTTTATTGGAACACAACCATGTCTATTGTATATGTCACCTCTCAAGTTAAAAATGGCAGCATTGAATAGTTGTGACAGAAATCATGTGGTCCTCAAAGCCTGAAGTGTTTATGATCTGGTCCTTTGCAGAAAAAGTTTGCCAATCCCTGCTCTGAAGCATTTATGGAAACTAATAACTTTAAAGTTTGTAGGTAGAGGAATATATAGCTTGAGACCCTACGTGACTCAGATAAATGACCCTTGTGAAGCTCTTTTGCATGAGAGCCTTTGAGAGAATTCATCCTAAGGGGGGAAAGGACCAAATTCAAATGGCCTGACCCAGTCAGAAAGATTTAGTCAATGCACAGAGGAAAATTTCTCATTACTCATTACGTAGTGGCTGTAACTCCAACCCATCCTTAGACCATTTCTGTGGATACATGTCTGGATCTTGGAGGAAAGAAGCCTTATCTCAGTCAACTATAACCTAAATAATTTTGCATGACAAACCATCTCAAAACTCAGTTGCACACAGCCACAAGGACTCATTCCTCTCTCTAGCATCTACAGGTTGAAAAAGGAGGTTCTGCCTCAAGCCACCGGTCTGCTGTGTCTGGTGCTGTCCCCCATATCTCTCATTTTTCCAGGACAGTGGCCTATCCAGGAAGTATGTTCTTCTCCTGTCAGTGGCCAAAGCCCAAGAAGTCAAGTCCAACTGCATGAGCACATTTCAAGCCTTTGCTTGTTTTACATCTGCTACTGTCCCATTAGCCAAAGCAAGTTACATGGCTAAGCCCAACATTAATGGCTGGAAAATACACTCCTTTCATATAGGTTCGGGAGAAGGAAATGAATATTTGCTGAATGATAAAATACTTCAGTAAAGACTGGAAAGACTGTGTCATCAAGCTCTACAGAATTTTGGGATGTCTCCAAGACAGTGCCACATAAAGGAGAGAAAGGCTTTCTCCTTTTCTTTCCACCTTCACAGCAGACCTCACTCTGCCTTGACACTCAGGACTGTTCCTTAAGAGATGGCAGCAGTTAGCCAGCGAAACAGCAATGAGGCAAGGGTGGGCCTGGTGGACACCCCCAGGCAGGGCAAAAGAGCAGGAGGGCTCAGTAGTTTACCCAGGAATGCGGAAGGAGAGGTTGCACCTGTAGATTCCAACACCTGCACCTGTAGATTCCAACACCTGCAGAGAGCTGCAGAAGTGCCTATAGGGGTCAGCCATGCCCAGTGGAGCAGCAGCACCCCCTAGAGGAGAACATGGTACTCAGTGAAACAGCGGCATACTTGTTCAGACTGGTCAGAGACACATACAGGGATTCTCATGAAATGGTGAGATTTTTCACAGGAAGCTAAGGTGGGGACACAAGGCAGTGAAACCTGAATCAGCTCGTTGGCACCCACAGATTGATGGATCCTGGAGAAATTTAAATTTTACAAATTGGGATCTCTGACCCCAAAACCCAGGCTGATCAGAGCAGAGATTTCCTTAAACACACATATGTGCACACGTGTGCAAACACCCACAGCACCAACACCCTTAAGTCCCACATATTAGGGAGAAGCAGAGCATTAGACTCTCATAACATTTCCTTCCTTCCTTCCTTCTATAGACTCATCAAACATAGATTCCGACCAATTCTAACCAAGACAGGCCAGTGAGCTGTAACTAATCCTATACCCAGGGAAAAAGCAGCCTCAATTCTGGAGTCTCTGGAGAAGTGCACTGAAATGCATCTTTGTAGGGGAAGCTCCTCCCTGCTCTCCATCTGTCCAGCCCCACCAGGCCCTGTAGCTGGTGATCATTAAGCAGTAAGTGCAGTCTTAATGGTGGCTAATGGTGGGCTTAAGTACTCGTTACTCGAAGGAACTCCTGGGGTTGGCTCACTTACATGTATTGAGTGGTCCTACAGACCCACGGAACTGCTCCTCCTAATGAGATCGACCAAACACTGAATTAGAGTCCAGGAAATATCTGGGGAGGGGAAGGGAGTGCTGCCAAGGCCCTCTGTCCAGGCCCAATGCGAGACACAGTCTCCTTTGCTATTTCCTCCAGAGGACCCATTGTAAGGGCCACACTATAGGAATTGAATAGCTAGGGTGCTCTTGGTAGTTAATAGTTACAGCTGTCTCCACCTCCACCTCCACCTCTGCTCCACCTCAGTCACCATTCCCATGACAACACCCTATATAATTCGTGCTCAACCAGAGCTGTCTTGCCTCAGAAATCCATTCTCCTCAGATTACCAGCCCTCCAGCTCTCACCCACCTGCCTCCCAACTCCCTGCCTTTCCTTTGACATTCTCTATCCTGGTCATGGCCACATGTTTCTCCCTAGTGTTCAAGCCAGAGACCTAGGCATCATTTGCAGTACCTTCCTCTCCCTGGATCTCTTATGTCATCAATCTATTCCAAGTCCTATGGACTCTTCCTCTTAAACATCTCTTTAATCTGCCCACTCCTCTCCATCTTCTTTGTCTGACTTTCTCATCTTTTGCTTGGACCACTTCAGTGGACCCCAATGGCAGGGACCCAGTTGCATCCATCTTTGTACCTCAAATATTGCATCCAGGTCTGCCCAAGATAAGGACTCAGAAAATTCTGACTGACTGACTGAATGAATGAATGAATGGATGGATGGATAAAAAGCCCAAAACAGATTTATGAAAAATTATTCTCAGCTGTCTCCTTTCCTCAATACTGGATGAATGTACTTGGACTTGTCACTACTCTACTTTAAGCCTGTTCCCCCACCTGCTAAACAGAGATAATTCCATCTCAGTTAGGGTTGTTATAAAGATGAAAGGAAGTTATGCTAAAAGAATTGTGTTCTGCTGCTAATAATAATCTGAATAACAATGACCTAAGCCAAGTGGAATTTTTCTTTCTTCTCTGGTAAGAAGCCAGGAAGATGCTGTTGCTAGTATTGGCCCAGAGGAAGACTTTTATGATATTCTTGGCCTTTTCCTTATGATTAAGTCACATTTACAGACGAGCGGCCGTATCTCCAACATCAGCTCACATTCCAAGTACAAAGAAAGGGAAATGCCAAGGGCAAAGAACAGAAGGGGTAGATGTCTACTGAGGTGGGTCCTTTTAGAGAGCTCCACACACTTAAAATTTGGTTAAAAAGTAAAGCTTTGGACCAGATATCAAACATCTGCTTGAATGACTATCAGTCAAGGTCCTCCGTTGGAAGTATTGGAAACATCTCTGGCTTTACTTATTTTTTTTAAATAATTTCTTGGAATGATATTGACGACTCAGAAAATTACTAGGAGATTAGGGGCCAGGGTTAGAAAATAAGCAAGAACCAAAGGCTCCCCCAAGGGCCATGCACAGGAAATGGTCTAACCAGGATACTCTGGCTACTACAGCAGGAAACCACTGACACTATCCACAGCTACTGCTACCACTAGATATCACATGACCACCATGAATGAATTCCCAACCATGGTTCTTTCTTTCTTCTTTCCCTCCTTCCTTCCTTCCTTCTTTCCTTCCTCCCTCCCTCTGTCCCTTCCTCCCTTCTTCCCTTCCTCCCTGTCTTTTTGTCTTTCTTTCCTCCTTTCTTCTTTTTTTCACCATTTGCTCCAGAGTCAAAGTCTTGGGCAGAGCCCTGTGTATCAGCAAAGATCTTGGCAGAAATTAGCTGCCAAGCAGACAATAAATCAAAAAGCTATTTATAAAGGGATTGGAAAGGTGTAGAGAAACCACAAGAAGGGTCAGCATTCTAGGGTTCGCAACAGCAAGGTGCTGTGATTGACCTGAAGAGGCAAGAAGGGGGGTGGTTACTGAAACCCAGAATATCACATTCTCTGTGGGCCATTAGGTCCAGCTTTCCCAACCAGTATAACAGTTGGTATACCAACCCAGGATACTAGTACTTCTCAAATGTGGTCCCCGAACCAGCAGCAGCAGCATCTGTGAATTGTTAGAAATGTAAATGCTTGGGCCCCACCCCAGACCTGCTGATTCAGAAACTGGGGGTGGGGTCAAGCCATGTGTGCCTTCAAAAGCCCTCTAAATGATTCTGATCCTCAAGTTTGAGAACCACTTTAGCACACCAAATTTTGTCAAATTTTGTGAGATTGAAGAGCCAGATTGTAAATATTTTAGGCTTTGAAGGTCATACAGTTTCTGTCTCAGCAACTCAACTCTGCCTCCATAGGGTAAAAGCAACTCTAGACAGTACCTAATGTAAGCACAGCCGTATTCCACTAAAACTTTACTTACAGAAACAGCTNCAGCAACTCAACTCTGCCTCCATAGGGTAAAAGCAACTCTAGACAGTACCTAATGTAAGCACTAAATGTATTCCACTAAAACTTTACTTACAGAAACAGCTATTTGAATTTCATGTCATTTTCATGCATCACTCAATATTCTTCTTCTCAATTTTTTTAACTATTAAAAAAGGTAAAAACTGGGGCACTGGATGGCTCAGTGGGTTAAAGCCTCTGCCTTCAGCTCAGGTCATGATCCCAGGGTCCTGGGATCATGCCCCGCATCGGGCTCTCTGCTCAGCGAGGAGCCTGCTTCCCCCTCTCCCTCTGCCTGCCTCTCTGCCTACTTGTGATCTCTCTCTCTGTGTGTCAAATAAACAAATAAAATCTTAAAAAAAAAAAAGACAAAAACCATCCTTAACACCAAGGTTCTACACAAACAGTCAGTGGGCTGGATGTGACCCGCAGGGGCAGTTTGTCGACCCCTGGAGTCGATGGTTAGCACCACCCACAGAGCTCAAGCTGGAATGTTCAATTGTGAATCCCAGGGGAACACACCCATGGCAATGAATTGGAAGAAACTGTGCAACCCTTATTCTCTTCCCTCCCTCTATGTCCTCCCAGTCATCCCCAGGAGCTAAACTGCTTCCTGAGATGCAGAGCAGGGTGGAGAAGGGTGGAGAATAGATCTGCGGAGCTGGGGGTGGCCTATGGAAGATTCCATCACACTCAAGTCAGGGGCTAGAGGAGGGAGACCTCTCTCCTTCCGTTCCCTAGAGGGGACACTGGTTCCCAAAAGAAGGGGACAGGGTATAGCAAAAATATAACATGACTGTCCCCTACAACTGTCTGTTTTTATTAAGTGCGAGTCGTTGTCTTGGAGTCCTGTTGATACAGCCCAAATTTCACTCATACTGGATGTAGAGGACTCACAGCCACCACTGAGTTAAGATAGAGAGATAGCCCTCCGCCAACCCCCATGTGCCAAGGGAGAGTTCCCAGAGCACATGTCATCCAGAAGTTCCCCAGAACAGCAGCACGACTGGCTAGGTGGACTTCAGACCTTTTCAAAGCATGGGTGCACATGCATCTGTCAGTACACATTGTCCAGCCTCAGTCAAAGGAGCAGACCAGGGTTCAGCACAAGCAACCGGGCCCTGTTTCATTTTTCCCTGGACACTCAGCGCTGAAATCAATGACAGTGTTTCATTTCACATCCGAGAGGGATCCTTCTCAGCAGTTTACTTGGAACGTTAACCAGCCCTGGAGGCTCCTGTTAGGCCAAGGCCACCGTGGGGACCATAGCTATAAACAGTCTTGTGTACACACATACATCACACTCAGCACACAATCACCGTTGTCACACCTGCACATCTGGAAAATTCCCCCAGACAGCTCAGCTTAAGCAATGCTACACACGCTCATACACAAATACAGACATGTGTATCTTCCTTTCAAAAAGAACTGTGCTACAGAAAACACTATAAGCTATCTACTTAAAATCCCAGAGGCCCTGTGTGGGAGGCAGGTCAGGGACTCGGTGAGAGGAGGAAGCTTGAAACCAGACATAAATGGAGTGGAGGCAGTCAGGTTTATCCTAAAGTTGTTTTATGCCTCAAACAATAGTTATTGACATCTCAGAAGGTAGAAAATGGGGAAGCAAGCATCTTACACTATCCACTTAGTGGAATGGCTATCCGGAAATAAGTTCTGGGAGAGAAAGATGGACTAAGAAGGATCTGTCTATAATGAAGACAGCTCCAGTACTACAGACACCTAGATCTGAGTTCCCACTGCACTGATTAGCTGTGTGACCTTAGGCAGGCTACCGCACCTCTCTGAGCTGTTCCCCAGGTTTATAAACAGGGTTACTGTGAAAGTTCAGTGAGATGACCAATAGGAAGTACTTAGCATGGAGTAGGCATTCAACAAATGCCATTTCTCTTTTCTCCCCCTTCCTATGGAGGGAAAGAAAGGGACCTGAAACTCCTTCTCCAGGAAACACTGAGCCTTACCTCACACACTCAAGTCACCACATCTTAGCCATTCTACTATAATTTCATTTCTGTTCCTAATGTGATCCATCCTGGGTTGTTGGATCTGCTTTTGACCCTGCTGTTTTTAGGTCTCTGTCTAGTTTTTAGATTTAATACTGGAATTCCACTTTCTGTCTGCAAACCCTGACTCTGCATCTTGCCTCAAGTCCATCCTGCCTTTTCCCTGTTTGTTTCTCCCTCCCTCTCTCATTCCTTCCAACCTCCCTTCCTTCCTCTCTTTCTTCCCTCCCTCGTCTCTATGACAGCTATAGGAAATCCGCAGCCCATCTTGTGCTGAGCTTGCAACCTAACGGGTTGTCCCAGAAACAAGACAAATGTGGTCCCTGATCTCAAGGGCCTTCAGTCAAGTAGGAGAGACAGACAATGAATAAATATATAACAGGATGTTTAAATGAAAGTGTTAGCCAGGGCACCAAGAGACAATAGCTCCCATATTTCAAAGGTGCTAGACCATATATAGAATTTACAAAAGAGGTTGTCAAAGCCAGTATCACATCAAGTGTACATGCAGGTCAAAAGTTGGATTTGGGGGAAATATTTTAGCAAAGAATTTCTTGGTATGAGCTGTGCAGTACAGCCCACCCCCTCCCAGGGAGAGGAGTGGGAGGCAGTGGTAATTGCTGCTACTGATCACCAGTGTTAGGTTTTTCTCTATTTCTGGGCACCAGAGATATTGTACCCCATCTACCTGCCTTGGAGTTAGAGATGACTGCGTAATTGCTTTGGCCAACAAATCTCATGGCAGAGTACAATCTTCCAGCCCCCTCTTCCCTCACTGTAGCAACAGTAGAAGCATTTTTTCTTATTACTTAATTCTACTGAAGCTCTTCAACTCATCAATATGTATGCCAAGTGCTTAAAGGAGAAAATATTGACAATATCTGAATGAATACCTAACATCTAGTGAAGGTAACAATCATTCTCTCACATGAAGCAAAAGTGAAGTTTACTAAAAATACTTTTTTCTCTCTGTGTCACATTTTTTAAATTGTGGTAAAATATATATAACATAAAATTTACCATTTGAACCATTTGTAAGTGTACAGTTCAGTGGCATATGTTCACTCTGTTGTGCAAACATCACCACCACCAACCATCTCCAGAACTTCTTCTGTAGATGCATTTTTGATATGGAGATGCCCTGGACTGAAGCAGCCTGGAATGCCAAGTCAACACTTGGAGGACAACTGCCGTAAGGGTTTCTGGAGCCACGGAAGAGCCAGAAATGAACTTGTGTAGTATTAAGCACTTTGGTAGGATGCTATTAACTCAGCAAAACCTGGCCTGATCTGATGAATGCAGAGATGCTAACTCCTAACCCCAGGGTGACAGGAGAGTGTCTTTGAGAGACCACTTGGAAAACTTAAATGGGATCCCTGTAGTCTCACTTGAGAAATCCAAATGTCAAGAGGCTGGCTGCAGCAGCCTGTAGTGCAGAGGAGAGGGCTATAGTTTGGAAAGAAACTTGCTTCCAGAGTGTGTCAGAGCACAGGAATGACAAAGGTTTAACCAGACTCTGAAGTAAGTCAAGTGCAAGAGTGAGCCAGTGTAGAGTTCATCTTAGGTCCTGTGAAAAAGAGAAAACAGTCACTGCTGGGTACCCAGGAGAAAGCAAATAGTCAAAATAAAGATGCATGTGTTCTAGACTGGAATCTGCTGGTGAAAGATCCCCAAGTAATGACGTGGGCATCTCCAACACGCCACAAAAGCACCCATCAGAGAAAGAGTTCACCTTCAGTATCTGCCAAGTACAGAGAGAGTGTGTTGAAGCTGGTCACCTCCATAAAAACAGTCAGGTGAGAATACTCTGCTTCCCTTACCTCTCCTGGCACTCCCCTGTCCCATCCTGGAGGTGTTATAAACATGGCTAGCAAGGTGGCAGAGGAGTAGAAGTACCAGGTGAAGACAGGAGAAGACACCAACCCTATACATCTCCCTTCCCCTCGGCTTGCTGCCTGCAGCAGTCCGCAGTGGAAGAAGGAAGACAGCGTGCCTTTAAGAAAGATGGCGGTCGGTGCTGCAGATTCTAATTACTAAGTTAGAAATAGAGTTGGAACTTAGAGAATGCATAGGACTTTGTACTGCTTAATAACAGCCATAGCTGTCAGGGGCCCAGCTGAGTTTTCATCCAGAGGCAAGGGAACGAGCCCCCACAGAATGGATTTAAACTGGGACAGCGGAGGACGAAAATAAAGTTGCTTTATGATTCCATCCCACAAGTCATGCTTATTCAACATAATGATACAAATAAATCTACAAATATTTTTCAAGATCAGCAAAGTCAGGTAAAAGATTTGATGGGAGTGTTATGGCTAAAGAAACTATTTGTGAACAAAAGTAAGAACTGGTCAGCCACAATCCCAGAACAAGAGGACAACTCCTGGAATGACCATGCCACTCAGGTCACTGTGTTCCATGGCCTTGATCCTTCCATTTCCAGGGGCATATTTGTGGCAAAGGCAGAGGCTGATTCTTCAGGATGTCTTAGTTTCACACAATTCAGCTTTCAAATCACATAATTAAATCCTATTCTTTGGATTCCACATGTCCCAGGTGTGATGGAAATGGTCCATTGGCTTTCTACATCCATTCCCATCTCCTTCTTCTGGACATACTGGAAAGGCTGGAAATTTTTTTTTTTAACCTAAATTTCCCAGACTCCCTTGAAGGTTGGGTTCTGGGTAAGAAATAGGTTTCACCAATCAGATACACTTAAAGGAGATATTTGCAGATAAAAGTAAAGCAGACACCATCTTCCTGCTGGTGAGCAAGGGGGTCAAGACACCAGTAGGCTTTTGTCAGACTATGTCTCAGTGTCCAGGAAACAGGGGTGGCATCAGCAGCAGATAGATGCTGAGTCGTGGGTCATATAGCTGTGTACTGTTGGACTCAGTGATTTCAGAGTCAACCGCCTAAGCTCCCGCAATCCAGATTTGTCAAACGCAATAGCTCTTCTGATAGATCCCTGCTCCTGGAAGTCATTCCTAGAGGCCCAGCTTAGAATCTTTCCTCCAACTTTTCCAACAATTTGAGAAGCACCTAATTCCTCATAATAAGTAAATCTCTTTCTTCTTAAAACATCCAGAGTTTCTGTTCCCACAACTGAACCCTGGCTTAAGCATGACAGCACCTTCTGATTGTAATCTAACTTCTCATTTTGTATGGCCTCAAAGAGAAAAGGCTCTTGTCAGATCACAAAAGTAACCATTCCCTGAGAAGTAACATTTCTCAATGAGGTCTAATGTCAGACATCAGAGTCTTATAAAGTTCACTGACATAAGTCAGTATTCCTAAGTCTGAGTCATTCTGTCATGGAATTCTGTGTTTCTATACATGATTTGGCTTAAGTCTGGACAAGGGTGAAATCCCCCAAGGAATATGCCACCTTGTAAGGCCTTAGGGAAACAGGACACTTAGCTTTCTGGTGACACCTCAGTTTTGTACATACCTTAACACTCAAATGCCCTGTAAGTCCTTGGTTCCTTCCTCGTCTCTATATTGCCACTCCACTCCTGGTAAGCGCCCCATCAGGCTCTTCTGCCCTTGTAGCAGATCGGGACAACCTGACCATATTCTCCATCCTTCATCTGCTTCCTCCTCCTGCTGCTGCTGCTTCCTATGACAAAATCACCACACAGCACGATAACCTAGTTAGTGGCCCATCAGAGAACCCCGTCGTTTTGGCTGGAAAAGCCCAGTCCTCAGGCATTTCCACCCAGGCATACCACACCCAAGAAACAAAGTGTGTTGTGCCTCCCTCGACCCCAGCAGGGACTCATGTGTCAACGTCAGTGAGTTGGCAGAGACCACCCAGACAATTCTCTCTTAACCGTTCCTTTGCTGGTTTCTATGTGAGCTCCCAGAACAGTAGATGATTTTGAAGACAGAAACTGTCCTATTTGTCTACATTCCCAACACCCAGCTCCGGACCATGCAGAGAGTAGATGTTTAGTGATAGTTTGATGAATGAATGAATGAATGAATGAATGAATGAATGAATTACACTTGTGTTTCTCTGCCTCTTTTCTTTCCACTCTCCCCTTGCACTTTATATACTAGCTACACAGGATAGCTTTCATTCCCTGCTCTCTCCCACCCTCTTCTTACATACTCTATTCCCCTATACTACATACATCCCCACCTTCAAGTCACCACTCACACCTCCCTTTCTCCAGGAAACTTCCCTGTCTTCTTAGACTAGTTTCTCCCATTAGACATTCTCACAGCTGCCTGTACTTCCTTCCTCATATCACTCCTCATCCCTGAGTGTAACTACTTGTCCAAGCATCTGTCTTCCCCCTCTATAGGTAAGCTGCAAGCAGGCAGTGGACCAGACACCTTAAATACTTGCCAAATGAATAATAAATTTCTCTTTCAAATGCATGCTTTAAGAGTTCAGACCTTTCTCCCAAGTACTCTCAGCCAGATTCTCTACCCAAAGAACACAGAAGGAAACACCAGTCTACATCTCTGCCTGCCCTCCTGGAGGACAGCCCACCTTGTCCCTGGCCTGCTACCAGGTCTGCCATGCTAAACTCACCCATCAGGTACCTCCAGTCTCTTGGGGATTGATATTTGTGTTATCTTTTATGCTGTGTTTAGTACAGTAGTTTGCTTTGACTCTCTATTTTCCTTTTATTTTACCATTTTTAGCCTATTTCATTCCTTTTTATTGTGTTTTTCCTCCTGTTTTCCTGTTTTCTTTATGACTATTTTAGAGGAAGTTCCACTGAAAGAAGGTGTAGCTCAAAGCAGCTGACTTGTCCTAAATCATGAACACTAAAATGTCGCTCCTCCTCTCCTCCCATCCCTCCCCACCAGGTGGAATTGCAGAGCCATTACCTGTGTCCAAAGAACTCTTTCTGGTCCAGTCCTGGGAGAGTCCCTGGACTGTAAGTTCTTCTCAATGGGATAGTGAAAACCTTCCCACCACCTGTCACTACATATGATCACAAAGGAGGGGAAAAGGCCAGGATTCCCTGGTCCCAGAATGCAAGTAAGTGCACCTCCAACTACTACCCTATTGTCTGTGTAGCCATCTGTGTTTCCCCAGAGCCAGGCTCAGGAGACTTCATCTCTGAAGAGTCAGAAAATCTCTCTAAAAAGTGAATAAATTAACAGAGTTAAGGAATGAGCGATTGAGTGAGAGAATGAATAGATTAGATGGGTGGATGGTAGGTGGATGAACTGAGGAACAATTGAGTGAATAAAAGGAATGAATGAATGGATGAATAAATAAAAGGATGAATAAAAGGATGAGATGGGCAGAGATATGGAAGAATGAATGAGTGAGTGAGAAAGTGAACAAGTGAATTAGCAGATCAGTGGTCAAATGAGTGAGCAGGTGAATGAAGATAAATGAGTTTGACTGAGCCCTATAAATCTGGCATAAACCAGGAATGAATTCCTAGCAGGAACCATAAACCAAGCAGTTCCAGAAAATGGAACCGGATACTAAAAATAAAATAAAGAAATTAAAAACAAAAACCGACATCAATACAGCGCTCACTGATCAGTGTCCAGAATCGATATGCACCTAAATGAGTCTCCCACATGGCCTCTTGGTCCCACCCATCGACCGTCACTGGAGCTGTGGACATTTCCCGAACAAAAGACTGAGAGATAGTGTTTGAGAGGGGTTGAGAGGTTGTTTACCTTAGTTGTTCTTGAGAGTCACAACAGGGAGCTTTCAAAAAATGATAATGCCTGGTCCCCACCCCCAAAGATTCTGATTTACCTGGATTGGGGGCAGAAGGAAGAGAGACTACTTTGTTTGTTTCTTTTTAATCTCCAACAGGATTCTGATGTGTAGCCAGAGTTGAACCACTGTCTCCACGGTAAATGGAATTTTGATGTGAGTACTTAAACAAACTCATTTAGATGCCAGTGACATCCTCATGTCAAACAAAACATTAGCCTTTATGCTGTTGTTGTTTTAACCCAGTAATATGTGAAACTTATACCCTTACTCTACAAGACTTCCTTCATTGCCTACCCTGCCCACATTCTCTGGGAGGAGCAGATTCGTTGCATGAGCCTCCCTTCCTCACCCTACACTTTGATTTTACAGGGTTGAACAGTTGGTCCAGGGTCAGAGTTCCAGAATAGAAATCAGTTGGGATAAGACTCAGGAATGGAGCACAATTCTAGAAAGGAGGGAGACACAGGGGCAGAGAGTCTCAAAGATGTCCAAAAGTCATGCCGCCTGCTCATTAAAAGCATATTTTTACATTTTGATGTAGCCATTTTAACACAGTAACATGATGATCAATACAAAATGTCCAAATGTCTTGTTTAGGAGAAAAACATGGCAGATGAGCTCTTTCTAAGCAAGGAAACAGCAAGATCCCTGGTGACCACCTGGCCCAAGAACAGGCAGGAAATTAGGTGGAGAATAAGCCAACCACTCAGGAAAACAACACAGGGTTCTTGGTGCCTGGAAACCAGAGGCCTAGGGAGGTGGTTCTCTGCTTCAAAGAAGGGGCTTATGCTTCTTTGTCCATTTCTTATGTCCAATGTCCAATTGAACCATTGGACAATTTCAACACTGTATTTTCTGCTTCTTTCTTGTCTGGGTTGCCTTCATTTTTAGGACAGTTATTTTTGAAAGGCCATTCTACTATCTCCACCATGCCAAAGAAATGAAACGAAAAGTATGGAGAAAAACGAAAACAGAGAAAAATCTCAAGATCTCTTGGGATGCACAATAAGGCAGAGGGAAGGTAGGCGTGGAGGATAGGAAATTGTTCACCTAGTCCCAGGTCCTAGTTCCATAAAGGAATGGGAAGGAGAGGAATCTTAGAACTTGAAATTTGCAGGAGGTAAATTCAGGATCAATAAAAGGAAGTGCTCCTTCACACCGCAGGGAACAAGTTTACACAACTCATCATCCCAAGAGGAGATGCAGCTGGAAGAAGAATAGGATCCCCCAACTTGCAGATATATATTAAATTATTCAAAGAGGGTGACATTGACATCTAGAGAAACAATCCTGTTCTTCCCTAATTTGCTTTTTAGTAACCTGGACTAAGACAAGATCCTGGACCGTAGGCACCACGAAGATGACCTGGTGTGCTGAGCCCATGCTTTCATGTGTGATCCGGGGTTAGCAATTGCCTAGGAAACTAACTTCCTTTTTTTCTGCTTCCTCCTGAGAAGTGCCAGTGACAGATTCCAGCTGTTAAACACCTTCTCTTTTCCAGAAACTATTACTTTATACCCACTGTTTAAATTTAAATCAAGCACCCAAAACTTATTGAGTACTTTTTTTGTGCTCACAACTCTACAAGGTACTATGGGTGGTAGAAAATGAAAAGAATGCATCTGGATCTTTAAGGAGTCTATGGTCCATGTGAGGAGACAGAATAAGCATGCATAATGTATTAAACAATTGACAGAGATACAAACAAAACCACTAGCAATGACTGATAGATACGGGAAACCACTACATGTTTGAGGTGCATCAGAGAAGGGGACAATAAGGGCAGAGGCCTTAGCCATTTCATGTTTAACGGAGTTATAGCAAAGTGGTTCAGAGTAAGGTCCTGGCTCCAGGCTGGCTGACTTCAAACCCCAGCTGTCCCATTAACTGGCTGTGGAATGTGGGTGAGTTACTCAATCTCTCTGAACCTCGTTTCTTTATCTGTGAAACGCAGATAACAATACCTTCCTCATGAAATAGTCAAAGGGTTAAATGAATCAATACACCCAAAGCCTGTACAACAATGCCTGAAATGTAGTAGGTGCTCAGTAAGTGTTCGATATCGCTGTTTTTATCTCTAGTAAGGGCCACCATGAGGAAAGTGGTGACAGAAATCAAGCCAAGGACTTCCTCAGCTATCAGCTCTGGTGAAGACAAAATTCAGATTCCTGGAACAGCCTGCAGAGTGCCAGGTGCTCTGGCCCCTGTCTACTCCTACATCTCACCTCACGCCCTCTCCCCTCCTCCCCACACCCTAGACATACTGCCCTTCTCGCCTCTCTTCCTTGAGCCCAACCACAAGCTCTTTCCCACCTCCCAGTTTCACACGCGACTTCCTTCAGCCGGGAGCCTCACTCCCCCTGCTCCTCACATGGCTGGCTCCCCTCATCCCACAAGTCTAGCTTAAATGTCACTTCCTCAGAAAGGCTTTCTGTTGCCATCTGTATCTGTCAGGGTGCTGGCGGGAAACAATGGCACACTTGCATGAGGATAATTCAAGGAGGTTTGATAAAAGGACTATTTATAAAAGCATGGAGCAAGACAAAGGGAGACCACAAGGGACAGAGCAGAAACAACCCTAGGCTGGAAGGATGAAGGAGCAGGACAATGGCTGCAGCCAGCCCAGGGTGATCCTGCACAGAGAAGCTAGGAGAGGAATTACTGCAACCTCATCCCCCTCTCTATCTCCTGCTAGAGATGCCATTGGCTAAACCTATTAGAATACTTACCAGATACTAGGCACACCATCCAACTTGAAGCAGGCTTCCCTTGTTGCCCTCAAAGTCAGAACTTAGTCTTTTTCTTAATCACAGCTAGAACAATTTATAGTTATTATTATTTTTTATAGTTATTATTTTACTATTTTTCCCCTTGCTTTAGACCAGTAGAACTAAAGAAGCTCAATTTTGCCCCAGAAACCCAATCTCACTCCTTTGTATCTAGATGAAGTCTGTATGATATGGACATAGGAGGAGATATAATCTCTCTCCAGGTGCCCTAGGAATAAATCATCTTGACTGCCTTTATTCTCCCTTTTTCCGCTCACATAGCCCTGGCAAATTATCTCAGGAAAATCATGGTTAGGAATTGGGTGGGCCATTGGCAGGTCGTAAAGTCACATTATGGAAGAACATGAGCAAAGGTCTTAATTTTTATTTATTTAAGATCCATCTCTCAAAATTGTCATAAGCTCTAGAACCAAGGTAACTTTGCTTACCATTGGGTATCCACTCAGAGACATCACTAGGAACATAGTATATAATTGACAAATGTTTGAGATGAATGAGTGAATAAAATTGCTGCTACCCAAGAAGTGATAGCAAAAGATCCAAACTGTATTGTCCAAAGATGTGCAGCAATCCCAAGCTTGACCCAGACCAGTAGTCAAGAATATCATTATGCAAAAGACCCAAGCAAGTGGACAGGGCTCCCATACAGGTAGAGACTTAACCTGGACCGGCAGGATCCTAGTTCCAGGATGGCAGCTGGCAAGAACCAGGCAAAGCAACAGAACCTCAGTTGGGGGGGGGGGTCAAACCCAGTGAGGAACTGGGATAGTTGTGAAAAGAAGCGACTCAGACTCTCTGTCATAGTAATTGACAAACCATCCATCCTTCATTCTCCACACCAGAGCCAGTGTGATTTTTCTAAATTATAAATCTGAGCATGCCATTCCCCCACTGGAACAAACCTCACTTTCTTAACAAACATTTATTGCATGCCTGTGATGTGCAAGCCCAACATTCTTAAGACAGTATACACATCCCTGCATATCTTGGCCTCTGCCTGCCTCTCCAGCTTCATCTCACACTTCCACTGCAATATGTGTGTGCGCACACACACATACACATGCACACATGCACACACACACCCCTCTCTCTCGCTCTTCACCCAGCATTCTCATACACTATTCCTGCTTTTCCTTCAGTGTCTTTTCATATACAGTTCCCTCAACTGGAACACTCTTCATTTGTAGTACCCTTTCACCTGGCTAAATTTTGCTTATTCTTTGAGTCTCAGCTTAGACCTTGCTTCCTCTGGGAATTCATCCCTGATCTTCTAAAATGGAATTAAGAGCTTCTTCTTTGGGTTTTTGGGTTACCTCAGCATCCTGGACCTTCTTCATCAGAACACTGCCATGCCACTCTGTCATAGCTGTCTGTATAAGTGTCATCTCCTACCTAGACCATGACTTTGTGAAGATGGGGCAGAGTTTGTCTAGCATGGTACACCCAGCACCTAGTACAGTGCCTGGAACAAAACAAGCATTCAAAAGCGTCACTGAATAATTGAGTAAATGGATGGATGGATGAATGGATGCATGCATGCATGCATAGATGGGTGGGTTGGGTGGGTAGATGGAATGTGGCTGATGTTCAGAGAAAGCTTGATTCAGCCAGTTTGGCAGAAATTCATCAAAACCTATTAAATAATGGGCCAAAGAGGAACAGAAAGCACTTGTTACTCCATGCCCAGCCATGGGGTCAAATACTCCAAAGGGACTCTGCTGAGATCCACCAGGTGAGGTTTTAACACCTGTGAGTGAGCAGGGTCAGGGAAGATGAGGTCAGCGTTACTCAGGAAAAGACTTCTTGAAAGAAGTGAATAGTGGCATTCAAAGGAAGTGATGCACAGGGGTAATAATACTGTCACAGCCTGCATTATGGAGCACTTATTTTAAGTCAGACTCTGTGCTAAGAGCTTTATATACTTTATTTCATGTAAGTGACAGTGACAGGATGTGACCCCAGAGAGTGTAATTCGAGAGCTACACACTTAACCAATATACTACAAAGCTTGGGTGGAGAGGAAACAGGAAGATGTCCCAAGCAGGGATAGTCAACAAAAACAAAGATGGCAGTAAATAAGTCTTGGACAAGATCTGGCAGTCTCAGCCCTCAGAAGTATAGAGAAGCACAGGGGAGAAGACAAAAGAAACACTGATGCATTAGACTAAATATCAAACTAAGAGGACTTTAGGGTTGAACCCATAGGCAACAGGATGTCAGATGGAATCATGATTATCTGGTGCTGGGACATAACTTTTGTATATGTGGTAGTGAGAGGCAGTGAGCTGCCCCATTCAGCCCTGTGATTTTGTTTTCACTCTCAATGCAGACTAACGCATTGACTCGGTCCTGGCTCCTGCCCCAGACCCAAAAGCTGCTTCTGTTTCCATTTTTCAACTTAAGTGGAACGAAACTCACCAACATTTGGTTAACTGCCTTGCTGCTGTGTGGAGGGTCCATGGATCTCACAGGCATTGGCCGGGTCTGCTTTCAGAGTCATTGACCTCCAGTCTCTCCAGGATACTGAAGGGGAACCTTAATTTAATTGACCTGATTAAAAAAACAATTTCTGTGATGACTTGCATGGAAATAGGCCACTAGCAGAGAAATCTTGGTGACAAATAAAAATTCAAATGCCTGAAGAGCTTCAATAAACAACAGGTCTACCACTGTGAGCCTGATTTTCCCCCGCAGTTTGGCTCGCAACCAAGAGTGCCAGCTTTCCTCCCAAGTGTGCCCCTTGGCCAAGTGGGAACAGCCCACAAGTAAAGGGCAGAGCTTCATGGAGGTATATGAGAATGTGAAAGAGAACACCCAAACCTTCCTCAAGCTCCTTGTCAGAGTGGAAGGAACCAGCGCTTGCTCCAGCACACAAGCCAGAAACTTGGGACTCCTCCCTCTTCCTCACTCATCACACCCACCGATCACCAAGTCCTGTCTCTTCTAGCTCTTTATCATCTCTCAGAGAACCCACTCTTTTCCATCTGTACTATCACCCCTCCATTTGTTACTATGAAACAGCTTCCTATCCATAGAATCTTAAGATTTTGTGCTTCGGCCACTGTGTGTAGCTTTCATGTGCCTCTCTTTATGCTCTATCATTGCAACAGGGACAGGAGGTCACATATGCATTGGGCACCCCAACAATGGAGGCAGATGGAGCAGCAATAGACATCAGTGACCTCACACTCAACTTTGGTGCCTGGCATTCATTTTCTAGGGCTACTGGAACAAATTACCACACACTTGGCAGCTTAAAACAATAGATAATTATTTATAATGATACATAATATAATAATAGAAATGTATATCACAGTTCTGGAGACAAGAAGTCCCAAATCAAGGTGGTGGCAGGACCACAGACCCTCCAAGCCTGGAGGACAGAGGCCTTCCTTGCCCTTCCAGCCTTGGGTGTCTGTCAGCTTTCCCTGGCTTGTGGCTGCATAGTTCCCTCTGCCTCTGTCTTCACATGGCTTCTCTTCTTCTCTGCCCATGTCTTCTCTTCTTTTTCTCATAAGGACATTTATCATTGGATTCATGGCCCACCCAGATAATTAAGATGATCTCCTCTCAACATCCTTAACTTCGTTACATCTACAAAGACACTTTTTCCAAATAAGGTCATGTTCACAGTTTCCAGGATCAGAACATGAGCATATCTTTGGGGGACCTGATCAGAGAAAGGTGTGATGGAGGTAACTCTAGCACAGAAGAATGGCTATAGACTGAATGTCTGTGTCACCTCTATATGTTGAAACTTAACCCCCAATGTGATGGATTTAGGGTCTTTGGGAGGTGATTGGGTCATGAGGTAGAATCCTTATGAATGGGATTGGAGCCCTTATAAAAGCAACCCCAGAGAGTTCCCTCACCTCTTCTGCCATGTGAGGACATAGTGAGATGACTTCCATCTATGGAACAGGAAGCAGATTCTAACCAGACACCAAATCTGGTGGGGCCTTTATCCTGGATTTCCCAGCCTCCAGAACCGTGGGAAATAAATTTCTGTTGATAATAAGCCACCTAGTCTAGAGAAGTTTGTTATAGCAGCCCAAATAGATGAAGATAAGGACCTTTCTGGAAATATAAGTAGCAGATGAGGTATGGCAGTATGACCCAGGGAGGTGACAGGAAGTTCAAGAGTGTCAGCCAATTTGTCCTTTAAAATGTACCCCAGTTTTGCACTGAAGCCCTGACCCCCCCTCCCCCCAGGAACCCTGGAAGGGACCGGAGTAGACCAGAGTTTGCAGCCTGAGCCTGTCCAAACTTCTGCTGGAACTGGGATCCTGTCACACAGCCTGCAGTCACCAACCCTTGTCATAAGAGCTCTGAGGCCTCAGGTCCTTAAGCCTATCTTATGAGCTTAAGGAAAGGATCTGACAGAAAAGAAAGACCATAACTTTAGAGTCTGCCGATGGGATTTGAATCCTGGCTTAGCAACTTCCTGGTTGCTTCCTTTGCCATTGAAGAAGATTATGGAAGTGACCTCTCCAGGCTGATAGGGCACATGAAGTATGAGCACCATGCCTGGCACATAATGGGGGCTCTAAAACTGGTTAGTCTCCCTAACACCTTCAAAGGTGACCCATTCCTTCTGTTGTTATCCATGAAAGATAGTTACACACCACGGCCAAACTGCAGGCATCCCATCTGATGGTGAGGCTAAAAAAGATAGATAATCGATGAGAAAAAGGAGCTATAATAGACTCTCCATTTAAGCAGCACCAAGAAAGCTTGGGCGAAAACTCCTCCTTTGTTCTTTAGGACCAGGCAATGCTTTAGCCCCTGCCATCCTGCATTAAGCAATGTTTCAACTCTCTGTCTTCTTTATATAATAAACGGGGCCACTGGGTGAAAGCTTGCACTCCCTTGGTACCTTCGCATGCTTTTCATTTCCCTCCTGGTTGTTATATATGATATGATTTCATTTACTTAACTTACTGTTGCTGGACCAAGACAGAGCTGTCCAGGTCATACTCCTGGTGTTGAAATAGTTGAGCAAAAGCTCATATTCTTTGGGTATGACTGGTGCCAAAGATCTCAAGATCCCATAAAACACTTGTGAGTTCAGAGACAGAAGAGGACCAGTGAGAACAAATATCACCAAATTAGGGATGCAGTCCTCTGGCATCCCACCACCACAACCCTACCAGTCTCATTCGCTGCTGTGCATTGTGAAATGTCACAGCATGGGAAGATGGTTGACATTAGAAGAGAGTATGCAATGCTTGGCAGTGACTATGAGATGTTGCCCAGGGAAGGGTTTCCAGCATTCTGTGTAAGTCTTGGGGCGGATCATCCTCCCTTAGATTTGAAGCTTCACATTGTCTCCATGCAACTGGCTCTTGGGCCCCATCCAGATCATCAAATTTCCCAAGTTACTGTAAGCTAGAAAGTCTTTGTCATATTAAGCTATACCAGTGCCCCAAGGGCCACAGTGACTGAAAGATGTCCTGGTCTAGCTGGTTCAACACACCTTTATTGAAGGACACTCCAGTCTGGGACCATGGTTTTCAAGTGGGGCAATTATGATGACTTCTGTAGACATTTTTGGTTTTCAGAACGGGAGAGGCGCTTCTGGCATCTAATGGGTAGAGTACAGGGATGCTGCTAAACCACCTACAATACACAGGGCAGTCCCCCACTAGCCCAATGGCTGTAGCCTGAGACTGTAGTCTAGACCCTTCACCCAGAACAATGCAGAAATACTTCTCTGAGTCGTCGGACCCAACTCTCTCCAACAGCATGGGTCATGCCCTGGCAAGACAAGCTTGTTGGGTAAGCTGGTTTCCCTGCCAGTGCTGGGCCCACCCCGCTCTCCCCTACCCCCTGCAGCCCCACCCCCTCAGGGACAGCACTCATGTGGCTCAGATGAAAGACTGGTGCCGCAGGCCCCCATGCCAGCTCGCCACTTGATTGCTTTTAATTAATTCTGCTTGATTACAGCACATGGGAGTTGCATCAGAGAGATAAGACAGGCTCTTTATATTCTGTCTTCATTAAAAAGTTTGGATCTGGAAGCTTTTTCAAAGAGCTATGTGTTTCCTTTACTTTTGTGTCATTTTTAATTGAGTAGGGCACAGGGAGATAGTTGAGCTGTGCTGAGCAGAGACTTTGCAAAAGAAAGAGGAAATGTCTGCAACCCCTTTGGGGAAAAAAACAGCTAGGATTGGGATCAGAGTGACACAGCCAGGACAGAACCTGTCCACTGTGGCTGAGAGAGGTCTGGAAAGTGAAGTATCCCCAGTGGTGCATTAGCCTAGATCTATGGAGCAACATGGCTCAGATTCTCTGCAAGGTGCAAAGGACTCTAGGTGAGGAGCTGGGAGACAAGAAATAAGAGAGAAGGAACAAGGAGGCTGGCTCACCACCAATTATCTGTACCCATCCTCTCTAGAGAGAGTGCCATCCCCTCCCTAGGAAACCGCGCACTCCTACAATATATCCTCATCCCTCCAGAAAAGCGTCATGTTGTATTAGTCACCTATTGCTGAGTAACAAGTCACCCCAAAATTTAGTGACTTAAAATAGGAAACATTTGTTATCTCACAGTTTCTGTGTATCAGGAATCTGTACGTGGTTTAGCTCCATGCATCTGGTTCAGAGTACCTTGGGATGCTGTAATCAAGAGGAGTAGAATCCATTTCCAAGTTCACTCACATGGCTTTTGGTAAGCCCCAGAAGATCCACTTCTAAGCTCATTCATGTGGCTGTTGACAGGCCTCAGGTCCTCACTGGCTATTGGCCAGAGATCTTGAGTCCTTGCTATGTGAGCCTATCCAGAGAGGAGCTCACAACATGGCAGAAGGCTTCCCTTAAAGCAAGTGAGTAAAAGAATAAGAGGGGGAAGCCCATGATGGAACCAGACCCTTTTTGTAACCAGATCACATATTCCACCACTTTTCCTGTATTTACTAAAAGTGATTCACTAAGTCCTGCTCACACATAAGGAGAGGAAATTACATCTGGGCATGAATACCAGAAGGCAGGGGCCACTGGAGGTCATCTTAGAGACTACCACATCTGTTGCACTGTAATGATCTTCTAGAGCAGCTGTTCCTTGAGCTGGGACCCTTGTTTGCTTACCTCTGAGTCCCCAGCACCTCATTCAGTGTCTGGGTCATGCTAGGCACCCAGAAGGTGTTTGGTAGAATGAAAAAATGTGTAAATGCACAAATGCATGAATGAATGCACGAATAAATGAAATAATCGTTTCTTAAACCTTATTTACACTCATCAAACCAGTCCTTGGCAAAGAAAACGTGTTTGTCCCCAAAACTACTGTGGCAGGAGCAGATTTATCCAGGTCATCTAAAACTCCAATTAACTTATTTAAACATAAATTTGAAATAATAGAGTGCAATCATATTTTCTTCCATGTAACCCAGGGCCATTACTATCTTCTGTTATGGTTTAGTCTGAGCTCACTCTTAAATATTTTCTCTTCGGGGACTAATGACTGATCATAAATCAGTAATGCTGAGAAAACAAAGCTTTTCATTATTTTAAGTTGCTTTCTGGGTGACACTAAACAGTGCAGCAATGATCAGGAGGGAAGCAGCTGTGTCCAGACCTAGTTAGTTTTCATGCAAGATCAATAATTAGAGGAACTGGAAACTCAGAAGTGGAAGTTTGCATGGGACCAGGAGAGGCTGCAGCTTGAAGACACAGCACACCAGCTGGGTTGAGGCCAGGGCTCGAAGGTAAGCCCAGTTAAGCTGAGTAAAATAAGTCAACCCATGCCAGTATGGCCCAGGATCTAGAGAAGGGCTAGCAAGTATTCTACAGATGAGTAGACCAAGGAAGTTCAACTGCAAGAATATTTAGGAGACACTGTGCTTTAAAAGTAACTGGATTAGGGGTACCTGGGTGGCTCAGTCAGTTACGCATCTCTGACTCTTGGTTTTGGCTCAGGTCATGATCTCAGGGTCAAGGAATCCAGCCCCATGTCTGGCTCTGTGCTCTGTGTGGAGTCTGCTTGAGAGTCTCTCTCTCCCTCTCCCTCTGCCCTTTCTCTCTCTCTCTCTCTCTCTCTCTCTCTCTCTCTCTCTCTCTCTCTCTCAAATGAATTAATTAATTTTTTTAAAAAAATTAAAAAGTGAGTAGAACAGGCAAATGGAAAGAAACTGGCAGGGAGTATAGAAGCTTAATGTCCCAGGCCCTGGGCTCAGAAACAGAGAGTCCCACACCCATAAGGAAGGTCTGAGCCAAATAAGGCCCTAGTGTTAGTTAGTAAGGACTAAGATAAAAGGCCAGAACATAAGGTGGGGAGGGAGGGACATGCAAAATCAGCCCCAGCTACCAGGGGGTATAAAGAAGGGCTTTGGTTTCAGGATTAAGTGAGGGTTTGTCTCCAAGATTGGACTGAGTCCTTGAAATACTGAATCCTAAATGAGATCTCCTTAAATACTTCCCTATAACTGAATTGGGCCCTAGGGTTGAAGGTGGTAAGAGGAAAGATACTGGGCTCTAGGGAGGATCAAAGAACCTGTATCTTCCTATACACCTAGTTCTCCCACCTTCTGGAAAAGGGGTGCTGCTCTGCAGTGCTCAAATTCAGGACCAGCATATTGGGCCATTGTCCCACTGAATGGGGCTTCAACAAGGTCAAGCAAATATGGGCGTGGCCATTTTATGGATATTCTCTTCTCCCACAAGATTGGGGAAGAGGTACTCAAATGGAATGTCCTTGGTGGTTGGGGGAAGCCTTGGTCTGTGATTTAGTAAATCCTCTCTCAATCCATCTTCTGATTCCACTCATTGACACTGAAGCTTTAGACTAATCTTTCCTCCCACTGAAAAGGTAAGAGTTGAGACTGGGGTCTAATATTTAGGGTAGAAGAAGATGAACCATACCAGATGGACACTGATACTAGTAGAGCTAAGGTGAAGTTAGCCTCAGATGGCCAAGGCTAGCTGAATCATGCACCCCACTGGGTTTGGAGCCAAAGTTCTCAGTGATGCAACATTCCCGTGCATAGAACACCCTTGGGTTGTCCTGGGCTCCCAGATTACCACCATCACACTAGCATATCTCAGTCACAATGCACTATTACTTCCAGGAGTCAATAAACCCAAACCTCATGCCCAGGAATCAAGCTGGGAGACAAGGAGGGGCCCCAGGTGGGGAGTCGAGCTAGCAATTACAGTTCAGGATGGAGAGACCTGCACAAACAGATTGTGGAGAAGACCAATGGTGTAAAACCCAGAATGGCCATATTTGGTGTAGAAAAAGGCAAAGGCTTTTAGAAGATGGGAGAAACCACATATTGAATCCATCCTGCGGGAACTACTTCCGAGGAGTTAATTAGGATAAATCGTTCAGTGCGGGTTATTTATNGAAGATGGGAGAAACCACATATTGAATCCATCCTGCGGGAACTACTTCCGAGGAGTTAATTAAGATAAATCGTTCAGTGCGGGTTATTTATTTATTTATTTATTTATTTAACAACCCTTTATTGATGCCTGCCTGTGACATGGCAGGCACTGTGGGGAATACAAACATGCTCCAGGTATGGTCTCTGGCCTCAAAGGAGCTTGTAATCTGGCAGGGAGACAGACGCCTACATAGTCAACACAAGGAAAGACGGAAGTAGGGGAAGGGGGTGAGCGTGCAACTCATCAGCTTTGCAATTCCAATTAGAACCCTTGGGCTCATATGCCAGGGACCAATTTAGAATTCCAACTCCGTGGCAGAGTTGATAAGACAAAGCTCTCCCAGGTTTGGGGGCAGGGGAACACCCTGATTTACAAAGAGCTTGAAGGCAAAGTGCTGTGTGGTCCCAGTCTGGATCTGATTGTTCCTGGTAGATTTCTAAGTCATGTTGTCTGGTTTTGTGTAGTGTGGCAAGGTCTCACTTCAGGCAAGAGATGCTGTGGGTAAATTTAATTATCGAGCTGCCTTAAACACTGAGTGTAGGGTAGCCGTGCCAGAAGAGGGAGCAAGGAAAACGCTATTCATTTATTCATTCAAAAATTATTTCTTGTTTTGTGATATGAAAATGAGTTCTGAACACAGGTGGTGGTGATGGTCACATGACAGTGTAAATACATTCAATACCACTGAGCTGGACACGGAAAACATAGTTCCGACAGCAAATTTTATGTTGCGTGTATTTTACCACAATTTTTACAATTGAAAAAAAATATCAAAACAAATAATAATAATTAATATGTGTCAAACACTATGTTAAATGCTGGCCCTGCTAAAAATATGAATGACACAGAATCCCTGCTCTTAAGAAGCTCACAATCAGACAGGGAAAGGCAAGAAATAGGTAAATCTCTGCTCAGACATCACCTTTGCCAGATGTTTTCTTTGACCCTCCCACCCTGGGTCAGGAATGTTTCAGGTTCTCCCTCAATAGTCTGTGCTGTTTTATTTTATAATTATCTTCATTTATTCAGCAAACCTTTATTAAGCTAGGCATTAGGGATATAAAGCCAAATGAGGCTTCCAATGTAAAGGAAGAAACAAACATGAAGATGAATCCGTGCAAAAAAATAAATAAATAAAAAGCCACACACAGAGAGAAATAATTACTGCACTTTTCTAACCTATAGACAGAGCTTCTGAAGCTAGTGCTCAGTAAATATTCACTGGGTGGATGGATAAATGGCTAGCTGGCTGGCTGGCTGGCTGGCTGGCTGGCTGGCCGGCTGAATATCTGTGGTATGGAGGAGTGGGCGACAAATTCCATGCCCGGGAATATGAATAGGGATCATTTAAACTGGGTTTCAAAAGACAAGTAAGAGTCTGCAAGGAGAAAGAGGGGAAAGGCACCCAGAGAAGAATATGGGTGTGGGAAGAGCCCATAAATGTGGGAAGCAGTGGAGAGTTTGGTGCTGAGGGTCTGGAGGAGAGGCAAAGGGACTCTGATCAGGAAGACCCACATTTCTAGGGAGTTTCCAGTTTGTTGTGATGATAATTAAAGATTACGAGAGGTTTTTAAGCAGAAGAATGTGACCTAATGGGCGCTGGGGTGGCTCAGTGGGTTAAAGCCTCTGCCTTCAGCTCAGGTCATGATCTCAGGGTCCTGGGATGGAGGCCCACATGGGGCTCTCTGCTCAGCAAGGAGCCTGCTTCCTCCTCTCTCTCTGCCTGCCTCTCTGCCTACTTGTGATCTCTCTCTGTCAAATAAATAAATAGAATCTTTAAAAAAAAAAAAGAATGTGACCTAACATTCTTTATTTCAGCTTGCTTGCTCTGCTGTGGGCTGGAGAAAGTGAGAGTGAGTGCGTCTATAGAAGTAGGTACAGGGGACCAGGTGAGGAATTACCTTTATCTACATGGTACAGATAGATATAGATCAGAAAAGGTGGCTGAAATTAACACATGTTGAGGAAAGTATGGTAGATGAATTTGGCAACAAATTGGACCAGGTTTATTCACTTACTCAACAAATATTTATAAAGCATCTACTGTATAATAGGCACTATTCTAGACACTGGGAATTTAGCACTGGTCCAGAGAGCCGATGTCTTACTTCCATGAAACTTGTATTTTGGTGGGGTGAAAAAATAATAATAAAGAAATAATCAAAAGTAAAGGTAATAGAGATGTTTAAGCTTCATCAAGTCCCTTAATTTTTCCATGCTTCAGTTTTCTCATCTGCAAAATAGAGGTCATCAATCTATCGTCCTCATAGGGTGGTTGTGAGCATATAATGGGTTAATATCTGTAAAGGGCTTAGAACTGAGCCTCACCCATTGTAAGAACTATGTAAGTATTAGTTATCATAATTAAGAAAAATTACACAGGGAAATACATTAGAGAGGGATGTTAGTGGTAGAAGTAGGGAAGGACTGCTTTGGTTAGCAAGTTAAGGAAGCCTTCTCTGGGTTGCTTACTCTTGAGCAGAGACCTGAAAGAATGGTTAAAGGAGTCAAAATGGCTAATTATCTGGAAGAGTGCTCCAGACAGAGGGAAAAGAGCTGAGTCTGGAATTAGCTAGGAGCATCTAAGAAATAGAGAGAGGGGGCGCCTGGGTGGCTCAGTTGGTTAAGTGTCTGTCTTCAGCTCAGATCATGATCCCAGAGTCCCAAGATGAGTCCTGCATCAATGTCTCTGCTCAGCAGGGAGTCTGCTTCTCCCTCTGACCCTCTCCCCTTCATGCCCTCTCTCTCTTGCTTTCTCTCTCGCTCAAATAAATGAATAAAATGTTTTTAAAAGGAAGGAAGGAGGGAGGGAAGGAAGGAAGGAAGGAAGGAAGGAAGGAAGGAAGGAAGGAAGGAAGGAGGGAGGGAGGGAGGGAGGGAGGGAAGGAAGGAAGGAAGGAAGGAAGGAAGGAAGGAAGGAAGGAAGAAAGGAAGGAAGGAAGGAAGGAAGGAAGGAAGGAAGGTGGGAAGGGCGGGAGGGAGAGAGGGAGGGAGGAAGGAAAGAAACAAAGAAAGGACCAGTGCAGCAAGAGCACGGTAAGGGATAAAGGTGGGTAGGAGTAGGTGAGGAATAAAATTAAGGAGTTGGCAGGGGGCCAGATCATGAAGGACCTGCGGGGCCATAGATTTGTACTTCAGTCACAACAGGAAGAAAGCCATCAGAGGGTTTTACAAGGAGAGAGATGTCCTCTGATTCCTACTTTCAAAATATCACTCTGACTGCTTGTAATATATGTTGCAAAATATGGCTACAACTCCCTCCAATCCCCATATGCACAATCTCGGCAGCGTGATATCGCCACTCCCCCATCAAGGGAAGAAGTCTGTTCCTCCACCCACTGGTATGTGAGCTGGCCTCAGGACCTACTCTGATCAAAAGGAGGCAGTGCAAGTGATGTTTGGGGGTTTTCAAGCTACCTCAACATAGACACTATATAGCTCCCACATCTACCCTCTTACTACCCTGTGTACTGATTACATTTTTTGTAATTAATTTGGGGCATCTCTGGGGGGTCTCGCTGGCTGGGGAGAGACTGCCCCTCCCAGAGCTAGCTAACTCCTGGAGATAATAAGCAGCTCAGTGGGCCTTCCTCTCAAAAATAAAACAACCAATCCCAACCCCAGGCCCCCTCACCCGCCAAGCCCATATTTCCCCTGCCCTTGATCAAGCAGGCCAATGTCCCAGACAATCAGGGACAGCCCCTATGCCTCTAAGCCCTCTAGAACTATTCAAACTAGCTAATCCTGAGCTGCCCTGCCTTGCTTCCCATGGAAACCCCAATAAAGGCTATGGCTTTTGTCTTCCCCTCACTCTCTCCTTCCTCCTGATTGACAGGGGAGCTTCCCCCTGTGGCCCTCCATGGAGCTCTGTGTGTAACATTACACTTCCTTTCCATGTGGTCACCCAAGCATCTTTATAAATTAAGACCCAGGCACAAATCTCCCTGCCACGTGAAGAAACTGAGGGTAAGCTCCAAGAAGACGAGATCGAGTAGAATAGAGACAAGTCCTCCCTATACTGAGGGTCCCTATACCTACCAACGCAGCTGATCTGCCAGCTGACTGCAGCAGAATGAGTGACCCCAGGTACCACCCAACTGAGTCGGCCCAAAATGCTGGAATCGTGAGTGAATAACATGGTCATTGCTTTATGCCACGCAGGTGGGGGTGATCTGTTACACAGCAGGAGATAGAGATACACTGATCTATGGAGGAAGGACTCTCAGCAGGACTAGGAGGAGAAGCCACTCTTGGAAGGCATTGGTCCAGGCAAGAACTGCCATGACGTGGCCGCAAATGGTAGCAGTGAGATGGACAGAAGTGGTTGGAGTCAAGATACAGTCTGGAGGCAACCAGCAACACTCACTGCCTCCAAGTGGGTGTGAGTAGGGGAGAAGTCTCGGGAAAGAAGCCACATTTTTAGCCTGAGGAATTGGGCAAACAACGTTGGCATTTACTAGATGTGAAAAACTGGGGGAGGAGTAGATCTGGGTTAGATGTAGAGGGAGATCAACAGTTGACTCCTGGACGGGTTTAGGTACAAGGGTCTATTGGCTGTCCCAGTGGGGATGCTGAGTTCCAAGTTGGACATGCACACTGGAACTCCAGGGAGAGGTTTACGCTCGAAATACAAATGTGTGAGTCACTCAGCTTGTAGAAAACACCTACAGCCATGGTGTTTAAAGCCGAGTCTTATGAGATCACCTAAAAAGACTGTAGAAAGAGGGCACAGAGTCCCCAGGGTTTCAGTTTGAGGAGGGAAGAGCAAGGCAGAATGAGGAGGAGCAGCAAGCAGGTAGAAGGAGGGCTGGGCTGGCATGGGAGAACAAGGAGTCTCAGGGAGAAAGGGGTCAACTGCATTTTATGCTGCTGGGAGGTTGGGTAAGATGAGAGAAGAGAAAGAAGCATTGGTTGGATGGCATGTAGGTTGTTGATGGTGATAAGAGCCATTTCAGTGGCAGAGTGAAGACAGAAGCCAAGTGCAAGTGCGTTAAGGAGAGAAGGGAGGAGTGTGTGTGTGTGTGTGTGTGTGTGTGTGTGTGTGTGTGTGTGGGCAAGTGAGGACAGGGAATCCAAATAACTCCTTTGGTAAACTTTGTCATGAAGGACAGTAGAAAATGGGCAACACAGGGATGGGCTGTGGGGTCAAGGGAAGGGACTTTTCTTATTTTTTTGTTATTGTGAAATGTATCGGACATCCAAGAGAATAAGACAGCATATGTGTTCTGTTTGAAGGGACTTTGCTTTTCTGGTTTTTTTTAAGATGAGAGGTACTACAGCATTTTGTATGCTAATGGAACTGATCCAGTGGAGAAACTGATGATGCAGGAAAGAGAGAGGATATTTACAAGAACAAAGTCCTTGAGAAGGTGAGAAAGAACCGGATCCAGGGCCGATTGGAGCGGTGGGCCTCTGTTAAGAGTAGGGACACGTCTTCCATTGTAGCAGGAGGTGGTTTGTCAATTTAGTGATAGGAAGACACAGGGGTTCTTGTGTGACTGCTTCTTTGTCTCAGGGAAGTATAAGGCAAGGTCATCAGCCAACAGTGAGGAAGGGAGGGGGAGGCCTGGGGGGTGGAGGAGAGAGAGGCTGCCGTCTCAGAGTGGGGAAGGGAACAGAGCGTGGCGCTGCTGGGCAGTGCCCAGTGCCCATATGAGATTTGTGGTCATGAGTTCAAAGCAAGACTGGTCAGTATGTTTACACAGGTTTCTTCAGTTTAGGTGCTGATTCAGGTAGGACCAATGAACGAGGTTAGCCAGGATAGGGGTTTGCCAGGATGGAGGTTTTGCTAGGAAGGCCATTAAGGACTTTTAGGATAAAATGATAATAATACACGTTGGGCCGGCTAAGGAGAGGGGTGAGGGAGATGGAAGGTAATTCACAGTTTTCTGCAACCTACAGCACCTACACGTAGGTGCCGTTTGCCAGGATGCCCTTCCCATCTAGGAGGAAGGAAGGACTCTGAGCAGAGATGCAGAGAGTTGTATCAGCAGGGATGCGGGAGGACGTGATACCTCCTTGCCTTCACTGGCTCCTCCCCCTGCCCTTGGCCTCTGGCTGGGAAGGTGGAAAGCCAGCTTGGTGGTCCCAGAGCCTAGTTCCCTGTGTAGCCTGCTCCAGCTTCCCTCCTTCTTTAAGAACCTGTCAGGGCCCGTTTGCTGGTCTTTTCAGTTTAATACATTTTAATCAGAAAATTAATCAGGAAACACCAGTTCAGCAGATAATTGAACAATGAGAAGACACGATAATTGCTGTTTAGTCTAATTAACTTTGTTAAGTCTTTATTGGTAACAGAGACTTCCTGTGTGAAACTTATTAAATGTCCTTCCCTGGAAAATGAATCCTATTCAAAGGAAAAGTTCTATGTTCTGTCTTTGCCTGCATTATTTCCAGAAGAAGATCGTGGGTCCTACAGAAGTCCTGTGAGCAGAGGAGACCATAAATCTCTCCTCGGGCTGTGCCCAGCTTCCTTCTGGCTGGAGCCAAGAGCGTCCCGGATCACAGGGGTGGGGCTCGCTGCTCTGCCAGTTCCCGGAACCACATTCTGGGCCACCGGCTCCCTCCCAACCACATGGCCTGCAGCCCATTAGTCCTGCTCTCCAAAGCTTATACTTTGGGGATCTTGAATACGGCCATCCAGAGGCGTGGGGAGAACACCAGGCCCCTTCCAGGGCCAGGGACCACCTGAGCAACCACCTACAGATATAAGCTGCATATATTACATACCAACAGGTGTCTGGCTCCACGTAGTACAAATGCAAGATGTTGACCTGATTTTCCAGATCAAGGGCTGCTTGATCCCAGCAGCCCCTTTGTGAAGGAGGTGGTGCTTCAAGGCCTCTAAAGGCATGCATGAGAGCTGGTTTGTTTCCACACTAAATGTTTTTCTCCTTGGGGGTCTCTTCTCACTTTCCTCTGTGATCATTTCTTATGTAGGTCTCCTCAGAGGGGATTTCCTTCTAATCTGATGCCTCACCAGACACAGCTGGTTTCTGCTAGAGATCAGCCCCCATTTCCCCTGCAGAGGATGAGCCCGGCACCAGCTCTGGTGGACACAGTTGGGCCTCTGGCTCATGGAAGCCCCAGAGATTTTACTGAAAGATCCACTGAGGAAACTAGAGAACAGGTGTACCCTGCCAAGCTCCAGAGGGGTCATTCAGAATATGCTTCGTTATGAGAGAAAGAAAGATTTTCTCTCCTGCTGCCGCTCTGTACCATCGCTTTTAGTTTCCACCCCAACACCACGTGACAATTTCCAGGAGGGCTACCTGCCATTGTGACCATGGCCCTGACTTCAAGGATGCTTGTCCTGAGAGGTCCCCTCCTCTTGCCTCCTTGTGAGCTCTTGGCATCTGTGACCTGCAGCACCTGTTTATAAGTACTGAAGGGTTTGGGTTGTTCTGAACAGTCGGTCCCAGTGGCATTATTTTAGTGCTCTCTGTCATCTTCCACATCAATAGGCCAACAGATATTAAACTTACTTAGATCCTGCATGTCAGCCAGAGGAAAGGTGGCAGTGAACTAACTATTCCAAGACAAAAGGAAGTACAGATCGTTACCAGATGGTTTTGTTTAACAAGTGCAGAAATGAAGGATGACGATTGGCTAGCTTCACCTCATCTGGGAGAACATTCTGTAACTGCTGGAAATTAACCCCTCAACCTGTCCTCTGGCTCTTTCTCAGCATTTCCTGATGTACAGCCTGGGGTGCTGCAGAATGAGCCGTCACTGTGGTCTCCAGTGAGGTCATGAGGCTGCAGAGCCCAACTGATCTCTCCTCATGCCACCAGATGTCCACCTCTGCAGTCCTGGCTCGGGATGTGGCTGTTCCTTCTGTACCATGGGTCACTTCCTACCCAAGTCTGCCACCCTTGATTGTCTATATCACTGCTGCAGACAGGCTAGAACTTTAGCAAGATTTTACTGAAGATTTGGGACTAATGAAAAGAAGTATAGCATAAAGCGTAATTCAAAGCTACTGCTGTGAGGGACCACTCTTGGAACATCCAGACTCAAACCCAACCTCCAGTCTTTTTACTGGACTGGTTCCCTGCTAGCTGCTGGCCATCCTTCTCTCTCAAACCACAAATCTGCCTGAAAGTCCTTAAATCTTATCCCCAGATGATGGACAGGGTGGACCCCCCTGAAACTGACCTGCACCCACCCCCAGAGGCACAGTCTGGCATCAGATCCCCAGTAAGACACCAGCAAAAATCCCACAGCACATTTCCCCAAGTCTGGGTCTCCCCCAGTCCAGCCCCTGTCCCCATTCTTCCCTTAGCAGTGACTGGAAGATCAGCAATCAGCTGCACGTCCCTCCTGTGTTCTCCGCCTTGCCAGCGCCCACTACCCTTCCAACAACGGCTTAAAGAAAAATATCTCACCAACTTGGTACAAATGCGACAATTTACAAGCATGGGGCAGTGTGAATCCAGAATTAGAAAGGAAACATTTCTGTAAAGGAAACATCAATTGCAGAGCCATGGTTCTGCTAAAATACCCTCCTGATTTACATTACTGAGCAGCACACCTAGCATCTCAGTCTGAAGCGACTGCATTTAGGTCCTCTCCCAGATCTGAGGAGAGCAAGGCTGGCGTCTCATTTACATAACTGCAAGGGCCCATTCAAGAGGTTCTGCCGAGAACAGAAGGACGGTCTGCCCTAAAGGTAAATTTCAGTCTCCACCCTTAAAGACAGAAACTGCACATAATTTTTTTTAAAATAAGTTTTTCAGGTTCAAAAATTGTAAGGTCCAATCTTCCAGGTGCCCCATTATATAAGAAGCAGAAGGAGGAGGATGAATTTGAAGACAGGGATGGTGTCATGTTTATCTCTAGACAAGCTAATGCCCAGCTCAAGGCTCTCTGCACACATAATAGGTTCTCATTAAGTAAGAGTCAAATGGGATAGTGGAGACAGGGACAGGTGTGAGAGCCAGGCTCCGAAAAACCTGGAAATGAAGACTGGAGAGACATGCACACCTGTCTCTGCAAACCACAAGTAGCCAGAGGAGGTCTTCTCTGGTAAGAAGGTGCTGTAGGTTTAGTTCCTCCATCAAAGCTGAGCACTCAGGCCTCTGGCCTGACCACACCCTCAGCTGAGAGCACATGACTCTGGGTCCATGGAGTTTGGCTGTGGCTTGTATGATAGTACTAATGGCCGTGTAATAATAATAATACTAATAACCAATGCTGGATCACGTGCATCAGCTCACTTAATAATCACAATAACCCCACTGTATAAGAAAAAGGTACCATGAGTCATGTATCACTAACATTTCCAATTAATATATGGGAAAGTGAGACACAACGAAGTTAAGATGTTTGCCTATTCTGTGGCAGACTGGACAGTAAATGTTTCCAATTTTGCAGGCCAAATGGTCTCAGTTATAATTTCGCAACTCTACATTTGTAAAGCAAAAGCAGCCATAAACAATATGTAAATGAATGAGTGGGACTGTATCCCAATAAAAGTTTATTTACAAAGTTGGGCAGCAGGCCAGATGTAGCCCCCAGACTATAGTTCACCAATCCTTGAGCTAGGAGGTAGTTAGACATTAGAGTCCAAGCTCTTAACCATTACTCACATCCTTCTCTAAAAACTTAGGTGAGCAAGTCCCAGAATACAGGCCATCAAGGATACAGGAGTCAGGCTTCACTTATCAGCCTAGTCCTGTGTTCCCCGCACCTGACGATCCCAACCTTTGTCACACCATTCCCTAATGATCCTTTTCTGTCTTGGGGATGGCAACTGAATCCACATGTCAGGAAAGACAGGAGGTAGAGGTTAGGGCAGGAATTAATAGGATAGGGAGCATTAGGGAACAGACAGGTTATTGAGGCTAAAATAGCATGAGGTGGGGCTGGAGGTTAGGAATTATGCTGGTAACAATTGTGATGATTTCCAGCATGCTCGCTTTGTGCCCAGTACTAAATGTTTCGCATGCCGTATCTGCCTCATGAGTTGAATTGTGTGCCCCACCCCCAAAATTCATAAGCTGATGTCCTAACCCACAGTACTTCAGAGTGTGGACCTTAATTGAAGAGCAGGTCTTTGCTTATCTTCACCTAAATTAAAATAAGGTCATTAGGATGGATCTTTATCCAATATGACTAGTGTCCTTATAAAAAGAGAAATCTGGGGCACCTGGGGCAGCTGGGTGGCTCAGTGGGTTAAAGCCTCTGCCTTTAGCTCAGGTCATGATTTCAGGGTCCTGGGTTCAAGGCCCACATCGGGCTCCCTGCTCAGCAGGGAACCTGCTTCCTCCTCTCTCTCTGTCTGCCTCTCTATCTGCCTCTCTGCCTGCTTGTGATCTCTCTCTCTCTCTCTCTGTCAAATAAATAAATAAATAAAATCTTTAAAAAAGAATGAGAGAGAAATTTGGAAACAGATGCACATACAGGGAACATGATCCTGAAGGCAAACGTGGACATGAAAGTGACCATCTACAAGCCAGGGGGAGAGGTCTGGACAGAACCTCCCTCACAGCCCTCAAAAGGAAACTACCCTACCTACACCTTGATCTCAGACCTCCAGCCTCCAGAGCTGTGAGACAATCCATTTCTCTGGTCTAAGGCACCCAGGTTATGGTAAAATCTCTCAGCCATCACTACCACTCTGAGAGCTCAGCTCTGTTATTATCTCTATTTTACATAAACTAAACTTCACAGGGGTTGTGTGACCTGGCTACAGGCACACAGATAGGAAAAAGTTAAAATCTGAACCAACCACGCTTTCCCAGATTCAAAACAGATAAATGTTCCAAACAGAATGTGACACTGAGAATATGCCTCTTTGGCCCAAGGACTATTTTCATCTGAAGGCATTTGAGAAGTAGATACAAGATAAGCTCTCTCCTCTTTGCCTAAAAGCAGGACACAAATTTACAAAGTGCACCTCCTCCCTTCTCTACCAGGAAGGGCACAGGTCAATCTCCAGAAACATCTTTAGACCCTTACCAGTGAAGAAGGCACCAACTTAACTCTGCATAACAAACCATACTCTTGTTTACTGTGCTTTTCTTGGTCACTGCTCCCCTGCCCCATAACTGACCTCCCACACCTTTCTTTCTATAGCCTTTATCTGAAGAAGGTATTTAAGCCTGAGTTCCAAACCACCTCTCTGAGTTACTCGTTTTCCCCTAGGGATCTCCCATGCTGACGCGAGGTATACATGCTAGTACACTTCTATTTGTTTTTCTCTTGTTAATCTGTCTCTTATTACAGGGGTCTCAGGAAAGAACTCAGAAGAGCAGAGTGAAAATTATTTCTCCTCTCCTATACATATTTTAACCACTAATCAATCCCACACTGAATGGCTCTTATCACCTCGTACATATATCTGCTCCTTGCACCCCCACTCTTGAAGGTACACCTTGATCTTTCAAACCTCTGAAGATCCCACTCTTGCCACCCCACACACACTACCCATGCTCTGTCTTAGGGGAAGACTCTGTTCTGAACTAGGCAGAGTTGGTTCCACAGAGTAGGGAGCTTGGTGACTATGCAGTGTGCTCTATCCCCACAGGAGGAAGATAATTTCCCCACCAGCACCAAGGGATAAATGGGGCTGCCCACCTGCCCAGAAAAGAACCCACCTGGTCCCCACAGACACTGTCACCTCCCCATCCAGCAGACACTGGTTGGCCTATCTCTTCTCATTAGGCCTGAGGGGACAGGAGGCAGCTTGGCCCGTGGCTTGCTGAAGCAGCTTCTGCCTGGAGACCAAACCTCCACCTTGGAGACACTATGGCTGCCAGCCCTGAGTCACCTTGTGTGTTAGGATAGCTTTGGTGTCCCTGGCTAATTAGCCCAGGACTGGTGCTGTCCAGAGGCCTTCTGCACAGAGAGAGCTACACACTTGGTCTTTCACAGACAGGAGATGCCTATTGAGGCTATTTTAAGAAAACAGGATTGTCATTGTCCAACAGATAATTAGTATTTAAGAGGCACAAGTTAGCAAGGTTAAAAGGTGAAAAATAAACATACAAACATACCACATACACATACAATGTCAAACAATTCTTAAAGACTAAATGGGAAGATATGCCTGGGAAATCATTAATAAAAGATAGGATTTCACACCAAGGAAGACAAGGGTCCTCTCAGACACCACTGCCTGGGACAGCTCAGCCAGGCACCTTTATGCTGTAGAGTTCTCATCTTCTGCTAAAACCTGTTCCTCCTCCATCCTTCTTACTTCTGCCAGTGGCTCCACCATCCTTAGCACACAAACGACATCCTGAGAATCCCCTGCCCCACTGTGCACTCAGCCCCAACATTGCAGGGATTTGCCCTCAGCAGTGCAACTCATATCTTATCCCCCACATCAAGCCTGTGGACTCTGCCCTCACTCTGGTCCCATCCCTGGCCTGGACCATTATGACTTCTATCTGGTCATTCCCCTACCATATCTATCTTCTGTAAGGAATCTGATCATGTCATCCTTCTATTTTAATCCTTTCATGGTACCTACTGCCAAGATGTCCCATGGGATAGTAATTAGTATTTAGAGGCAAAAGTTAGCAAGATTTGCCCTTGATCTTGAACACTGGGTTTGAACTGAAGCTCCACCTAACCTCCATGTGGCCATGGGCAAATCTCTTCAACTTGGGGCTTCCCCACCTATAAAATGGGGATAATCTTACTGACCTCAAAGTTCAAACCACTGCCCTCAAACGTCAAACCACCACGAAGGGTTAAAGTGATCAGCACCTTGAAAATGTTAATGACTCAGTAAAGTGTGGCTTTTATGATTATCAACCCAGGAAAGAGAAGGGGCTTGTCCAGGGTTACCTGGTCGATTAGCAGTAAATCCAAGTCTTCCAGCCCCCATGATACTCCAAGCTCTCAACAACTGTTGAATGAATGGTCATCAATCAGTCCATCTCAGCCTCTTGTGCTACTTCTCCAGGCATTAAGTCCCATGTCTATTAACTTTACTAAAATTGTTTAAATCCAAGCAAGATAAAGGTAAGGAAACCCATCTTCTTTTTTTGGCCCAGGATAATCTTTCTCAAGACTCAAGTGAGCCCCCTGGTGCTCCTATCTGGGATTGTGTGAACAAACCCAAAATGGCTCAGACCTCCTAAATCCTGTCCTGGCTCAGCTGGGCTTTTGTGACCAAGAAGATGCAGTCCCTCTGTTTTGACAGTGTTTTGCTGCCTGGGCTGGAAACCTGAGCATCTTTCTTGATACCTTTCTGAACACCAATACGAACGTCCCCCAAACCCCGTCCTATCTCCCAAATTTGTCCATTTCTCTCCAACACCACAGTCCCCAGCCTACTCTGAGTCAGTCTAGTTTCTCTCCTGGACTATTCCAATTGCCTCCTTCCTGCTGTCCCTGCTTCCAGCCTCACCCCTCGCTACTAAACAAAATAATCATGCTAAAACACAATTCCTACCTCACTACTACCTTAAAACCTAGTGAAGTCCATATTCTTATTGCACCTGGGAGAAAATCCAGAACCCGTAACTGGACTGACAACGTCTTAACCTTCTGTCCTTTGGGCCAGTCTGACCAGACCCCTGGCATGCCCGCTTTGAGAGTGTCGGATTCCTTCTCTGCTCCAGGTCTCGGCATTTGTTATTCTCCCTGCCTGAAACAACTTTTCCCCTCTTTCACCTCTTCTATCCTTCCTGAATTTATTCAGGGAGTGTCTATAGAGTGCCAGGGATGTGTCAGACACTGTCCTTATGAGGTTCAGAGTCTCACGGAGGAGTCATAGATTAACCAAAGAACCACACAGGTATATAATTTAAAACTGAGATCAGTGCAATGGAAGAGAATAACACAGAGACCTAACCTTGCAATCCGGGAGGACTTCCCTAAAGAAGGGATCTTATAGCTGAGAGGTTCATAGTCGTTCAGGAACTGGAGGGATGGGAGCCTGGGGTTGTGAGTGGCCCCATTCTGCACTATGTGGGAAGAGCCCACCTGCAGTGAGAGTAAAGGAAGCAAGCAGGTGAAAGAGAAAGAGAGTCCTAAAGTTCACTGTGCCCCTGGTTCCTGGCCTGGGACTCCTGAAGCTTCCACCTCTTATTTTCATAGGCACCCATCTTTCTTTCATAGGCTAGCAATGAATCAACCCTGAACAATAAAATGATGAGGCTCCCAACAGGTGTTGGCAGGGTCTTTGCAATTTCAAAGACTTGGGCTTGAATCCTGGAGCCTTTGCTCTGCATCATGTCCCTGGGCCAGTTACTTCCCTGTGTGAGTTTTAGTCACCTCAGCTGTAAAATGGGACAATATTGTTCCCTTTGCAGGGTTATCTTGAGGATGAAATGTGATGGAAGGCATGTCCCTTCTATAATGAGATGCAGAGGGATTGACAGGCTTGTGCGATCTGCATTCTGAGTGGGGGTAAAAGAGTGAAGGGTCTCTCGTGCTCTGGGCCTGAATCCAGACATGAAACCTGGGTGGGCGCAAAGAGGCAAAACCAGAGAGCTCGAATTTCTCATCAGGGAGAGAAGCCGGCAATGCCATTTAAATTGTTGATGTATTCCATTAAAATTGACTAACTTTCTGGTGGAGAAAAGTGTAATTGAATCCCTGGACCACTCAATATTAAATAGGTTTCCCCAATTCCTTTCCCCACCCCCAACCCTCCAACTATGAAGGAAAAACAGGCTGTATATAAATGTCTGCTACTTAGCACTTGACCATCCCTCCAAACTGATAATCACTTGGCTCTGGTCCAGCAAGCAGAGAAATGGAGGATGGTCGATAAGGCCATATACAATCTGGTCCCTTCCCTTAGAGCCCAGTAAGTGACACCCCTCTCTTATCCTGCTTGAATTTATTAACTTAAAGAGTCCAGAGAGCATGCTGTTGGGGACTGTGCTCAGGTGGCAACACTGGGCTCCCTAATTATAGCTCAGCAGGGAGCGACCTCCCACAGCCAGCCCACACAGAGCAGTAGAATCCTAAAGGAGACAAAAGGGGTGGCTGAACCCAATATATTCAGCCCCTTTTCCCAAACTCACTAGTGAGAATAATCATTTGTCTCCTCTAAGAGGAGAGAGGAAAGAAGCAGAGAGAGGTCAGGAAACACCAGGAGTGGAAAATAATCACATGTCCCTAACATCATTAGATCCATTCTGTGCCCTGTCTACACTGGACTTCCTTTTGGCTCTGCAAAAATGTCGTGTTTCTTCCCACCTCAGGACCTTTGCACACGCTTGCTTTTGGCACTGAGCGATACTTGGAAAACTATCTGCTTTTCTCCCTTTGTCTGGTGGCCCCTTACTCATCTTTCAGATTTTAGCTTAAACATCACCTCCCAGGAAACTCTTCATGATCTCCCACATAAGGTCACATGCCCCTGTTATATGCTTTCCTGGCTTCTGGACTTCCTCTTTGCAGCATTTGTCATGATTTTAAGTACATAATTATTTATATGATAACTGACTAATGTCTGCCTTCTCGACAAGGCTACATGCACTGAGGGCAGAGGCTATGTTTATGACGAGGTCTCCTGTATCTCCAGCCACGGTTCCAGCACTGGCACATGGTAGGGGCTCAAAATATTGTGGTTTTTTACTATATATTTATTTTGATATACTTGAGTTTTGTTTGAATTTTATTTCTTTTTTAACATCTTTATTGAGGTATCAATATGCAAAAATTCACATAATTGGGGCACCGGGATGGCTCAGTCAGTTAAGCGTCTGCCTTCAGTTCGGGTCATGACCTCCAGGACCTGGGAGGAGACATGGAGACTGCTTCTCCCTCTGCCCTTCCCCGGGACCTCCCCCCACCCCCATGGACACATACACTCTCTCTCCAATGAATAAAATCTTTAAAATAAAAAAAAAATTTTCTTATAATTAAGGTATACAATTGGATGACATTGGACATAAGCATGCACCCATGAAATCATCACCACAGTCAACTTAGTAAACACATCCATCACCTCTAAAAGTTTCCTCATGTCCCCTGGGTTTGGGGTTTTTTTCTTAGAGTTTTTTGGTTTTGTTTTTGTGTTAAGAACACTTAACATGAAATCTATACTCTTAAATGTTTTAAGCACACAATATTGTTAACAATAGGTGCTATGTTATACAGCAAGTCTCTACAACTTTTTCATCTCGCTCTCTGAAATACTACGCCCATTGAACAGCAAAGCCTCATTCCTTGCTCTCCAGTCCCTGCAACCACCTCTCTACTCTCTGCTTCTATGAATTTGACTATTTTGGACACCTCACAGGAGTGAAATTAAGCAGTATTTGCTCTTCCACAACTGGCTTATTTCACTTGGGATAATGTCCTCCGGCTTCATCAGTGTTGTAGCATATGGTTAGATTTCCTTCTTTTTTAGGGCTGAATACTATTCCACTGTAAGTCTACACCACATTTTCTTTATCCATTCCTCCGTCCATGGATATTCAGGTTGTTTCTGTTATTCACACTATTGTGAATGATGCTGCATTGAACTTGGGAATGTGGGTATCTCTGTGAGATCCTGATTTCAATTCTTTTGGATAAAAAATACCCAGCAGTGGCATAGCTGGATCATAGTGTGGCTCTCTTTTTCATTCTTTGAGGAAACTCCATACTGTTTTCCATAGCAGCTGTACCATTTTACATTCTATGAGGACTTAAAATATTAATGAAAAAAGTAATAGTAGTTAATTCACAAAGTCATTTTAAGTACTTTACACACATTAACTCCTGTAAGGTTTATAAGAACCCTGAGGGGGATACTTTCAGTTCCTTCATTTTATGAGTGGAAAAGCCAAGGCACAGAAAGGTCAGAAACCGTGCTCAAGGTCACACAGCTGTCAGGGAGCTGGGATCAGAAGGCAGGCAGGTGAACTCAGGGGAAGTATTCACAATGCACTATGTCATCCCTTGAGGAAGGGGAAAGCTTCCCAGGACTGAGGAGGTGAGGGAGGCCCGTGGTGCAGAGACCCGCCAGAGGGAAACAGAGACTGGCAGAAAAGTCAGAAAAGAACATCCCAGGCACTACATTGAGGTGCTAAGCCAGAGGAGACCCGTGATCTTGGGGGGAAATGTGAGGACACGGAGAGCCCCAGAGCTCACCTCTGCCTCCAGAATCTCAAGCCCGGCCATCAGCTTCCATCCTGGGAGTAGGCACATGGGTGTGCCTCAGGGTGGCCCAGCTGTGGGCACCTCTGCCTCCCTGGGGTTCTGGGCACACCTGAGGACAACCCCTACCTCGTACTGGGTGTCAGGAGACAATACACACAAAACACTCTGCACAGAGCCTGATACGGTAAACATTTGATAAATGTTTTTAAAACCTTTCAGAAGGGCCCACACGTGTGCCAGAGCCCTGACCAAGGCCCAAGAGGTGCCGTGGGGTGCCTCTCCCTGGAGGGGATCTCCCAGGGCCTGACCGTGAGTTAACTCCGCCACTGAAGTCCTACAGAGGTGGAACGGGGCCACCTCCACCGGCCGCACCTGCGTGGTCAGCAGCTGGCAGGCTCATTGTTTTAAGTGATGAGCAATTGTCATTTTCTGTCGCCTGCATGATAAATCACTTTAAGAACTCCCTTCTCTCGACAGCATAAGTAATTACAGCCCTGGTGTCTGGGGCCCTGGCACCGATTAGGAGGGAAGCAAACAACGTTGGAGCTGATGCGGACTCATTTTTCTTTTTCACAAGGGCCTGGAGGCCACAGGGTCAGACCTGCCGGCTGGTCCCTTTCTGGGCTGGAAGATCCGCCCCCTCGCGCTCCTTAGCACCTCCTGACTTGCAGCCTAGAGACAGACCTGCACTAGCCACCCTGCAAAGCCCCTCACTCCCTTTTCCCTAACTGTCTTGGAGATGTGATTCCCAAATGGACCAGTGATTAGGAGGAAAATGTATTATATTTTAATAGGGAGAAATAATTTAGCTAGATAATAAGGAAGGAAAGAGTACCTTCTAAGAGGTTCTGTGTGCACTGATGCGTGCTTGGGGAGATCCTATCTATTGTGTTTTCTTGGTAGACATGAGAAATATTGCATTGGTGGAATTAGTCAACATCTTGGTCAGTAAGTATCTCAGTGACCCAGGAATGACAATGAGGATAAGACCGAATGGTCCTGACATTCTTGGAACCTAAGAGGGAAATCCCAGAACAGACCTTGGGAGCCATTTGTGCACAGGCTAGAGAATTAAAGCACACGGGGACAGGCTTGGGTGGCTAAATGATGTATGAAACCAAAACGCTCAAGAAGGCCTTGGGCACTGTCCCTGCTAGTGTTTCTTCCACCACCATGGTGCTATGGGCATAAATAATCCCAGCAATCCCACGCCGTGCACCTGCATGCCTACTGCAGGCCAAGAATTGGGGAAGGTCATTCTCCTGGCAGCCTCTGTGATTCCACTTGGAGGCTATCCTGAAAGCCTCCTGTCTTGACTTATCCCAGCCCTTATCAATAGCCAGAGAGACGTGAGCTTTTCCAGAAGTGATTAGCTCAAGAGTCAGCAAACAGTCCTGGGCAATGATACCAAAAATAAAAGGCTGGAGAGATGCCCATGATTAAATAAGTTTAGGAAATGCGGCATACCAGTAACTTTCTCTAGGAAAGTCATAATACATTAGCATTTTATTTATTTTTTTTTAAGATTTTATTTATTTATTTGACACAGAGAAAGAGATCACAAGTAGGCAGAGAGGCAGGCAGAGAGAGGAGGAAGCAGGCTCCCTGCTGAGCAGAGAGCCCATGTGGGCCTGGATCCCAGGACCCTGGGATCATGACCTGAGCCGAAGGCAGAGGCTTTAACCCCCTGAGCCACCCAGGCGCCCTACATTAGCATTTTAAAAGCTCTGAGAAGTCCTGCAGTAAATAACCTGTTTAGCTTTTTTAACCCACTATTTCCCAAGCTACTTTGATTAAGGGACCTTTCCCTTGGATATCTAGGAAGGTTCTGCAGAATCCTCTTTGAGAAAATGTCTCTTGACACAGCTAAGACCTTTGACCACGGGTAAGAAAGGAGGACTGGAGCCTGATTCCACCGAGGACCTCAGTCACCTGATCGAGAGGAGAAGCTGAAGCCTGCTGTGATCACCTGAGTAGCTCACATTTGCTGGACACTTACTTTGAGTTCATTGGTTTCTGGGTGCAGAAACTGAGGCATAGAGGAATCAAAGTAATGTGTGCAGTGATATACATATCTAGGAAGTGGTCCAGCCAGGACTGGACATTGGCCTTCCTGAAGCATATGCTACATAAACCCTCTGGACTTCAATTTCCTTATTTATAATATGAGGGAAATGACCATTGTATCTACCTTTATAAAGCTGAGATGAGGATTAAATGAGGTAATAAAGGGCTTAATGCAGGGCTTAGCACATAGCAAGCTCTTAAGAAGTGTAGAAGTGTTATCAGCACAACAGACCCCATACAGGCTGTGCTTACCCTCTCTGGGGACCCGGAGTTCATTATCTTACAAAGCTCTTGACATTTTCAGGCAGCTCTCGGTATTAGAATAGCCACCTGCCACTGAGCCAAAAACTTGTCTCCCCTTCCCCTACGTCCTGACTCTGCCCTGGAAGCAGCTCCAACCCTCCTCCCCTTGCAGCTCAGAGACCACAGACCAGGATGGCATCCCTGAGTCCACTCACCTTCCCTCTCCCACCCCCAAACCCAGTACACTGAGCTTGGATGACAAGGCACTTTGCCATCAGGTTAGGACCTCTGAGCCTTTCTCCCTCACTCCTCCCTTGGGCGAGACGCCTGCTTTCTCTGTCTGGAAAGCCCAGCCTCTGCCACAGTGCACTCAGCTCTTGGGAACTGAAGAAAGACAAGCACAGTCTGCCAGCCAGCCCAACCCACCTGGGTGATCAGGACGGGGATGGGTCAGCCTCACGCCTCATGCCTCACTCAGCTGCCCAAGGAGAACCAAGAGCAGGAGAAGGAATGCTGGCCAGGCCCCACTGTGCCCTTCATTTCAGGCTGACTGAGATCAACTAACCACTCTCGAAGGCCCCAGGGAAGGTCCAGGCTGCCTGCTGGGCCCGGAGCCAGTGGCCACAGGCTCAAGGAGAGTGAGAGCAGGACACGATGCCCATTCCCAGCATCATCCTGAAGGTGAGGCACCCCGGGAGGCGCCGAGGAGTGATCGGCCTTGTGATGGCCCATACTAGCCCTGTTCCACGTGCTTTATGTATCTACTAACTCATTCATCCTCCTAAGATCCCATCTGCTTCCATTTGAGAGATGAGCCAAACAGGCCAAAGAGAGGTTATGTAACTTGCCCAAGACCACACAGCAAAGAAGCAACACCACTGGTGTTTGAACCCAGGTTCTGGGGCCTGTGCTCTTGATCTCTGAACGACACTGTCTTTCCAACACTGTACATCTGGAACAGTCTAGGGAAGAAAGAAACGGAGGATGGGGGGTTAGAACAGAGACTAGAAAGATGTGGAGAATTCAAAAATTTAGAGACAGAGAAAGGCCGTTGTCCAGGGGACGGCGGGGGGACAGCGGAGGACAGGCCGGCACAAACAGCAGGCGGACAGGACCACAGCTGGCCGAAGCAGAGGCTAAGAGTGGGGAAAGGGTGATCTCCCCCTCCCAGAGGGGGCACGCAGGGGGGATGGGAGGCAGTGTCCTCACCACCCCAAGCAGCTCACAGCCTTGTAAGCAAAGGCCACCAGCAGAGGCCATAGTAATAGGATGGGCTTGAGAGGGCCTCTCCGCAGGCCTAGCATCTCCCCAGGAAGGGAGACTGGTCGCTGCTCGGCTTCCATCCATAAAGCAAGTCAGACTCCAGTGGGAAAGCTTCTGGAGTCCCATTAGCGCCGAAACGGCCCAATGCCGCCCCCCTCCACCCTCGCAATGAATTAACTCCACGGCGGAGATGGAGGAGATGCCAGGGTCCCCCTCGTCTTCCCTAACCTTGGGACAAATTAAATCAAATTCCACTGCACGGCCTAAAGGCATAAACTTCGTTAGCTGCACCAATATATTCTGCCAGGCAGGCAGGCTCCCAGGTACTAATTACTTTATTCAGCAAGTTAAACAAATGAGATGATATCTCAATTCGAAGGAGAGGCACCCAAGAGTTCCGGAGCGCACGCCACTGGCACTTGCCAATGAACAAAGCGAAACAGAATTGCTAAGCCAACAGCTCAAACTATTTATCTGTGTACCCTTGATGGTGGAGTTCAAGGCTTCTGATCCCCCCTCCTTACTGAGGCCATCTCCAGGAGCCTTTCTTCCCCAGGAGGCTGTGTGGCCTGCTGGTTAGAGCACAGCCCTGGTCTCGGCTGCAGGGGCTTCTCCTGTGGACTAGCTGTGAGACTCGGCTCACCCACGTCGCTCTAAGTTTCCAGGTCCTTAACTGTAACACGGGGATGCCAATAGCTCCGGCCTCCTAAGGTTGTTGCCAGGGTTTCTAGGTAATCTGTGCAAGGATGTTAGCACAAAGCACATTCTCCAGAGATGGGAACTCTTTCTGTTTTTATCCTCATTGTTGTTATGGTTATTTATGTCATTAGGAGCCTTCGCAATGTGGGGTCTCCAAGGGGTCCCCAGTAGGTGGCAGCCCTCTTGGCCTAGTCCTGGAAATCATTTTTAGATACAGCAAATAGATGGAGAGCAAAATATTGGCATTATTACTGACAGAGGCTGCGTTGGAACATGTAGCTTCACATGCGAGAGGATGGGCCAGTCAGGGAGTGAATCCTGGGTTGAGTCACGGCCGTGCTGACCAGAGCAGACTTCTGTGCCCAAAGCAGCCCCAGCAAGATGTGCAGCAGAGTGGAGCCCGCAGGGTCTCCTCTGGGCCAGATCCCTCCCAGGAGGGAGCAAGTACCCCCATTATTCTTCCTAAATTTACTGATTGGAAAGATGTCATTCCATCTCCCCAGGATAGCAAAAATAAATGGGGTGGAAAGGGATCTAGAGTTACACTAATTGAGCTCACTTTACAGGAAGAACCTTCTAGAGTTGGGGAAAGCCTTTCCCAATACACATAGGAGACAATGAGAGTTGGTGGCTCTGGAGTCCAACAGGATGGAATTGAATCCATTCTCCTCTCACTTACAGGTAATGTGATTTGCAGAAAGAACCTCAATCTCTTTCATTAAGGCTCCAATAAAATCTGGCTTTCATAGCACACAAATCATTCAAAAGATGTTGTCTGCATCTCCCTGAGCTTGATCCTTAGTCCTTTATTCCCAGAATCCAGACACTTCTATGATTTCTGAGCCTGGCATTGCCTGGGACTTTGGTTTTCTGCTCTTCCTTCACTCATACCCTCATTGCTGAGTCTGCTGTCCTCTTCTAGAGCTTCTAGAACAGAGACAAAGCTCACACATACCCAGGCAGAGCCAGGACAGGTCCAGCCACCCCACATATATGGATATCTTTCATGGTTGACCGTGGCAGTAAGACATGACTTCAACCTCCTGGTTATGATTGATTGGATAGCAGTGAGCACATGACTCAACCTGAGCCAATCAGGTTCTCCTCCCAGTAATGTCTGGGATTCATAATTCACACAGCTAGGGAAGTTGGAAACTGTGGAACAACCATCGGAGGCCATGTGTCAGAAGCATAGATAAAACTGAACGAGTGAGAGGGAGAGAAAGAAGTTGAAAAGTGAAGTACAGAGAAATGCAAAGATGAAAGATCCTCTGGCTCCAGAGAGAGCAAAACGCATAGAAACGGCGACTGCTGTGGTTTTTGGTGACTTCCTTGTCTATGACCTCTGCATTACTGGAGAAAAAAAAAGTCACTATTTTTGTTTAAGGCAACCTGGTCTCTGATACTTGCAAATTAACAAATCTTAATTAAAATACTCAGAATGGTCAAGAATCGAGCCATTGAGCCTAGAGTGCATACCAAACCCCTCTAATTGCACAATTGCTCTCTCGGCTGGCTATGGAGAAGGTTCTGGAGGGACCTGGGCCCCTTCCCCAGAGGGAGGAACAAAGTCTGAAAGCAAAGCTGGTGACGAGATGTGCTGACTCAAAGCCTACTCCCCGGGTCCCAGACCTATTAGAATCTGGAATCCCCAACCAGGGGACAATCCCTAATCCAGGACTCCTATCATGGTGGCTCTCCCAAGAGGGAAGATGGTGATTCTCAGCTCTACAGGGGGATTTTCTCCAACTAGTTTTGAGTTTTACCGCTAGAGACACGATTCAGACAGTCCAGCGCTCTTACTTGCCCACACACTGTTGAATCTGAAGACCTGCTCGTTAATGTACCAGAAAAAGAGAAATCCACCTTTTTCTTGACTGAATTTGACATCAACCCCCCTGGCAGTCTGGGTGCTTCCAGGCCAGTCCAGGTGTGTACACCAAGGGGTGGATGTGATCTGGAGGAGGTACTCAGCGTTACTTGCCAGGGCAAGTCAGAGGCCATGGGAGGATTCTGCACCCCGGCAAGGGACCCAGGAGTCCTGATCAGGCCCGGACACTTGTTTCTCCATCTGTGTTTGATCAATACGTTAATCTAGTCGGTCACTCCAGTCAGTCACTCCAGCCCAGTCCCTCCCCCACTCACTCCCTTACTGTCCTTCAGATGTTGTCTGGCCTCCGTCAGACCTGCCACTGCTCTTGATGAGATGGATCCTGAATCCTTCTACCAGAGACCAGCAAAAATAACTCTCTGGGGGCACCTGGTTGGCTCAGTGGGTTAAGCCTCTGCCTTCAGCTCAGGTCATGATCTCAGGGTTCTGGGATCGAGCCCTGCATTGGGCTCTCTGCTCAACTGCTCAGTGGGGAACCTGCTTCCCCCTCTTTGTCTGCCTGCCTCTCTGCCTACTTGTGATCTCTCTCTGTGTGTCAAATAAATAAATAAGATCTGGAAAAAAAAAAAACAACTCTCTGGACTCCCTGTTCGCCCTCTTTCTCTGCCCTGATCTAGGTTTTCCAACAGGGGCTTCCCAGTGGTCTTTCCCAAAGAGCCCTAACACTCCTCAGATTCCTAGGAGTTCCCACCAAGGATCCCCGGGACCTGCCCCTGCCTAGCTCTGAAGCCACATCTCTTACCTCCCCACTTGCACTGGAGGGGTTTGGAACAGCTGATCTCATGATGCTCCTTCAAGGCTCCACGCCTTGTGCAGGCAGCTTCCCTCATGTGGAGTGTCAAGTCTCCCACTCTACCCTTTGCCAGTCTGGCTGAGAACTCCTACGTCGCCTTTGCAGCCTTGAACCTTCACACCACTGACCCGCTCCCCTGTTCCCGCCTGTGGTCCCCTCTCCAGCACTGCCCACCTCCTAAGGTACCTGACAGTTTGCTTGCCCGTGTCCACCACACAGCTGTGCACACCCGGAGGGTAAAGATGCAACCTATATCTCTTTGGTACCAAGAAGAAACAACGATTGCTATTCACAAGAACTGACTATAGCTGCTTTTACATCCTGGAGGAATGGCAAAATTCCGATCAGAGGAGATGGCTTTTTATTTAGGAAAATATACGGAGGCACCTGTTTGGAGTTAAAAGTGAGACTCCCCAAGGCATGGTCTGGAAGGAGCAAGTACATCAAAGTGAGAGGTGAATTGCATAGCAAAGTAAAGAAACTCGAGTTCCAGGGACTGTCCAGGAGAGAAGGCAGGCGGCTCTTGGGAAAACAGAGGGAAGTGAGGCGTGTGGAAAGGGGTACAGGAGATGGGGGCCTGTGGGGCGCCCGGACCGGATAGGGGGCCACCGAATGTGGGCGCTCTGAGTGCATAGAGGCCAGCGGTATGGAGGGTGATAGAGTCCCTCAAGGCAGATCAGAGGAGCTGGGAGTTCACTGACTACCCCACAAGGGAACAGCGGGCGGGACAGCAGAGAAGACGCAGCCACAAGGCGGTGGTGAGGGGCCACAGTTACAGGGTGGAGTGAGGGAGTCTGGGACGTATGGAATTCCCCCTCCCCTTATTTTTTAAGATGTATTTACTTACTCCAGAGAGAGAGAGGGGAGCAGGAAGGGAGGAGGAAGAGGGAGAGAGAATCTCAAGCTGACTCCACCTGAGATCACACAGCCTGAGCCAAAACCAAGAGTCAGACGCTTAATGACTGCACCGCCCCCGCCCCCGCCCCAGCCACCCCATGGAATTCTCCCTTTTTTGGTAACCTTAGGAACTCTGCCTGGTTGTCATTGATCCATTAGAGCCTGTGGTTATTTTGAGGTGGGTCGCTTCATGAGCCTGCTTGTCTTTGGCTCGGTGGTCCCTGTGGGCCCTCGAGCCTTGCTCACGTTTGCCTGGCTCAAGCCTGTTGCCAAAAAGCAGCCCCTACGGGTCCCAGCAAGCAGGCTGAAGGACCGAAGAGGAGAGACGGACAGTGGTCATCTCTCGGGCCTTGTGGGCTAAGACACTTGGGGACACAGATGTGGAATACTGAGGTTTAAAGTCTTTCTGACTCTGTGCTGCCCTGTGCTGTCCCCCTTCACCCCCTATTATTGCCAACCTTCAGGAAAAGTCCAACCGAGAAAAGCAGCCCTGTGGTGATGGTGCTTTGAGAGGGGGAAGGGAAAGAGACCTTGACCAGCCATGAGGGAAGGCCAGGCACAGAGGGGCAGCAGCAGGGGGGGAGCTGGCCAGCGCATGCCTCAGGGGTCAGGGAGGCACCAGGTCAGAGTTAGAAGTAAGCTTGAGAACAAAAACCGCCCCGGGAGTTTGCGGAAAGTTTGGGGAAGCCACTCAAAGAGAGCTTTGCCTTTTTTTTTTTTTGCCATTTTCTTTAGATTAAAGGTTTACAGCTCAACGCCTGCTCCAGTGAAATGAAATGAAACTCTGGCCACCCTGGGGGCCTGTGAGTGAGACTGGCCTGCGTGCATTCGGGGCAGCTCTCTTCCATGACACGTGGGAGAGAAGGGGGACGTCCAACGTGCTTAGCCAAGGCTGCTTTCCACGTTGTCACGAGGGTGGAAGAGGTGGGAGACTTTTGAGAGAGCTGAGCGCTGACAGGGTTTTCCTTGGAAGGGCTGGTGGGAACAGCCGAGGAGACACAGTCTTCCGATGCCTGAGCACCAGGGAACCTTAGGGAACATGTGGTCCTCAGTTGGTTAACAGAGGCCAGCGTAAGTGCCAACACTGAGTGGCTGTCAAGAACACTGCCTAGGAAGAATTCCAAGGCTCTGTCTGCAGGCAGCAAGAAAGAATTCTCCTGTCTTCCGCGGGTATGGGAAAGGGAATGATCACAGGTGTGCCGTCTCTAACCTAGCCCAACTTCTAATAGATGGGAAAAAAAGAGAAATTTCCCCAAAGGCACATAGCTAGTGGCTAGAGTCAAGTGTGTGTCGAATTCTGGGCTCTCCTCTGCACAGCACTGAGACGGGGAAGCTGAAAGGACCCCACGAAGCACGCTTTCTGCTCCTTCTCCTGCTTCTGTTCTTGCTAGGACCTGCACCCACCTACACAGCTTGTAGATCATGTATGTCCTCCTTATAAAGATCAAGGAGTGAACGATTTCTCTGGCAGCTTCCAGCACAATCGTTAACATCGAAGGAGTGACCAGGTGGGGTCATCATGCATGTTTTCCAGACTTCTGACTCACCAGGACCCCTGGCTCCAGACCATAAGGGATTTATGGAAGACACCTAAACACTTGTCTTTCTTTTAAACATTTCCTGGATGCCTGAGAACACACATACCCTAGAAAAACCCCAGACCCCAAATAAAGGTGAGGCTTAGTCTCTTTCCTTCCCAAGTCTCCCGGACACTCTGTCTCTGTCTGCCCTCTCTCTCTGTCTTCAATAAATTCGGCTCTCACCTTCTCTCCACTCACTTTTCATTTCTATCCTGCACGAAGCCTGCAGGACCCCCTCTGGGTCTCTGGACTCAGCCAGTCTGCATCAGTACTATCTCCCTATACACATAACACAAGGCAGGGAAGTAGGAAGATTAATATCTTGGCTATCTGGTCAACCTAAACAGTGCAGAAACAGACTGAGCCAGAGGAAGGTAGAAAGGGAAATTATATTAAACTGCTATCAAGAACAGGTTTTGGCCCAATCTCTGTTCACTTTGAAGACATACAGCTGTAAGGATGCATCAGAAAAGCTACCATCTGGGTTAAATAGCAGTGTGACCCGGACTCAAGCTCAAGGTATAGGGATAGAAATCCTGGTGACAGGAAAGAAGACAGCTTGACCTAGGTCGTTGTGGCCAGGGTCTTCTTTAGAGTCTTACTCATTTATTCAACAAACTCTTTTTTCAGCACTTAGAACAAATTAGTAACCTGGGATCCAAGGCTGCAGTTCTTCAGGCAGTTTACTTCAAGGGGAGGGCGGAAACAAGCATGCGACAGCTCATTACGCAATTAGTTATTTAATTATAAATGGAGATGAAGGCCAAGAAGAGGCACAGGGGAGCCCTGACAGCACACGACCCAGGGATCTGATGTAATCCGGAGAAGGAGGGCAAGTTTTCCTCCAGAAGTGATATTTCAACAGAGACTAGAAGGATTAAACCAGGACTTCATGATGGATCGGGGGTGAAGAGAGGCAGCAAAGGGAGACAGACGGTAGACAGAGAGCAGAGGGAAGAACCTGTTCAAAGGGCCTGAGGAGTGAAGAAACATGACATGTTTGAGGAATCGAAAGACCAAAAGGCCAGAAAGGCTGGAACACAGAATACGCGTGGTATTTTTTTTTTAAGATTTTTATTTATTTATTCATTTGACAGAGAGAGAGATCACAAGTAGGCAGAGAGGCAGACAGAGAGAGAGCGGGGGAAGCAGGCTCTCCGCTGAGCAGAGAGCCCGATGCCGGCCTCGATCCCAGGATTCTGAGATCATGACTTGCGCCGAAGGCAGAGGCTCAACCCACTGAGCCACCCAGGTGCCTCGTGGTATTTTTTTTTTCAGGTTAGGAACCAACAAAGGTTGAAGCTGTGACAATGGGACTCTGCAAAAATGACAACCTGTCCCCCTCCCGCCCCCCAACACCCCACCCCTGCCACCTGCAGCCCACCGGCGGCCTTGTTGTGAGTTTTTAGAAGACACCCCTTCTGGACAGACAGCTCTGGTGCACAGCTGGGTGAATGGAGCCCGGGCTGTCTTTCAGCCCCGCTCTGTCCCATCATCCGGGCACCTTTGTGCACTGCGGACCCACCTCCCACGTCCCAGCCCGGGGCAAGTAGACTAGAGCAGCGGCTCAAAGGAATCACCGGGAGAGCCTGTTAAAATGCAGATTCCAATTTGGTAGCCTGTGGCCTTGAGTTTTGCATTTCTATGGCATTCCCTGTGGCTGCGGCTGGTGATCAGCACATCACAATTTGAATAGCAAAGACCTGGCACAGAGGCTGCAGAGCACTGGGCCTTGACATCGAAGGCAAATTGGGGAGAAAAAGAAACCCACGGAAAGTGATTCTGTTTGATTAAATGAAATCCTTTTGAATGATTTCCCACTATGTGCCAGTCCTTTTCATGCTGGAGACAGACAAACATGGTGCAGCCCTTGTCCGCAGGAGAAGGCTCCCAGAAACTGGTGGGATAGAGGAGCAAGCCCGCCACACCCACACCCGGGCAAGAGCTAAACACTTTCGTAAAGAGCCCTGGAGCCCAGAAGGAATGACTAGAGCTGATTAAGCAAATCAGGGAGGACTTCTTGGGAGAAATGACATTTGTGGAATGGATAGTATTTTAACAGGTGGAAGGCCAGGAAAGCTAAGCAAAAGAACCAAGAGATACCTCAAACTGGTGAACCCCTGCATATGTAAATAGATAGACATTTTAAAGATAAAAAGAATAAGAAGAACCGAAACATAGAAGGGCATGAAGATCCCAAGCATACAGACCACAAGATTCATGAAGAGGGAGGGTGAGTGGGAGGCAAAGCAAGAAAATTCACCAAGCATTAGGTTATTCTGGGCCTTGAGTGTCAGGCTTAGAGAAGAGAAATTTACCAAAAACGAAAGAGCGAAACCTCATCAGCCAGTTGGGGCCAACCTCGTGAGCTCCAGGGTGCCCCTGACCTGACGAGCCCCCCGAAGCTTGCAGAGCCTGGGAAGGATCAGTATAGAACAGCTTTTCCGTGTCTGGGCTGGGGTCATCTACCCGAGAAGGTCAGGACAACAAGGCAGGAGGACAAACCTCTAACTCTGCCTGTGGGGAAAGGGGCCAGGGAAGCCCCGGGGGGGAAAGGTATTCAGCCTCAGAAAAGGAGACGTGTGAAAAGGACTCACTGAGGAGATAAGGAAGATAAAGTCTGAGCCCCTCAAAAAGAAACCCTTTTCGAGATTGAAGCCTGCTGAAGAGAAATGCGTGGTTGGAGAGGGAGGAGCGTTAGAAAGCTCTTTTTAAGACCCTGCAGGAAACAAATGAGCTAGCCCGGGAGCCGAACCCCCTCCCAAGCTCCCTTCACCCCAGAACCTCCCCTTCACCCCAGCCTGGCCAGAGCTGAGGTCACATGACCCACACCTGCATGCCAGCCAGACCCGGACCCCAAGTTGCAGTCTTGCCCCAACTCTGGCTTGGCGTCCCCTTCTGCCGATGGCCTCGGTCTCACCCCAGAGATGAAATCTCTACCTTATGTTCTAGATGGCTAGACCCAAGACCAGCATGACGGCTTGCCCAGGTCTTCCCAGACCCTGATCCCCACTGAGATCTCCTTCCCTCTGGGAGTCCTCACCCTAAACCACTGGGCTCCCCTTACCCATGGTTCTTCCATTCTGCCCGATGAGTGACCAGAATGACCTGAGCCATGTGAACCAGTCCTTCCTGAGTCCAAATCCCGTAGAGAGCCAAGGACTTGTTCTAAAGGCCCCAAGAAATCAATTCGACTCAGAGCTAGAACCATCGAAATGTGGTCTGCCTGGCTTCTCCCTCCTGCCCACATCCTTGGGCGTTTCTTGTGCTGTTCCATTTCTCAGATGCGCGCTCTGAAGCCTCCTTTATGCTGAGGGTTCGGAAGGGGTGCAGGAGCAGTCCTGAAGAAAAACATCCTATGAATATGAACGTTACAGTCTCCCCAGTTCTTGACCCCAGGCATATCCTTCCCTGACTTCTGGCTGGCACCCCTCTGCAGGGTGCACTCCCTCCCGGAGCTGCGGCCAGGATGGCTCCTGGTGAGCATCAGTGCCAGCCCTGGGGCCCACCCCAGCCGTGAGGCCACAGTGGGAAGTGTCAAGGCAGAGCCAGAGAGTGGACGAGTGGACGGCAGGCTACAGTCAGCCCTGCGCAGGAGAGAGCTTGAATGCTTCCTCCAATCCACTCCTACTGCGGAGTCTTAAACAACCCCAGATGTGTTCACCCTGGATTGGTGAGACTCCGCCAGGCTCCCTGGGCACCCCCAGCAGCAGCAGACCCCGCTCCCAGACCGCTTGCCCCTGAGTCAAATGCAAAGTCAGGCCCCGGAGTCTGACCTCAGGACTGGCTTGCAGGCATCCCATGGTGTTCTTGCAGACTCCCGAGGCAGGTGGCGAGTTCCCCATGCCATCCCCAGCTGAGGTCGTTTCTAGCAGCTCCAGGGAAAGGAAGGAGCCTGGCATGCACCCTGACGTGCTGGAGTATCAGGGTGATCCAGGGTTTGCAGTATACAGTTAAATAGAAATAGGAGGATAGAAGTGGACGGATATCTCTACATGCAAGTATTTGTATCTTGTATCTTTGTATCTAAAAATATCTCAAGCCCATTGCCGTCCACTGAGAGAGAGCCTCGACGCAAAGAAAGCCCCATAGCAAATAGCACACAAATAGATCTTGGTTCCTAAATACCATTCTCCACCAAAAGAAACCAAAGTTATTTTTTAAAATGGCCATCCCGGGGGTGCCGGGGTGGCTCAGTGGGTTAAAGCCTCTGCCTTCGGCTCAGGTCATGATCTCAGGGTCCTGGGATCAAGGCCCACATCAGGCTCCCTGCTTAGCGGGGAGACTACTTCCTCCTCTCTCTCTGCCTGCCTCTCTGCCTACTTGTGATCTGATCTCTCTCTGTGTGTGTCAAATAAATAAATAAAATCTTTAAAAAATAATAAAAAATTTAAAAAATAAAAAATAAATAAAATGGCCATCCCAGGACATCTGAGTGGCTCAGTCAGTTAAGCATCTGCCTTTCGCTCAGGTCATGATCTCAGGGTCCTGAGATCAAGCCTGGAGTCAGGCTCCCTTGCTCAGGGGGTCTGCTTCTCCTTCTGCCTTCCCCAGTGCTTGTGCACTTGCTCTCTCTCTCAAATAAATAAATGGAATCTTTTAAAAAAAAATCTTTAAAAAATATGGCCATCCCAGGCCTGGGCGGGGAAAACACAAACCGAGTCTGGAACACCTTGTATTTCCCCTGGCTGTTCCCTCTTCCTGGTTGTCCTCCCCACCCTCCTGCGACACCCCATCAGATAAATAGCGCTCCCCATCTGTCAGTGTTCAGGCTTATGTTGCTGGTCAGGGACGTGGCAAAGTACCAGGAGCCAGCGAGTCCCCTTTGAAAATCCAATGGTCCTCGTACAAACCCAGACTCTGCCTGGTTACTGACTTAACCTGTCCGAGCCTCCGTTTCATCAAAAAATGGGGGTACAGATACGTGCCTCACGTGGTGATCCAAGCTGAGTCCCTAGGCCGAGTGCTCACCCAGCAAACACTAAATGTCAGTATTTGATTCACAGGGAGGCATTCACCTGCCCTGGGAGACCCTGAGCTCCGCCTCATCTGCTCTTTCCATCCCCCAACACCCAGCACTGCGCCTGGAACCCCCGAGAGGGATCAGTCTGGGTCCCCTGGATTGTTTAATTGAATTGCTTGCTGATATTTACTGATGGAACCGTTATTAATGGGAATGTACAGACTGGCGCCGTCCCGCTGACACTTGGCGTGTATCTATGCTTACTGATTGAGTTTCCCTACCAATGCCCACTGACTGACACCTACTTGGGACTGTCCCTCATAGCCTCTGCCAGGGCCTCCAACCTCCTGCATAAAAGAAAGAAAAGCTCTCTCCCTCTGCTTGCCTCTTTTTCATGGTCTCCCTGACATTCCCATTTCTCTGCATCTCCATCCCACCTCATTCTCTGCTCTGTTCCTTGTCAGCATCACCACATCTGTTTTTTTCCGTGTCTCTGTGGCCCTCTTCTGTCTCTGGGTCTCTGCCTGCCTTCATGGGCCCTGCCCTGTGGATTTTGTCCCTGCCCCCATCTTTCCCTCCCACAGAAAATAATCTCTCCCACCCCCAAGGTGAGGACCCTCATTGTCCAGACTCAAGGACATGGTACTCAATAGCACAGGCATATTTGCTGTTACATCTTTATTGTTCGCCTGGTGACAGACCATCTTTTCTTCTCTATTCTTCGGGGATTAGCTCCAGATGGTTTTCTTTATCTGCTCCATCTGGGACGCCTGCTCTCCCCATCCCATCTACTTCCCCCCATCTTAGAACCCCCAGCAGAGGCATCATCTAGAAATGTCAAAAGCAGCCTGAGGATTCCCCAGACAGCACACGTGGGGAGGGAAGGATGTGGTCGCAGGGCCACACGCACGGGACGCCGTGCCCAAGGAGGAGAAACACATGGTCAGACTCAAAAATTATCATAGACAGTTCATACATCATGCATCCAGGACACTTATTTGAGGGCTCAATGGGCCCAGCCCCTGTCCAGGGCATATACAGGTGCTGGATGTGTTGGAGGACACAGTGTTTAAGAGCGCAGACGTGAATGCTGGAGGGGAAGGGGCATATGCCTAGAATTCAGTCCTTTATTCTGATGAAACCATGGAACATGTGCCACACCCGAACAGAAGCTTCTAGTGCAATCACATTGCTCAGCCTTTGCTGTTTTCCTCTGCTCTGAGAACCACAAGCCCAAGACAGGGGCTGCTCCTCAGCCCTGCTGCCAGAATGAAGAAGACATGCTGAAGAATGAAGAGACATGGCACCTGAACCTCTGGTGTCAGGTGAAGGGAGGGGAACAGAAATACATGCCGTTTATGAACCACCGAAGCTTAGGGGTTGTTTGTTACTGCAGCACAACCTAAAACAAGCCGAGGGAAACATCTCCGAGAGTCCCATGGCATTAAATACTACTCATATGCTGGGGGCTCCTGTGTGCCCCTCACCAAGCAGGCCCTCTTCTCTGAGCTTCAGACGGATATATCTAACTGCCTAGTCTAGTCTCCGCTTGGGTATCCAACAGTCATATCAAACATAAGATCCACAACGTAACTAAACAAAAATTTGGGAACACCTGTTCTTCGGCTTGCTGCCCTATCCAGCAAGCCCCGTGCCGTCCACTTAAAATGCACTATGTCGTATTCCAGATGTCTGTTGTCAATTTGGGATCGCCCACATATATCACACCACAGGAAGTTGTATCAAAGTGGACCCATCTTTTCATTTCATTTTCAGGCCTTTTCTAGGATGCTTTTCAGATTACAGAAGTAATACACTGAACAATTGAAATGTACAACAGAAAGGTTACAGGTTGCCGCTTTCCCAGTCCCCACCTCATAACCACTCCTCTAATGTAACTAATGTTAACAGCCCATAATGTAACCTTCACATGGACCTTTATTATGAGCAACTTCAGCCATCCCTAGGATCATTAATGCAAAAATCTGCCCTCTAGAATGGCAGCCAGTATGAGCAAGGCAAAGTATGAAAATACATTCCTTGTTTTCATCCACAAGTTAATGAGTCTCCAGATGTTGCCCGGGTCTCCAACAAGGAGGAGAACCAGAGCCAGCTGTGCCGTGCATTTTAAGTGGACCAGCAAATGGCAGACCCTGCTTCTAAGAGGGACACCCACAGTTAATGTGGGGGCTAGCGTTGCAGGACAGAGCAAGCTTTGCATGTGGGAGGTTGTGAGCAGATATCAAGTACCTGGATGTCCAAGTTGTGTTCAGAAATGGTGGAGTCTGGCAATCAAGATCATGCGTCAGGCAGACCTGGGTCTAAATCCCACTCAGGCGTTTTCTGTGTGCATTGGGCAATTCACCTCTGTGAACAGAAATAAGCATAACACTTACGTATTAGTCAGGGTCCAGTCAAAAACTCAGAAGCCGCTCTGTATATTCCAATAATGAAGGGAGTTAGAAGTTCCCACAGCTGATGGAAGAGCTCGGTAAACAACAGCTGGGGAAGCCACATGGAGGACCGGAGCTGCAACCCTCCAACAGCTAGTTCCCTGGGCAGTTCCCAGCGACCTTCTCAGGATGCAGGAATGAAGCACGTGAATCTCAGGTAGCTTATGTGGAAGATGCTTCAAATCTCATGTCTGTATATCTGCCTGCAGCTACTTTGCCACCTTCTTTACTTCCCAAATCTCCCATGAGCATCTGTCTTGGCCAACTGGAACCAGAAACCATATGGGGAAGGGTTCTGTGGGAACTGTGTCCCAGCTTCCCCTCTGCAATGCAAAAGACACCTAATGACAGGTGGTGGTAATGGCAGGTGGACGAGCGACAACCCAGCACAATCTGCCGCCTAACATTCTTATGAGATTAAATGAAATAATGCAGATAAATTCTTAGTATAACGCTTGGTACATGGTTAATGCACAATGAAGTTGCAATTATTATAATTGTTTTTATAATTTTGATCTTGGAACTGGTGGCTTTCCACCCAGCCCAGCACACCCACTCCATTTCATGTTACAGAAAACTCTGGGCATTTGGGTTCCTGTCAAAAGATACATTCCCCATCGCCTCACATCACTCAGCAGGTTCTATTATTCCTTTTTCAGATCCGATTATAGTGGCAACATTTGTAAATTGCTGATCCTTTAATTCCCCATAAGCACACATTCTGGCTAAATGTATTCAAGTCAATTATACTGAGAGACAGGAACTAAATTCTCTACTTCTGTGTCTCCTGGTTTTGTATTCCACAGCAATTGTACCCAAAAATCACCACAAAAAAAAAAAGAGCTTTTTTTGCTACAGGTGTGTCTTCTCTATCATGCATCCATCAAGGCATAAAAATATCCAATAATAACCCCATTTACAAATAAGCAGTTCTAGCTTCACAATTACTATCACCAAACAAATACATTTCAGAATAATGAAATGTTTCCAATCAAAATTAATTTAAAAAACCCAAACTGCATGCAGACTTACTTCCACGAAACTTAAATTCAAACCATTCCATGGGTAACAAAATTATACTTATAAAGAACTCAGAATGATTGGATCTCAAAATTCAAAATTCAATTGTAGAAAATAAAATCTGTTATAAACTGCAAGAGCCTTTGCCAAGCCATCCCCTGCTCTGAAGCACAATCCAAACATCACATGGTCACAGGTCAGTGATTCCTGCAAAGAAATCCATTTTACAAACAAACCTAGGGTAATAGCACCCAGATCTGTAATGCCTTTTCCTGATTAATGATGGGCCTACACACTGTCATGTCCACAGTGACCAAGAGCAAAGCTAACATTCTTAGGAACAGCATTACCCTTAAAATTGCAATAATCTCCAGGGAAAATGACCCAATTTAAACTTATTCTCTCTTTAGCTCCGATTTGCTTAGCTCTTTCAAACTTGTTCTATGCTGTCACCTGTGTCCTTCAAAGACATGCCCCTTATTATTCTCCATAACTCCTCCCTTCAATCAGGTCTCCAATGATTTTTTAAAGTTTTATTATTATTATTATTATTACTTTAGTAATCTCTACACCCAATGTGGGGCTCGAACTCATGACCTCCAAGATCAAGAGTCACATGCTCTCCTGACTGAACCAACCAAGCACCCTGGAAGTCTCTAATGATTTTAAAAACAATTTACCCCCCAATTTACCATGATATCATTAAAAGGCAAGTCAGTGGCACAGGCTAATGAATCTCAAGAATTCAACTTTCAACTGGCTTTTTTCTTTTAAACCCTAAACTCATATGCACAAATATCCATTTAGTCTGTCAGTTGATGTCTAGATGCTGGGGTGAATGAGTCAGGACAAGTCCCTGACCTCAGGGAGCTTACTGCATTCTAATCGGGTGAGACAGATAAATGAGTAAACAAATAAGATCACTTCAGAATGTGTAAGTACAGATCTGAAAGTCTCTTCACTTCACCTGTCTGAGCTGAGGTTGAAACCAAATCTATGGAGAGCCAGGGAAAGACAACTTTTGGCAGAGGTTATAGCATGTGCAAAGGCCCTGTGGCTGGGAAGAGTTTGCCAGGCTTGGGAGCTAGAAATACACTGCCAAACAGAAACACACACATAACACATACACCAATACACACCAAAGACTTTCTAAAATGTTTTATCAAACTGAGTTGATACAAAAGATATTTATAAAATATCCCTACCATATAAAGAATAACAATAAAAGGATACTCACATATCCCACTATCCAATCTAAGGTATGAAACATGACGATTGCATTTGAAATCCCTGTGTGTTTCTCTTTGAGCCCATTCTCTTTCCACTTACCTAGAGGAGATTTAATCTGAATTCTGTGTTTATTTCTCTCATGTTCTTTTCTTTACGAGTTTACTATCCCAAATATTCCAACAAAATGTTAATACATTTTTGAACTTTAAAACTAGAAGCATGCAGTTATTTACTTTTCTATGGCTTCCTTTTTCTTTATAGCCAAGTCAAAACTATAATCTTTTTTTTTAATTTGGAGGTAAGAGTTACAATATTAATTGAAATTTTTATTGAAACAACTGTAAATTCACATACAGTTGTAAGAAAGAACACAGATTCTGTGTACCCATACTTTATCCAGTTTCTCCTGGGGGTAACAGTTTCAAAACTGTAATCCATGATCCCATGCAGGATATCAACGTGATACATCTCACCAATCTTGTTCGGACTTCCCTAGTCAAACTGAGCTCATTTGTGTATGGATATTTAACTCAGTAATTGTCTCACATATGTGGGCTTGTGAATGCACCATCTCTGTCAAGCTCCTGGACAATTTTCATTACCACAAGGATCCCTTGTTGCTCTTTTATAACCACACCAGTCTCCGTCCCATCCCTCCCCATCCCTAATCCCCAATAACAACTAATCTGCTCTCCATTTCTAATATTTTTCATTTCAAAAACGTTACATACATGGGACCATGTAGTATGTAATCTGTTGACTTTTTCACTCATGATAATTCACTAAAGATCTAAGCTGTGTCTCAATAGCTTGTTCCTTTTCATTGCTGGGTAGTAGTCCATAGAATGGGTACACCAGTTTTTTTAAACACTCATTTGCTGAAGGACATCTGGGCTGACTCTAGTCTTCAACTGCTATTAAAAATTAAGCTGCTATGAATATCTGCTTATTACAAATAGAGCTTCCCAGGCTTTTGTGTGGACGTAAGTTTTTATTTCTCTGGAATAAATGCCTGAGAATGTAACTGCAGAGTCATATGCATGCTTACTGTGATAAGAAACTTCTACACTACCTCCAACATTTTATATCCCATCAGCAATTTCTGAGTGAGCCAGTTTTGCCACATCTTTGCCAATAGCTGTCATTTTTTTTTATTTTAGCAATTCTGACCAATGAAGTAATATATCATCATGATTTAAATTTGTATTTTTCTAATGGCTAATTGTGTTGAACATATTTTCAGTCTGCTGATCTGCCATCTGAATAGTCTCTTCAGCAAAATACTGGTTCATGTCTTTGCCCATTGTCTGGGTATTTACCATTGCTTTGAGACGTACTTATACTAGCTCTTTGTCAGATTTGTGGTTTGAAAATATTTTCTCTCGCTCTGTCACTTATGACCTGCTTTTTTACTCAAAATTATCTTTCTCAGCTTCATCTGTGCTGATGGATTTTCATTTTCATTGCTGTATAGTATTTCATTGGATCAGTTGCATCAAATGTATTCATCCATCCTACTGGTGATGAACATTGTTCACTCTTTTGCTTTCATAAGCTACTATGGGCATTTCTTGAGGTGCCTCCTGGTGCACCTGTACGAGTTTCTCTCAGGGATAGACCTTGAAGTAAACTGTCTGGATCATTGGAGGTGTATATTATTAACTTTACAAGACAATGCTAAATGTATTCCAAAGTGATTGTATCACCCTACACTCCCACCAGCAGTTTAGAACTTCCTGCTCCTCCACACCTTGCCAACACTTGATGTTATCACGTTTTGTTTTGTTTTTTTCCATTTTTGGCCATCTGATAGATGTATATTGTCTTGTTTTATTTCCACTTCTTCGATCACCAGTGAGACTGAGCATTCAGTCTGGACATTCAGGTTTCATTTTTTATTAAATGCCTATTAAATTTCTTTTGCCCATTTTTCTATTGGGTGGTTTGTCATTTTCTGATTGATTTGTAGGGGTATTTTTCATATATTCTCAATACTAATCTTTTGCTACGTATGTGTGTTGCAGAACATTTCTTCTAGTTTGCAGCTTTCTTTTTACTTCTGCTTTGGTGTCTTTTGAGAAGCAAATTTCTTAATTTAAATGTAATCAAATTTTTCAACCTTTTTGTTATGGTGGGAAATTTAGGGTTTTAAGAAATCCTTCCCTACCCTGAAGTCATAAAGATATTTTCTATACTGCCTTTGTAGTTACAGTATTTAAGTACAAGGACTCTCAAGCCAAACTTCCTTGGTTTAAATCCTAGTAAGGAAATACTGAGCAAATTCTTTAATCTCTTTGTGCTTTCAGTATACTCATCTGAAAAATGGAAATGTTCTTAGTACCTACATCACATAGTTTCGTGGACTAAATAAGCTATTATTCATAAAACAGTTAGAACACTGTCTGGCACATGGTAAGTATTATGTCAGCTATCATTACCATCATCATTATCATAACCATCATCACTGTTATCATCACCATCATCACCAACATCGTCACCATCATCACCATCATCATCACCGACATCATCACCATCATCACCATCATCATCACCATCATCACCATCATCACCATCATCACTATCATCGTCACCATCATCACCATCATCACCATCATTATCACCATCATCCTCACCATCATCACCATCACCATCTTCATCCCTAAAACGTTTTTTAATATTGCCTTTAACATTTAAACCTATAATCAACCTGAAATTTATATATATATTGTGAGGTATCAGTCCAACTATTTTATATGAATAATCAATTTACCCAGCAAAAATTTTTAATTGCCTCTTTCCTTATTGAACTGTAATATCAATGTTGTCATAAACCAAGTTTCCATTTATGCATGGAGTCTGTTTTGAGATTTCTATTCTCTTCCATTGGTCTGTCTGTTCCTAACCCAGTACCATCTGTCTGAATTACCATGGTGTTATAATGATATTCGATAAGTCTACTCCTCCACCTTATTCTTCTTTGGCAGTATTTTGACTATTCTTGAGCCTTCCATACACTTTAGAATCAGTTCATTAGGATCCTTGAAAAATAAACCTATTGGATTTTTATCGAAATTGTATTGAGTCTATAGATCAATTTGAGAGAAATTATATTTTTATGTTTTTTGTCTCCCAATCCATGAAATCGCACTCTCTCTTGCTCTCCAAAAAAAAAAAGTGAAATATTGAAAGCATTGGCCTTAAGATAAGAAATAAGATAAGAGTGTCTGTTATTCTGCTATCACCACATTCTTCAGTAACATACCAAAGGCCCTAGCCAATGAAACGAGGCAAAAAAAGATTTAAAAATAAGAAGAAGACATAAAGATTGGGAAAAATCATGCTGTTGTTATTTTAAGATGATATAATTATAAACATAGAAACCCCCAAAGGATATGCAGATACATTATTAGAATAAATAAAAGAGTTTTTCAAGGTCACTGGATATAAAAGTAGTGCAAAAAGTTAGTTGCGTTTTCTGTATCAACAATAAACAGTAAATATTGGGGAGGCAGGGGGAGAGGGAAAGAATCTTAAGTGCTCTGTGCTGAGTGCGGAGCCTGACACAGGGCTTGATCTAGCAACCCTGAGATCACGACCTGAGCCGAAATCAAGAGTCGGACACTTAACAGACAGAGCCACCCAGGCGCCCCTTGGTGAAATCAATGTTTCACCTTTAAATATAATATTTGGTGTAGGTTTTTTGTAGGTTCCCTTGATCAAGTGAGGACATTTCATTCTATTTCTGGTTTGCAAGGCTTTTTTAAATCATGAATGGATGTTGAATTTTATTAAATTTTCACATCTATTAAAATGATTATCCTACTTTTCTTCTTTATTTTGTTAATATAGGGAATCACATTAATTTTTTATGCTTTAATGTTTACCCAGTCTTACACACCTTGAGTAAACTAGGTCATGGGATATTATCATTTTTCTACATTGCAGGATTTACTTACCAATATTTGGTTTAGAATTCTGTATCTGTGTTCTCGAGTGAGATTAGTCTATAATTTTTTTTCTCATACTGCCCTTGTCAAGATGTAGTATAACATCAAGATTATGCTAACTTATAAAATGGGTTGAGGCATAGTTCCTTTTTTTCTACATTGTGGGATAGTTTGTATATGATTGGAAGTATCTATTTCTTGAATGTTTGGTAAAACTCAACAGTAAAACCATTGGGGAGATTCTAGTGTTTCCTTTAGGGTATATTTTTAAACTAATAATTCAGTTTATTTAATAGTTATAGTACTGTTCAAGTTTTATATTTTCCCTTGAGTTAGTTCTTACAGTTTATATTTCTCTAGAAGTTGTGTCATTTCATCGAAGTTTTCCAAAGTATTAGTATAAATTTGCTCATTACACCTCCTCATCTTTTACATCTCCACTACATCTGTAAATATGTTCCCTTTTTCACTCTTTCCATTGCTTTGTCTGTCTTCTCTATTTTTCCTTTGGTCTATCTCACCAGAGATTTTTCAGTTTTATTGGTTTTCTCAAAGAAACAACTTTTGGCTGAGATGGGCCTTTCTACTGTACATTTCATCTCCATTTTATAAATGCTTGCTCTTTTTTATTAGTATTTCCTATCTTCTACTTTTTTGGATAACTTTCATATTATTCACCTTTTTTTTTTATCTTAGAGAGAGAGAGAGCATGAGCAGGGGGAAGAGTTAGAGGGAGAGAGAGAATCCCAAGCTGACTCCATGCCCAGCACGAAGTCCAATGTGGGGCTTAATCTCATGACCCTGAGACATGACCTGAGCCAAAATCAAGAGTCAGACACTCGACTGACTAAGCCACCCAGGCACCACTATTACTCACCTCTAAGTTCCTAGGGTGGATATTTAGTTCAGGGCTTCTCAACCAGGGACAATTTTGCCCCATAGGGGACATTTAACAATACCTGGAGGCTTCTTTTGGTTTTGATAACTTGGAGGAAGACGGTGTTGACGTCTAGAAGTTAGCATCTAGAGATGCTGCTAAACATCTTACAATGCACAGAGCATCCCCCACAACAAATTTCAAGCTCCAAATGTCAATACTGATGATGTTGAAAAAACCCATTCTAGCCCACTAATCTTCAGATTTTCTTCCTATCTAATAAGAGCACTTAATGCTAAAAATTTCCTGCTGGGTATGGCATTAGCTGAGTCACATTAATGTTTTTTTAATCTAAATAGAGTGAAATTGACTTTCTTTTCCGCATACAGATCTATGAGCTTCAACATGTGTACAGATTTGTTAACGACCACCACAATCAGGATACAAGACAGTTTCATCACCCTAGAAAATGCCTTCCCACAGCCCCTTCATAGTTCAGCTCTCCTCCTACCATTGGCAACCACTAGTCTACCCTCTGTATGTGTAGTTTTCCAGAAGGTCATATAAATAGAAGCATACAGCGTATAGCTTTCTGAAAGTGGCTTCTTTCACCTAGCATAATGCCTTTGCGATTCATCCATCCAATTACATGAATCAGTGCTTCGTTCATGTTTATTGCTGAGTAGGATTCTATTGTATGGATGTGCTACAATCTTGTTATCCATTCACACGTTAAAGAATTTTTGTGTTGTTTCCATTCTTTTGACAATAATGAATAGAGCTGCTATTTGTGTGCAGATTTTTGCGTGAACTTAAGTTTTCCTTTCTCTAAATAGCCAAGATGATAGCTGGATCATACAGTAAGTACATGTTTAATTTTGTAGGAAACGGCCAAATGGATTTCTATAGTTGGCTATACCATTTTCATCCCTATCATCAATGTATGAGCATTCCAGTTGCTCCACACACTCATTCACATTTGTTGGTGTTAGATTTGTGTTTTGTTTTTGTTTTAGCCATTCTAATGGGTGTGCAGTAATTTTGGTTTTAATTTGCATTTCCTTAAGGGCTAATGATGTTAAGCATCTTTTCTTGTGTTTATATGCCTTTTTTTATATAGCTTCTATAGTGAGCTGTCTGTTTGAATCTTTGTCCATCTTTTTATTAAACATTCTGTTTCCTTGTGTTGAGTTTTTCAGGAATTTTATCAAGGTCTAACTAACATACACTAAATTACAGATATTTAAAATGTACAGTTTGGTAAGTTTTGACCTGTGTATACACTGATGAAACTATTATCAAAACTAATCCAGTGAACAAAGCCATTTTTCCTCAGAAGTTCTTTGGAGTCTCTCCTTCTCTTCTTCCCTCCTCCAATCCCCAGGAAACCATTGATATGCTTTCTGTCACCACATAGATAAGTTTGCGTTTTCTTGAAATCGATAAAAATGAATTCATGTGGTATGTACTCTTTTTCTTTGGTTTCCCTCATTTAGCAAAATTATTTCTGACATTCATCCAGGTAGTGTGTAGAGTTCATTCCCTTTTATTGCTTAGTGTTATCCCATTGTATGGATTTAGCACAATTTACTTACCCCTTCACCAGTTGATGGACATTTGGGTCTTTCTAGTTTAGGACTATTAATTAAAAACAAAAGCTGCTAGCTGGCATGAATATTCATGTACCACTATTTGTATGAAGATATACTTTCTTTTCTCTTTTGGTAAATACCTAGAAGTAAAATGCAAGATCATATGGTAGATGCATTTTTAATGTTAAGAAACTAACAAACTGTTTTCCAACGTGGTTTACCATTTTCCATTGCCATGCAACATCTGTGACAGTTCCAGTTCCTTCACATCCTTGCCACACACTGTATGGTGGGTCTTTTACATTTTAGAAGCTGTATCCTATTATGGTTTTAATTTATATTTTCCTAACAATTAATGATGTTGTGTTCCATTCATGTATTTATTTGCATTCCATATATCTTCTTTGGTGAAGTGTCTGTTTAAATCTCTAGCCCATTTTAATTGGGTTATTTGTTTTCTTATTATTGGGTTTTGAGAGTTCTTTTTATATTCTGGATACAAGCCCTTTACCAGATACATGCTGTGCTAACATTTTCTCCCTGTCTGTGACTTGTCTTCTCATTCATTCAACAGGGTCTCTTGAAGAGCAGAAGTTTTTAATTTTGATGAGTCCAGTTTACCAATTTGTTCTTTTATAGATGGGTTTTTGATGTCTTCTCTAGATATCTTTGCCTAATCCAAGGACACAAAAATTTTCTCTTGTTTTCTTCTGGAAATTCTATAACTTGGGGGATTTTACATTTACTTCAATGATCAATCTTGAGTAAAATTTTTACACAGTGTGAGATATGGATCAAAGTTGTTTTGTTTTGTTTGCAGACAGATGATAGAAGAATAACCTTCTCCATTTCATCTGCAATGTTCTTGCCTGCAAAATGACTATGAACGCTTGTTTCTTCCTACCTCACACAATTGGGATGAGGATAAAATGTTGTCATGATGGTCACGAAATCAAAATCTCTCTAGGGGAACATCTGAGGCATACTGCCCCGCAGTTAGATTCCTGAACCCTTGAGTGGGTCGGACCTGGTTCCAATTCTGGCTTCAGAGTCACACAGCCTGAGTCTTTATCTTACTCCACCCTTGGCCCATACTGTTTAATTGTATTCTCATACCTTAGGGAAACTGTTACATCTTCCTGTACCTCAGGTCCCTCATCTGAAAATGGATCTAATAGATCCTTCCTGGTGGGAGTGGCTGGAAGATGGAATGTGATAATGTAAGTAGAGAGCCAGATAGTGTCTGGAATGTGCAAACTATAAATAATAGCATCCACGTTATTCACTGTTGTACCCTCATTGCCTAGCATGGTGCTCGGTAAATATGATGTAAATAATAAAAACTATCTATGAAAGCATTTGTAACATGCAACGCCGCCCTCCCCATCCAAAGCCAGGAATGTTGTTGTTGCTGTTTCTGTTGCTACATTTACACAATAACCTCTCCCATGACCCTCACCACACCTGTGCTCCCACTTTCATGGTATTTGTCATCTGTCATGTGCTGACCTATTTATAATCTCCCTTCTCCCTATAGTGTGAACTCCTTTTTTTTTTAAGGTTTTATTTATTTTTGAGAGACAAAGAGCACAAACAGGGTGAGGGGCAGAAAGGGTGAGGGGCAGAGGGAGAAGCAGACTCCCCACTGAGCAGGAAACAGGATACGGGACTCAGTCCCAGGACCCCAGGACCATAACTCCAGCCGAAGGCAGACGCTTAACAGACTGAGTCACCCAGGCGCCCAGTATGAACTCCTTAAGGAAAAAGACAGGTTGTGCCTTCCTCATCTCTGTATCCTCCACCTCCCGCACAATTCCTGACACACAGTAGCCCTCAAAACATGTTGAAATGAAGGAATGAGTCTGGTAGAAAGGAGTGGGAGAAAGGATTCTAATTTTATGCTAAATGCCTAGGCAAATGTAAAGCAATTTTCCAAGGCCAGGCCAAGTAAACTACAGGAAATTGTAAAACCCTCATCATTCCATGAGGTCTAATTTTTACCTCCATTCTTGGTTCACATTTATCCGCAGAGCATCCGTGCCAGACCAGGCACACAGCAGCGCTCCTGAGTGACAAGGCTCTGCCAATCGTTGAGCCTGACACCTAGTGGCTAAAGTAGGGAATGCAGGCTCCTTTTTAAAAGCTCTCCAAAGCGGGTGCCTGGGTGGCTAAGTCAGTTAAGCATCTGCCTTCCACTCAAGTCATGCTCCTAGAGTCCTGGGATCAAGTCCCACATTGGGTTTCCTGCTCAGCAGGGAGTCTGCTTCCCCTTTGCCCCTGCCCCCGCTTGTGCTCTCTCTTACTCTCTCTCTTTCTTACAAAAATAATTAAAAATCTTTGAAAGCTCTCCAAGACAAAGGGTCTCAAAATATCTTCTCATACCCTCTTAGCTGAGGCAAAAGACCCACCACTAACCTCCCTACCTGTTACCACTTTCCAGAGGAGGAAGGGAGTTTGGGAAGCCCTAAGATATCAAAACATTGGAGAAAAAGAATGTTTTGTGATACGTGTAAATATACTAAAAACCATTGCATAGCACACTTCGGGGGGGTAAGTTGTGTGGTATGTGGATTATATCTCAATAAAGCTTTTAATTTTTTTTTAAATAAAAGGACCAAGAAGTTTACAGGGCTCCATCACCTAATAAATAAGTAAATAAATAAATAATTTTTTTAAAATAATGATTTGCTAACTTTAATAACTCACTCCGTCAGTAAAGCTTAATACTATATAAAAACAGAAGTCTGTAGGCTTTTGTACAGTAATCTTTTTAAAAAAAAAAAAAAAGCAAAACAAAACACAAAACAAGGTGTTCAATTTCCAGAGCAGTCTGCAGCTCCTCAGGAGGCCCTCTTTGGACCTCAGGGACCACACCTAAAGAATTCTCGGTCCAAACCCCTGGAAAGATTCTAAGGGTCTCTAAGTACATAGAAAGAGTCTGGGTGTCTAAGTGCATGGAAAGAGTTTGAATGTCACAGGACGAAACATGAACTCAGATCCAGCTTTTCATCTAGAGATGGCTCTGGGAAAGTAAGGACAGTCGCTATTAATTGTTATTTAATGTCTCCTCCTGGTCAGGAAGGACAAGACAAAGGACTCAGCTTGGAGCCTCAGCCATAGCCTCTCATTTAATTCTCGTGACACCATCCTGTCCCGGATGTTACTATTATTTGCTCCAGACCTGCAAGGAAACTGAGGCCCGCAGAGATTCATGGGCCCAGAAGCATGCAGCCAGTGGTGGCACAAGGTGGGATGTGACCCTCCTTGGCACCATTCCGCCTCCCAGCACGTCCGTTTTATATCCAGTTTATGGTGTTTTTGAGGTTTCTTTGTTTCACTCACGCTTTATTGTACATGAGGGTCTAGTGTATAATTATGTACGTGTACTCCTTTTCTAGAACTCAGCACTTGTTTTCTTGCTTTTAAATGATTGTGGAAGTTTATGGTTATTGCTGCTTTACTTTATGTCCTGGGGTTGGTTATATCTGTGATTATCCAATGGTCCCGCGGAGGAGACGGCTTCTCTTTAAAGAGAGCTCATCACAGCAGCAGCTTCAGCTACTGAGAACAAGCATCAGGGAAGGGGGTGAGCACGCTGGACTTGGCCAGGGGAAGAGGGACGGTTGAGGAAGCCGGGGCTTGGAACAATAGGAATGCAGCGAGGAGGGTGCAGGCAGAACCAGGTCGGAGAGGGAAGGCTTTCTGTCACCCACCCAGGAGTCTGTACTTTACAGGTGAGGATGTTTTCACAGAGGGGGGGGGTGCCATCATCAGGGCTGTGTTTTAAAAGCTCTCATTTTGTTCTGGACAGACCAGGAGCCACCCTGAGGAGGGGGTCTGCCAGATAAAACACAGCTACAGTCCGGCTTTGATGTGGCCGAGGAAAGTGCCGCGGGCCTAGCACTGTCCAGGGTCTCCGCCTTCTTGCTCCTGACCTGCTTCTCCAGCTGATCGTCCTCTGTCACCCGTGCCTGTCCACACTGACATAGCCTGGGCGATTTGAATCCTGGCTGTGACGCTCACCAGCTGTGCACCTGTGGTCGGGTTTCTTCCGTGCCTCGATTTTCCCATCCGTAAAAGGGGATAGCAATAAAACTCACCTCGTATGATCGTTGTGAGGATTAAAATGAGCAAACATACATGCAGCCCTTAGAAGGGAGCCAGGCACAAAGTTTTATGTAAGCTTTTGCTCTGATTCCTATCACTCAGACAAACAGCCTTGAATCACGCCTGATACAAATTCTCAGGCTCTCTACCAACTCTTGATCAAAGGTTGGACTTTCAGAGGAAGCCTGCACCGTGGTATTTCCATAGCCCTATCTCCTTTCTTCTTGCCACTACTGAGAGGTGTTCATGTAAATGCCAGGGCTGGGATTCTGCTCAGAATTCTGCTCTTGAATCTGCACAGCTGTCTGGAAACTCTTGGGGGTACCTTTGTCGGACTTCTCTCTTTATGCGGCAGAGAAGAGGACTTGGAAGACTTCTGAGTTCTTAGAGGTGAGAGAACAACTTTCTTTCTAACCAAGGGGCTTCTCAGAAGCCAGCCATTCTCGGCTGTTTCCCTGGGATCTGTAATCCCTCCCAAGACCTTGGCAGGTTGATAAAAAGAAGGAAAAAGCTTGTCCCTTCTCAGCTTCACTGGGCGGCTGCTTTTTAACTGTTTCCTGCCCACTCATGGGTGAGTCACACTGGCCTTCCCAGCGTCTCCCTTCTCTGTGCTCCTGCTTCTTCCAATAGGGAGGCGGTTGCCAAGGGAACCACAGGTACTAGTCTCCCGCCACGCCCCCACCCCCCAATCAAGGCCTAATCTACATTGAAAGAAATTTCCATTCCAGAGCTCAGCAGATTTCAACATTTTACAACCTGCTTAAACTCTTGGTGGCAGTCACTTCTTCCTTAAAGGGGCTGGCCTTTCTCCCTGGTAGTTAAAGCCTTTCTTTTGCCTGAAATGTTCATGGTGCTCCAGAGATTTGCTTAGAGGATTAATTTGGTTAAGTGATCCCTACTGAGATGTGAGTGATACCGTAGAAAGACAATAAGACAGTTTGGCAGAGTTGTTGCACGGAGGGAATGAGGTCATGCAGGTAAAGTGGTTGGCACAGAGGAGGGACTCCAAAAAAAGAAAGAAAGAAAAAAAAGCTGCACTAAGGGTGAATGACCACAGTTCTTTGAAGGTACAGCTAATGCAGGGAAGATGGAGGGGAGCAGAGGAGAGTCTGGGAACTCTACCTGGGGGATGCGTCTCAGAGTGCACCATCCGGAGGCCTCCCTGCAAGAGGGGGCCTCCAACGCCCTGACCCTACTTCAGAGTTTAGACTGTCTATAATTAACTGGTCTAGATCCCAGGAAATAGAACCAGTCACCTAATTCCAGATGCCTTTTTAGAACTCTCAGCCAGACATGGTATGGCATCTACTTTGTAAGTGGATTCAAGAAGGCTTTCAAAGAAGGTCCCGTGTTCCTGCCAACCCCAGGCTGTCTCCCCACTCCTATATGCCCTTGCTTTAGAGATCCAGTAGCCTCCTCTACACCCCAAAACCACAGGAGACGGAGCAGTCATACTCTCTTGCATGGTGACTGAAGGCTTCAAGAGCACATGTCACCCCAAGCCGGGCAGAAGCTTCACCTTCCATGGTGTAGAGGTTGCTTGTAGGCATCAGGCTTGAGCCATGGTAACATGAGTAAGGTAGAAGGGCCCACAGTGTTCCCCGGGGCTGAGTGCAAACGGGCGCATTTGGTGACCCATCTCAAAAAATCCATAGACCCTCGTTGACCAATGGGTTACTTACGACTGGGCACAAGTACCAGAAAAGGGACAGTTCCACATGTTCCCATACCTCTGCACTCCCCCACCACAGACAGTCTCTCCTCTGCTGTCCTGCCCGCTGCTTCCTTGCAGTGTATTCAATAAGCTTCTATCTCCTTGGCTCTGCCTTGGGTGAATTCCATCACCACCCGCCAGACTTCACCCAATCAGCTCGCCCCACACATGGCTTAGCCTCAGAAGTCACACCGTGTCACTTCCACTATCCTCTACTTTTCCAAAGTGTCACAGAAGCTAGCCAGTCTCAAGGGCAGGGGACACAGACCACACCTGAAAATGACAATGTTGTAAACGCAAGGTGTATTTGTTTCCCAGGGGTTCTGTAACAAAACACCTCAGACGGGGTGGCTCAAAGAGCAGGATTGTATGGTCTCCCAACTTAGAAGCTGAAGTCCAAGATCAAGGGGTCAGCGGGGTTGGTTGATTCTAGGGGCGGGGAGGGAGCCCCGTGTCCCGTGCCTCTCTCCAGCTTCCGGGGGCTGACCTGCCATTCTTCGGCTTTATAGCAGCACTGCCCAGTCTCTACCTTCTCTTTATATGGTGTTCTCCTTCGGTGTCCAAATTTCCCCTTTTACAAGGACATCAGTCATCCTGGAGTAGGGGACTACCCCACTCCAATATGGCCTCAGCTCAACAAGTTGTATCTACAACGACACTATTTCCAAATAAGGTCATATTCTGAGGCACAGGGGATTATGTCTTCAATATAGCAATTTGGGGACACAATGAAAACCATACCAGTGACCTTATAAGAAGTCCATGTGGGGTGGGAGATACTGTCACCATTTTGGAAAATACAACCTGCCATAGGCATCCACCCCAATGGCCAATGACTTTCCACACCTCAAAGGAAATCTCTAATCACACAGAGAAGTTACTGCAAATGGTATAAGTTTCCCGAAAGATTTCTTACAATCTTAAGATTCTCTTTAATTACACAAAGCTGTCAGGACCCCTCTCATTCTCAGATCTGCCCAGCCTGCACCATCAGCACGTTAATTTGAGATACATTTGAGTGGGTAGGCTTGCAGGTATTTTTAAATAAAGAAATGAAATCCAAATCAGTCATTTGCAGAACTCCTGGGGCACCTGCTGAATGACTTGTATGCCACAGATTGGCTCTGACAGGATACACAGAAACACCTGTGCAACCACACAGTCATTGGTCAGGAGCAAATACCAAGTCTAGTCTCCAGAGAGCCCCTGGGCCTATCCCAGCCCAAACTCCCCACCGCCCCATCTTCTGTTCTGGAAACAGTGGGCTCCCTTCCCATAGAGCAGTCACCACAGTCCCATCTCCTCTTATTCCTGTCGCCAAAAAGTGGGATTAAAGATTGGGGTATTGTATGGCTCCCCTTACATGAGGGACCTAGAATAGGCAAGTTCACAGGGACAGAGAGCAGAGGGGTTGTTACCTCCATAGAGGGGCTGGGGTGGAGGGTGGGGACAGAGCTTCTGTTTGGGATGATAAGAAAGTTCCAGAAAACAGATCATGGTGTTAGTTGTACAACATTTTAAATGGACTCAATGCTACTGAATTGTACACTTAGAGAGGTTTGAAACGAAAGATTCCATGTTGTGCATATTTTCCCACAATTTTTTTAAGTAGATCTCATTGAGGACGGGTGGTGATCTATGACATTCCAAGACAAGCAATCCAAATTTTTAGGATCCATCACTGACCAAAGCACTTTTGTATCCCTTCACTTACGGACTCCTTTGTAAAACCCTAGAAATTAGGTGGAAATGTTGCCAGCCTACAGATGAGGAAACAGAGGTCCAGTGAGGTGAACTGCTCAAGATCACAGTCTGGGTTAATGGCAAGACCAGGTCTGTCTCTGAAATGCAGGCAAAGGAGTCTCTGCAGGGGGCCAGCCCTTTAAGGAATGGGAGTATCCGCATTTAAGAACAGAACTGGAGGGATTCCGAGGTCTGGTTGAACACCTGCAGAGGAGGAGAAATCTGCAGGCTTGGCCGGTCCGCCTTACCTGTGAAGGTCTGTGACCTTCTCCTGTGTCCCACCCATGTGACCTTGAGTATGTCCCTTAACTTCTCCATACCACATCCACTCAATGGGCACAAACAGGACCTGTCTGAAGAGGACTGACGGGTGGGAGAATTCAGCCGCCTCGAGTATCCAGCAGAGGATAGGTTGTTGCCGTTGTCATTCACCCGGACGGACAGAGAGCCAGCCTGGCTCTGTAATGCATAGCTGCATAGAGCATAGTGGGTGAGTAAGTGCCAACTCTGGAGACAAATCGCAGGCTGGGTTTTTATTATTATTATTAACAGCTTTATCGAGGCGTAATTGACATATTAAAAAAAACTGCACGCTTGAAGTGCACCATTGATAAATGCAGACATATGTAGACACCTTTGAAATCATCACCACAGTCAAGATAATGAACAGCTCCACCCCCTGCAGCATCTCCTTGTGTCCCTGGTAATCCCCCCTCCAGGCCCTCCCCATTTCCCATCCCCCATCTCCAGGCAGCCACTGATCTGATTCCTGTCACTGCAGATTAGCTTGCATTTTCCAGAATTTTATATAAATGGAATCATACAGTACGCCTCCTTTCATATCTGGCTTCTTTCACTCAGCATAATTGTTTTTAGATACATCTATGTGGCTGCACATATCAATGGTTCATTTCTTTCTATTGCTTTGTATTATTCCCTTGTATGGGTTTGCCAGTATTTGTTATCAATTCACCTGTTGATTGACGTTCAGGTTATTTCCAGCTATTACAAATACAGCAGCTAGGAGCATTCGTGTACAAGTCTTTGTGTGGATGCATGCTTTCTTTTCTCTTGGGTAAATACCTTGGAGGGAAATGGCAGTTCCTATGATAGGTGCACATTTAACTTTTTAAGAAACTGCCCAATTGTTTTGAGAGAAGTTGCATCATTTTACATTCCCAGAGAGTTCCAGCTCTTCTATATCCTTGCCAACCCTTGCCATGACCAGCTCTTTCCATGTTAGCCATCCTGGTGGTATCTCATAGTGGCTTTTATTTGCATTTCCCTGGTGACTAATAACACCGAGCACCTTTTCATGTAAGAATTTGCCATCCATATCTTCTTCAGTGACACGTCTGTTCAAATCTCATCCATGCCACTTACCAACTGCATAACTTTGAGCAAATGACTTACTTCTCTGTGCTTCTGGTTCTGTAAAAGAGAAGACAGTGTCAATCCACCCCTCGTGGGGTTGTTGTGAGACTCTCTCCAACACTGTGCCCCATCTGCCTGTTACCCACGCTTACTCCGGGGAGCCCTACACCAGGCAGAGAGCTCTACTCTGCACCCTACTTCCTCCCTTACCAAAGTCACCTCTCTCACACATCATACAATTCACACACTCATATACAATCCACACACTCACACATCATACAATTCTGCTCCCCTTCCAGCTGTAGAGACAAGAGACAGGCATCAGGAGCAGAAGCATATTGGTCTGGCTATCCAAGGACTGCATTTGACAGTCTGTCTCTCGGGCCCTTTAAACCACTACCCAAAGACACTTGATATATAAAGATGTTTTTCTCCCTGCTTGGAATTCCAACCTATCTTCCAGGTAAATGCTGTCTGTGCAAGGCAGGGAGAGCAGAGGAACAACTGAGCTGCTGCAGAGGCCATCTGAATCCCTGAGTCGGTGCACCCCAGAGCCCCCCAAACTCCACACCAGCTCTTAGAAGAAGGGAACAGGTGAAGTCAACGTCCTCCATCCCCTTCGGCTGCAGGGCCCTGCTTTCCTCTTCCTCCAGCCCATCAGGTCAACAGCACTGATGTAGCCCAAGCCACAGACCATGGGAATCTTCCCACAAGGAAAAAGGGAGAGTGCCTAGACCAAATCAAGCCAGACCAAGACAGGGCTGGAGAGCTGGCCAGGATGACAAGACCAGCCATCTAGAAGGCAGTCTGAGAGGATGACAAATCAAGTCCTATGTAGTCTGGAGATCTGGCTGCAGAAGGACCACACAGCAGGACCATGTGATTTGGGGACAACGGCCAGTATAGCCACTAAGATCAGCCTAGCACTGTGCTTCTCAACTGTGGTCCTCAAAGCAGCTACCCTGGTTATTGGAACACTAGTTAAAAATGCAAATTCCCAGCCTCCACCTGGAGACCATAGGGGCAAAGCCCAGCAATCCGCTTTAACAACCCTCCAGGTGACTGAAGCAGCCCAAGTGTAAGATTGCCCCAGCCTTGCAGAAAGGTGGTTCTAGGTCAAAGGATAGATTTAAGAACCCATCAGTCTTGTCTAAGGACAAAAGAAGAAGCAAGCCCCTGTGGTCACAAGCCGAGCAGGGGTTAGGGAGAGAGATGAATCCTTTTTTCACATCCCAGCTCTGCCACTTCCCAGATGCACAGCTTGAGCTTTTCTAAGATTGGCTGTCCTCCTCCATAAAGAGCAGAGAAGGCTAACTTTATAGGGTTGTTCCAGGATTTAAAGAGGTGATATGCACGGAGGGCGGGACACACATTAAGTACTCAAACAAGAGCAGCTATACAGTCGTGCCCCGAGCCCAGATGGTGGCTCTGGCCATCTTAGACCAAGCAGTCCCTTCCCCATGCATCTTTACGACTGTCCGAGGGCAAGGAATCATACTACCTTGTCCAATCTAAAAGACCAGCTTTGAGAAGGGCACCTACCTGCATAAAGCCTGCCCTGGAGATGTGCAAAATATAACCCGAAGTGGCCTCAGCTGTGTTTATTATTTCGAAGGGCACCCCCTTAAGGTGCAGAAGTGGGGTGCACAGCCCAGGCAGGACAGGACACAACACCACCTGCCTGAGCCAGTTCCCCAGAGGGTAATGCATGGTGTCTTCTGGAACATTCTTTCCTCTCTTGCCCACAAAACTAACCTCTGCCTCCATCCCAGCCATCTGGGGGAAGAACAGGCTTCTCTCCAGTAATTTCTACCATTTTCAGAGGTGCTTTTTCTCCCCTGGCCACTTCTTGCTCCCCCGGTCTCCACTCAGTCCTCAAGCTGTAACCAGGGCACAAGGCCCATGAACATCTGGGCCCCGGGGTTTCCAAACAGACCAGGTTCATCCACTCACCACAAACCCCAAGGCAGAGAGGGGAGTGGTGGTAGAAATGGAAAGGAATTCATATCGGGCTCTCTGCTCAGCAGGGAGCCTGCTTCCTCCTCTCCCTGCCTCTCTGCCTACTTGTAATCTCTCTCTCTGTGTCAAATAAATAAATAAAATCTTTTAAAAAAATAAAAAATAAATAAATAAATAAAAAAGAAAGGAATTCATTTCAGCGAGGCCAGCACCAGGAAGAAAGCGAACTAGTGTCTCAAAGCCTCTCTCCAAAGTGCTGAATAAACTTCCAGTTTTAGATGAAGAAAATGTGGGACAGAGGTCGGTGGCGATGGGCAGGTGGGCAGTGGAGCTCAGGTCTATCATTGTTTTGGGATTGATCACGGGGTCGGGGGGGAGGGGGCTGTTCTCCTTGGCGTCAGGACCGTCCCCAGGGCTTGAGCGGGTAGTTTGCATTCCCACTGGGACGCTTTGGCCACCCAGTCATTTGCCTGAGTTAAGAAATAAGCTGAAAAGAAGAACTTATTCAGAAAGTACAGTCTGAGGTCAAAATGGAGATATTTAAGGTAACAACTGGGTCCTCTTTCTTTTTTTAATTTTATTTTATTTACATTCAATTAATTAACATAGAGTGTATTATTAGTTTCAGAGGTAGAGGTCAGTGATTCTTCAGTTGTATATAACACCCAGCGCTCGTCACATCCTGTGCCCTCCTTAATGCCCATCACCCAGCTACCCCACCCCCTCACACCCGTGCCCTCCAGCAATCCTGTTTGCTTCCAGTGGTGAAGAGCCTCTTACGGCTTTTCTCCCTCTCTGATTTCTTTTTCCCTCCCTTCCCCTATTTCAAAGCTCCTCCCACCTCCCACTTCCTAGCCCTGCGGTCCGGATCCCACCGCTCTTCAGGAAACCCACCCCTCCACCTTCGTGCCCTAAGGCAAATCTAACCTGAGCCTGTGGGTTTTCTTGAGAGTGAGAGGCTTTACTAAACAGCACACTGGAAACATTCTAAATGGAATCTTGATCTTCTCAGAGTCGCTCAAGCAGCCCAGTGCAGGGAATTTGTCACTGCCCTTCTGGGGCCAGAGCCTGCTGCCCTGTTTGAGGACACTAACTGCCCCACCATGAATTTTCTTTAATCTTCTCTTTCTCCTGGGTCCTGCAAAGTGCTGAAAACTCCCTGCTTCATTAGCTGCCCACCGGTGGACAGTTTCTGATTCCCACTAGTTTGCTTTGTGGAAGTGGATCTCAGACTCGCTAGAGCCCCCTCCCTCCCGACTATGCGGGATGGGGGGAGGGAGGGAGCCTTCCTTTGAATAATCCAAAAACCTATTTATGGTGTTTTCTTAAATAAAAATGCAGCCTTCCTTCTGCCAGGCACTCCCTCACCCCCACCTGGGGTGTAAAAGCGGCTGTAGGCATTTCTGTTTTTAAATAGCAAATTTTTTCCCTGGCTGTTACACGGAAGCAATGCACAGAAACCCCTGGAAATTCCTCAAGCTTTTATTAAAAATTCCAGATGGCGCAGCGGAGATCTCAGACAGTATAGCTTCTGTTAACAACAGGAAATTAATAACCAAAGCGACTTGCGGTCATCCTCATGTCGATTGGTGACAATACATGCAAAAAAGGGAGCAGAGCAACACAACACAGCCTTTGGCACGAGTTGTGTAGTTGGTGAGGCCTGGGCGTGAACCCTGGATCTCCCACTTACCACCTGGAAACTCACTGGGGGTGTCCCCTACCACTCTGGGCCTCAGTTTCCTCACGTGCAAAACGGAGAAATAAGGGTATGGTCAGTTCTGCTGTTGTGCTCCATCTGTTTTCCTGAAAATCATCCCTATGCAACGGGTGGTATGATATAGAATATATTATATTATATTATATTTATAATATAGAATATATTTTATATGTAATATATTCTATATTACATTATATTTATAATATTTACATATTATTTATATTTATATATAATATATTCTTATTATAAATATAATATGATAATATAATATATGGATCTCGGTGCCAGAAAGCTCCTTAAAACACCTGGAATTTCCTGAGTGAGAGGAGCATCTTTTATTATTCATAAGAAGCCCCTTTCAATCACACTGGTGCTTATGCGTATGAGGCGACTTAGGATGGGGTTCCTAGATCTGCTCTGGAAGGGGGGTGGTCACCAGAAAGACCACGTGGTTAGAGGGTTGGAACTTTCAGTCCCACCAAAGACCTCAGGAGCTGGAGATGTAGCTGCAGAAAAAGTCTTGAACAACATTGGAGGAGCACCCAGGCTAGTGAACAGCCGAATGCGGGCAGAGGGGCTGTCCTGGAGAGCATGATAGCTCCATGCCCCGCCCAACCCTTACCCAGCCCCATACCTGCCCTATGTCCCTCTTCCATTTGGCTCTTCCTGAGCTGCACCCTTTACACTAAACAGGTAAGGGTAAGTAAAGTACCTTCCTGAGTTCTGTGAGCCAATCTATCAAATTACCTAACCTTAAGAAGGGGTCCTGGGCCCCTTCAATTAATAGCCGAGCCAGTCAGAAGTATGGGAAGCCTTGGACTTGTAACTGACATCTGCGGGCTTGTAGGACTGAGCCCATAAGCACTGAACTGAATAGCTGGCCACCAGCGTGGTGTGCAGAGAATCGGAGAATGGGTTGCTAGCGTTGGAAAACACGCCAGACTGGATAATCAAGGTATGGTGTAAACATATAACAGAATATCACGCAGCCTTAAAAAGGAAGGAGATTCTGACACAGTCTAGAGCATGGGTGAACCTGGGGCACATTCTGCTAAGTGAAGTAAGCCGGTCACCAAAGAGCAGTGTATGATCCCACTTCTACGAAATACCTGCAGGAGCTGAATTCCTAGAGACAGAAAGTAGACTGGTGCTTGCCAGGGCCTGGGGGGGGAGGAGAAAATGGGGCATTTCCGTTTAATGGGTCCATCGTGTGCCTTTGCAAGACGGAAGGAGTCCTGTGGATGGAGGGTGGTGATGGTAGTAAGACAGGGAAACTGAAGAAAGCCCATGAAAACCAGCTTCTTTCATTCCTTTTCCTGCTTCTATTCTTGCTAGGACCTGCAACCCTGCCCTTCCCATGTCTACCCATACGGATAATGTATGTCTTCCTTACAAAAGCCAAGGAGTTAATGATGTCTTTGGAGCCTTCCAGCACAATAGGTAACCACTAAGGAATGACCAAGAGGGGTCATCACGAATGTCTTCCAAGACCATTGACTCACCATGACCCCTGGCTCCAGGGCATAAGGGACCTACAAGGACACCTAAACACTCTTTGTTTTAACCAGTTCCTGGATGCCTGAGAAGACGTGTGGACCAGACCACAATCCTCGGTAAAACTCCAGGCCCCAGGCAAAGACAGGACTCTGTCTTCTTCCCTTTCTGAGACTCCCAGATGCTCTGTCTGTGTCTGTCCTCTCACTTTGTCTTCAATAGACTCTGCTCTCACCTCCTCCCTGCTCATGTTTGATTGTTATCCTCCATGAGAAGCCAAGGACCCTCTTGGCTGGTCCTGCAGGACCCCCTCTGGGTCCCTGGCCCCTGCCAGCCTGCATTAGTAACACAACAATGTGAATACACATAATCCAGAGAACTGGACAGTAACAAATGATTAAGATGGTCAGTTTTATGGAAAGTGTGCTTTATCACAATTTTTTAAGTTAAATATGAAATAAATCACCACTTGGCAAAACCCACAGGGCCGATGGAACAGTGGAGTTAAGACACAGCACTTAAGAACTTCATCAGAGACATACTAAAAAAGAAAAAGCAACCTAATCAAAGAGCACAGTTTAATACATGTGCAGGGGCTAAGACATACATAGATCCTACAAAAAGCACAACGCTTTACCTTCAGGAACATCTTTCATTTGCTTATAGAAGCAGACGTGGGAAGGGGGACAGCTTGAGTTACTGTGACATGAGGTAAGGAGAGCTATTTGAAATCAGAAAAAGTTCCAGCACCAGATGTGTGGCTCATAGCACACACACCACGCAGGGAACTGAGCAAGCTTGAGATGTTTGAGATGCATGCGTGTGTGCGTGTAGCTTCTTCCTACGTGGCTCGGGTCAGCCACAGGGAGGGGTAGCGGGCTCACAAGTGTTTCTCACAGAAGAACACACATATAAGCAAGTGCAAAGTTAAAGTTATGCTCAAATCATCCCCTAATACATCTACGGCATTGCAACACATTTGCTTTTCAAAGCAAGCATGGTAGAAGAACCAACAGTACGTGGCTGATGGAATTTATTACAAGAATTATGTGATAAAATGTGTATGAAACTTTTAATAGTGCCTAACATCTAGTAACTGTTCAAAAGTACCATAGGTGATTGTGGTTTTTGGGATAATGGCAGTGGTCATTGGGGTGCCATGGTTATTGTTCGTAATGTTACTACAAAGAGAGTCACCTAGAAGGGGACCAACAGAGGTGACGTGCTCATTTTACAGAATGCAGGAGATAGATAGATAGATATATAATCTTCAGAACTCGTATCCCAGGTACCTAATGGTTAATGACTTTGCTCAGGTCAACAGAGCTGTGAGGAAATGCCCTCCACCTTTAGGGAATTGCAGGCCTTTCTAAAAGGCAAAGGAAATGGGTAAAACTTTCAGTTCTGTCTGAAAAAGCAAGACTAATTTTTCCGGTGGTTCCTATTGACTTGGAAAGAGAAGATCTGCCCATCAAATGGCATTTTACCAGCTGATCAATTTGGTGTCATTCTCATTGAATTAAATCAAATTGAAATGTAATTCCCTTCCCGGAACAAATCCCCTTGCAGGGATTCTCTGTGCAGAAGTGTTTGACCTTGTGCTGGCTGCCTAGAGGGCTTTCCAGAAAGCTAGGGGCACAAGCAGGCTCTGTAGAGCTCACACCTTGCCAGGCATCACCTTTTGGCTGACCCTGGGCTTGACCACTACATGCTCCAAGGTCAACAGAAATGCCCAGAAAGCTTCCATTGACCGCTGCTATGGTCAAGGACCTGAATGTGGGCTTACACCTCAGAAAGTGAGCTGGCATACATATAAAGGAACAAGGAACAGTCACATTGGAGAGCTTCTAGCACATAGGGAGGCTTTGTATAAATTAGGAGAAGAGTCCCTCTCCAGGTGGTGGAATTACAAAATGATACCCCCTGATGGTAGGGAGAAGGTGCACCTTGCTCCAGACTATCACAGCCACAAACCAAGGTGCAAGGGTATGTGAGTGATAAGTAGACTGAATTTCAGTCTCTTTCATCCCTCAACTTGATTTACCCAACCACAGCCAGCAGGGCTAGTCAACTCTCCACTGGAATCACCATAGAGGGCTCAGTTCTGAAAGATCCTTGGAGCAGAGGCTCAGCTCTGGCAGAGCACGGGTACTGCTCAAAATATCTAGTGGCTCTTGGCTCAACCAGCTACAACGGTCCCCACCAAGTCCTGGGAGACCCTAAAAACAAACCTGGAAAGCATTCTGTCCCTGGAGTTCTCCATGGAACCAGAGATTGTTCTTGACCTGTGACCCTCCTGCCCTTTATCCACCCTTCCACTCCCTGCCTTGGGAACCAGAAGACCTGGCATGAAATCTTTGCTCTACTGACTAGATGACCGATTGCTAGTGTTGGACTTCATCTCTCTGAGGTTCAGCAAAACAGTAAGAATACTTGTCAGCAGCACATGGAGGTGAGTATGGAACATGGAAACAGGGTGCCCTCTGAGAGTCGGGCTAGTAAATCCACACAGAAGGAAGAGGTATGCCATCTGTTGGCATGAACCAAGTGGTGGCCTGAAAATGTGACTGCAGATTTCAGGAAGACCCCAGTTGCTAGTCATGGTGGCCTGGGTACAGTCACAGGGAGACAAGACTGAGGAGTCATGGCAATTGAGTAAGCAGGAACCTAATTAGCTAAATCAGCTGGCAAAAGCCTGTGTGAGCAGAGCAAGCATGCCTAGCCTGGAGCAGAGACAGGGGAGCCGGAGGAGCCAAAAGCTGGCCATATTTATTCTACAGTAAATTCACATAGTTGGTGCCAGACTCAGAGGTGTCCTAGGAGCCAACCACTCTCAGGCTTCTCAAAGACATCCGACCTCTCCTCAACTCTTTTCAAGCCACGACAATCCTCAGTCTCAGGGTTGTTATCAGGATGAAAGAGGAAAGTGCCCAGCACACAGCAGGTGGCAAATAAACTAACACCCCCTCTCACTCTGTTCCTTTTTTTCCTGCAATAATAACCGATGTCGAGTCTTTCCGGCTATGCAGCATTTCCTCCTAGGTCTTCCTGACGTTCCTGCTCTTCCCTCCTCTGTTGTAACTATCCTCCCCCTGGCTATACACCCATCTTATTCCTTTCCTCTGTGCCCAGTGGAGTGCCATTTTTATTGTCAAGAACGGCTCTCTGTTCTAAACCTAGTGGGGAAGGCAAAATTAATAAAATAACCACACAAATATCAACTTGCAGCCTTCAAGTGCTATGAAGAAAAGGTGACAGAACATGTAGAGTGGCTGCTGTGGTGTGTCCCCCAGTTTCCTCTTCAGGACCAACACCCTGATCCTCCCAACTGCCCGGAGTGCTAGATGCGGAGGCAATCACCTGAGTCTTCCCCAGGAATTGCCCTCAGCCTTCAAGAGCCATCCTGACAGAGGTCACACCCCTTCCCTGGGGACAAGCCACCTGCAGTGACTCTAGGAACCCACCTAACACAACAAATCAAAAGTCTAGTTAGGGGAGTGGGGGCAGCAAGTAGGGCTGTGAGGTAACAGGAAGCTTTGTTTCCCCCCCCCCCACCAAAGATTGTATTTGACAGAGAGAGAGAGATCACAAGTAGCCAGAGAGAGGCAGGCAGAAAGAGGAGGGAGCAGGCTCCCCACTGAGCAGAAAGCCCAATGCAGGGCTCGATCCCAGGACCCTGAGATCATGACCTGAGCCGAAGGCAGAGGCTTTAACCCACTGAGCCACCTGGCACCCCAACAGAAAGCTTTCTTAACAAAGGTACAATCAAGCCCAAGTCTGGAGTAAGAATGTTCTAAGCAGTGGGAACAGAATGTGCAAAGGCCCTGAGGAAAGAAGGCAGTTTAAGGCCAGTGTGGCTGTGGTACTGAGAGTATGAAATATCAGGGAAAGAACAGAAGTTAGGATGGAAACACAGGTTATGGCCAGGTCGAGCAGGACCTTCTACACTAAGTTAGATTAAGGTCTAACCCAAAAGAAAACTTCCTGATCCATGGTTGCATTAGCCCTCTCCGGCTGCCGTAACAAAATACCACAGCATACCACAGGCTGGGCGGCTTAAACAATAGGATTTATTTTCCCAAAGTACTGGGGGCTGGAGGTCCAAATTCATGTGTCTGCAGGGTTGGTTTCCTCTGAGGCCTCTCTCTTTGACTTGCAGATGGCTCCCTTCTTAAATAAATAATTTAAGTAACCACCTTTGTCAAAAATAAAAAATAGCATTATAATGGACCAGCCCCAGAAAAAGCAAATTACGTGGTTGAAATATATATGCACGTGTATATATATGTATATGTAAGTCATTTCCAGCACATCCTTACTGGCACCCTCTGCTGTCCCCAGTCCCCACTTGTGATTCATGGGTCCTTCCTTCCTCTCTGCTCCCATCCCAGGCCAGCTGTCTGCTAAGCACTGCTGGAGAACACCAAGTAACAGTACTGCTCCATTACAAATTCCCTGTCTCCAAGGTCTCCCAGGCTGTTGTTGGCCTGCCTTCCTCCTGCACGAGGGCTCCGCAGCTGTGCCAACACTGCTCATCCTCCACTGCCGGTCCCCTCAGCTCACCCCTACCCCCTCACTCTCAGGACACCCTCTGCCCTACCCCCAGGCTGTTGTCCTCTTTCTTTCCTTACTTCCTCCAATTTTTCCAGAGCTAACTAGAGGAAGGCACATGGGGGGTAAGAAAGAAAAAGAGGTCTGGCTCCAGACAGATAGTTCCCCTACATAAGACCTTTCTTCTTGGGCAAGTTAACTTTACCTCCCTATAGCTCAGTTCCTTTATCTGTGGAAAAATGGTTATCACATCAAGGTAGCATCCTGTCCTACATCAGATGAAAGCCAAACTCCTTACCATAGCCTGACATGACCTGACCCTGTCAACTCGGACCCCATCTGCTATCCCTCTTTCCCTGGTTGAGCTGTTCCAGCCATGTTGCCTTTGGCTCTTCCCAGGACTACAAGCTGGTTCCCACCTCAGGGTCTTTGCACATGCTGTTCTCTCTGCAGGAGCCTGACATGACTCATGCCCCCACAGGCAGTCCTCCTCAGAAAGGCCTTTCCCAATTACCCCATCTAAACTGGCACCCACCCCCATCTTTTCTAATCTCTTTATTTTTCTTGGTTTCGTTTATCATTTAACACTCCCCAGAATTATAGGCCTTTGTTTACTTGTTTATTGCCTGTCTCCCTCACAAAATTGTAAGCTCCAAGAGAGCAAGGACTGTGTTTTTGGTCATAGTCACTCACAGCAGTAAGACAATGCCTGGCATGTAGCTGGTGTTCATCAAATTTTGTTAAAAGAATAAGAGAAAAAGTCTAGGTTGGCTAGCTATCGGTCTTTCTGTGCTACCGACACCTCCACCACTCCTCTGAGACACAATTACGCTTACCCTCCCAACTCAGTTCTGGCATTTGGTGAAAAGGAAGCTGCCAGTGCCTTCCGACATGACCCTCCCCTTGGCCACAATGATGGGTCAAGAATTAGGAACATCCTTTGATGTGAACCAATCAGAGTCTTTCCCTGGGACATTCCAAACTACAACCAGGAAAAGGGCAAATTTTCCCCAGAGAGACCAAATGGTGAGGTCAGGAGCAGATGCTCAATTTTTTCCTACAAGGCACGAGAAAGAGAAGTCGAATGCCCTGCCTACACAGCTTTTCCTGGAACCTGGACACCCGAGCCAGTAAGCACCTCTTTGTCTGAGCCAGTTTGCATTATGACTCTGTCGCTTGCCATCAGAAGGTTCTGTTGTCCTGACAAATGAATGGACGGTGCCGGGGTCAAAGCTGGTACGTATTCGTTGTTAGGTCCCTTTCCTAGGCAGCTCCTATAATTTCAACCTTCTTTGCCTCCCCCTTCCCACCTCAGAAGAGGGGGTCCCTCCTCCTGTGCAAGGACCCCCCCTCCCCACTCAGAACCTTCCTCCTTCACTTCCTCGGCCAGAGAAGGCAGTGGTGGTTCTCACCTTGCAGGGAATGAGGAGTTCCTACAAGACAAGGGGCTGTGCTGTCCCCTCTCTCCCCCTTCGGTGCCCAGCAGCAGTCTGGGCCCAAAATGCCTGTCTCCGTGGCAGAGCCAGAGCTGAACAGAATGAAGCCTCAGGCTCCTTATAAAGTGAAGAGGACTCCATAAAATGTATAAAAAGGGAAGGGCTGTCTGTATGTAAGGGATTGTGATTGCGGTTTTATTAGCCAAATAGATAACTCTCATCATGAAAGGAGGCTTTCTGGAGTGATGGATGGCTCAGAGGCCCCGGAGGGACATGGGTATTTCTCAAGGCCGCCAGTCAAACACATTAACTGCATAACATTTCTCTCTCCATGGCAACCGGCTGGGCCTCTGAATCAGGCCCAGCACCTGTGTTCTAAAAGCCCCTCAGCCCTCATCTCATGGCTGCTGCCTCCCAAACCCTGCCATCAGCGGGGCACCCTCATTTCCCGCCCCCCCATCCAACCCCATCCCACAGGAGAAAAAGGACCAGCTTGGGGAGGGACACGTGCCAGAATCTGGGTCCAGAAATGAGCTAGGCCATGGGCCACTGCCACCTGGGCCTTGGAACCCCTGTGACATTCTGATCGGCACTGCCTGGCCTCTGTCACCTGCCAGCAGGCCCCGAGGAGTGGTCCCCCAGTGAGACCGATGTGGGGGCGGGGAGCCCCCTGGGTACCCAATGCTGAGCCCTTGCATGGTCACGAGGACCCAGAGGCAGGGCATCTCATCTCTGTTGTGGAGCTGAGAAAAACAAGAGGGTCGATAAGGTGAAGGGAACTTGGTCCCTTCAAGATCACAATTTAGCAAGTGGCAGAGTCCCCCCAGCTTGTCTGATGCCCCAGGCCATGCTTTTTCCTCTTTGTGGTCCTGCTTTCTTCCTGGCTCCCCATATCATCAGTGAGCATAGAGTGGTGTGGGGCTGGGCACTCCGCAGGGAAGGAGGGGTCTTGGCAGCATCCCCCCCACACCCCCTTACTGCTCACAGTCTCCATCCAGAGAATGGCCATCGGTGTCTGGGAAGACAAATACCCTCACCCCCCTTGGGTGTTTACACAGGGAAGCAGTGAGTGTAGACAAGTCCTTCAAGAAACTCCTTCATCTGGCAGTGAAAGAAGAGAGGAGGGCTGTGTAGGACACAGGCAAGTGGCTTGACCAGAGAGAAAGTCCATGGAGATGGCTCGGTGGAAGACACCAAGAGAGAGAAAGAGAGAGAGAGAGAGCATGCACACATTCCCAGCATGAGTTCTTGAGGATGGGGATGGGCAGGAAGGCATGGGATCCAGACCAGGGATCTGCAAACATTTCCTGCAAAAGGTCAGAGAGTAAATCTTTTCAGCTCTGTGGACTATACAGTCTCTGTCACAATTTCTCAATGGCCATTGTGGTCCAAAGGCTGCACAATGTGTGTTCCACACTGTGTTCCATTTGTTGTGTTCCAATAAAACTTTATTTACAAAGACAGATGGCAGGCCAGATTTGGCCCTGGGCCGGAGTCTACCAACCGCTGATCTAGAGTACAGGGTGCAGCTGGTGCTGTGGGAGGAGCAGCCATGGTGACAGGCTTGGAGAGAAGGGAGACCGGTCGGCACAGTGCCATCCACACGGCAGCACACAACAGGTGCACGCTGAGTGTTGACGTGAAACACTGGACTCTGCCTCGGGAAGAGAGCATTGGGTAAATTCACAGAGACGTGTTGAGACAGGGAGCTCAAGTGTGATGGTCTTCACCCTCTAAAGAGAGAATAGAGAAGCAATCAGGGGGTATAGTCAGTGGCTTCATGAAAGAGGGAAAGGCTAGCAGAGCAGGCGGACATCAAGTTCCAGCAGCTCTGATAGCTATGCTCAGTGGGATCCAACAATGCCCACCCTCACCCCCACCCCAGAGAGAGAGCCTCTAGCAGGGACCAGAACACAGAGGGGGGGGGAGGCAGCTGGGAAATCTGCTGATAACACAGCCAACAGTGATTAGGTACAAACTGGTACAACAGGCTGGAGATCTGGGCCAACAGACAGAGGCCAACTGGTTCACAAGCCCAGCACTTTCAAATCACTGCACAGGCAGAAGCCATGACCGAGCAGGCGCTCCCGCCAGGCGAGCACGCACAGGGCAGCTCTGCGGTGCCAGCAAGCGTCCGGGCTCCAAGTTTCCAAGTTGCTGCCCACCTGTGGCCTGGCGAGGCTGCGCCCTTTTCTTGGCTCTTCTGAGGTCCATGGGGGCGGGGAGGGGGCAGCTCTGGTTTCTCAGAAACTCCACATCCAGGAGCCCCTAAAACACTAAGAGAGGGGAAGAAAGAAGAGAGTGGGGGAGACAAAACCCAAGGGGACCCTTGGAGAGAGGTGGACCGAGAAGGTTGAAGGCCACAGGAATACAGGGACTGAGCTGTCACCACGGTGAAAAGACGGTATCTTTTCCTACCTGTGCGTCCCTATCTATGGTGAGCCCTGCCTTCGGACAGCCCTGTTCCTTCGAATGGTTTCCGTGACCCTGTGATCGAAGATGCAGCTCCGAGACAGTTGCTGTGTTGACCGCTTCTTTGCACTTTGGAACTCCCTCTGCGGCCACCAGCGACCAGCCGCTCTTCTGACAGAGGCCCTCACGGGTGGCCACGCAGGCCACACAGCTCCATCGGCCACCAACCAAGGGCTGCAACAGATGCAAGCTTCACAAGAGGAGCGCGAGAAGTCCCACGAGAGCTCAGCACACATCACATTGGGGCGGTGAGCTCCGCCGCCTCCCCATGCCCGGCCCAGGAGGGAAGCCCTGGAAAGGATGTCCATCCAGGACAGAATCCCTAGCCGTCGACCCCATCGTTGCCACGTGCAGGAAGCTGGGAATGGTGGCCTCACCCTGCCAGATCTTCCAACTTTTCAGGAGAAACGGGGTCCAGAGTTTTAAGTCTCCTTAAAAATCTCCTTAGAAATCTCCTGATTCTTGGAAACTTTCCCAAATTTTTGAAAAATACTATGAGGCCAAACAGAACACATTGGCTGGCCAAAGCCAGCCCATGGGTCACCAGTCTGCAACCCACTGCCTCCACTGTACCGTATATCTGCTATGTCAACTTTATCTCCTCATGCTCACAGGCTGGGACCCACCAGGTGAGTACTAGTGTTCCCCATTTAATAAACAAGGACACGGAGACTCAGGGAGGGGACCAGCTGATGAGCACCACGACTGGAGTCTGTGCTTTCTGAAGTACTCCCTCCAGACCTGAAACCCTAGCGGGGAGGGGTTCCCCTAGCCACAGTGTCTCTCACTGCTCATGTGGGGTAAAGGCTGATGCTCTGGTCCAGCTCCCAGATGGGCTTCCCCCCAGCTGGGTCCCTTCCGCATCAGATTTCCCTCCTAGTGGGGCTCAGCTGGGGTTGTCAGCCCTTTCCCCAGGGCCTTCCCTGACAGAGACAGCAACCCCAAACAGCTCTCAGCCTGGGTCACACTGAGAAAGCTGTGAGTAGACCAGGTGGCCAAGGGCCCCAGTTAAAACAGAAACAATGAGAGCCCGATTCTCCATCCAGAACCTGGGCTTCTGCTTCTGAGGATGGTTCCCCTTGACTGAGTCTGGATGTTGAGACCATCTGGCCCAACTTTGTTTTATGATCGTTATTATAGGGATGGAACTTTATATTATACAGGAGGACGCAAGCTGAATGTTGTTTCCATTAGGGGAATCGGTAACTTGCTCACCCACATGGAAGTTGACCAAGGCTGGAAGAAGGTCTCTGGTGGCCAGTCACAGAGCTCTGGCCTCAAATTTGACCTGCGCAACATTTTTATTAATGACTTAGTTGAAAACATAAAAAACCTGTTTACAAAATTCGTAGTAGATTTAAAAAAAAAAAAAGAATGAGCAGATTGCAGAAACATCAACAGGATCCAGATGGCTCTAGACAGGCTGGACTGATGGACTGAATCTAATAAGATAAAATAAAGCAGAGATAAATGCCAGGTCCTGAACTTGGCTTCAAAAAATCACTGCTCAAGGACAGGATTGAGGTGGGTGGGACAGTAATGGGATTTCGCAGCAGCAGGTTTTAATGAAAGCTGGAGCTTCAGTCAACACAGCATAGCTAGGATGTTCAGCACAGCATTGTTTACAATAGCGTAACTTGGGAAACTCTCTCATCTGACGTATGTGGTTCATCCACACAACTGACAGCTACATACCCATTAAAATTCATGGCATAAGACTATATTAATGACTTACTCTTATAAAAAAAGTGTTAAATGAAAAACAGCAGGTTACAAAGTAATATGTGCAGGCTGAGCCAATTTTTTTTTAGTGAAAAAGAATCCTGCAGAAAGATACCACAGTGTGAACTTGGCAATCACTAGGTGGTATCAGGGGTGACTTGGGTATGGGGGCAGGGTTAGGCCTTTAGTAAGTGTGTAAAGTTTGTTAAGGTTTTAGAAAGTTAATTCAATCCTCACACATGTAGAATTCTGCATGTTGGAGGGGGGCACCTGAGTGGCTCAGTGGGTTAAGCCTCTGCCTTCGGCTCAGATCAGATCATGATCTCAGGGTCCTGGGATCAAGCCCCACATCGGGCTCTCTGCTCAGTGGGGAGCCTGCTTCTTCCCCTCTCTGCCTGCCTCTCCGCTTACTTGTGATCTCTCTCTCTGTCAAATAAATAAATAAAATCTTTTAAATAAATAAATAAAATGTTGGAGGGATGCCTGGTCGATCAGTCAACCTCTGCCTGCCGCTCTCCCTGTTTGTGCTCTCTCTCTCTCTCCCTCTCCCTCCCTCCCTCCCTCCCCCCCCACAAACAAACAAATAAATAAATAAATCTTTAAAAAGTTGGAGGACATGGACATTGGGGAGGGTTTGTGCTTTGGTGAATGCTGTGAAAGATGTAAGCCTGATGATTCACAGACCTGTACCCCTGGCGCAAAGAATAAAAATAAAATTAAAAAAAATAAAGTTGGAGGACAAAGTTCTGCTGGCCTTTGGCATAACCGAACCTGGGATCTCCCTTTAACAAAAGACGCCTTGGTGAGTGATAGCCTGTGAGAGCAAACATGCTCAGTCAGAGCTGACAGTGCGCCTGGACGTGTACTAAGTTCTTGGAATCAGTTATCCCATTCAAGTAGTTTCACCCGTGCTTTCTCCATTTTATGGACAAGTTTCAGAGAGGCCAAGGAACTTGCCCAATGTCACACAGTTAATGAACAGCAGTACCAGGATTTGCATTTCGAAAAGGAAACTGCAAAGAAACCGCTTCCCTGCAAACATGGTACGTGCTTCCAAGCACAGGCTTCGCCCATAGACACAGCCCGAGAATCCGCAGTGTCAAGACTGGCCACCCGGGGTTCCACTCCGGGTCCCCCCATCTTGGGAGACACTGGGAAGGTGCCATGGAGACTGACCGTTGGGGCCATCTGGACTGAAGTTCAGAACCCCAGACGCTGTCATTAAGACACTGTCTCATAGAGGGTGAAGAAATTTCAACTGTCAGATTTGGGGGAAATTAAAGAACATGGAATTTGGGTTGGGGGGAAAACTAGGAAAGTTAGCACAGGGTGATGTAGAAAAATTGATCACACTCTCCTACCTCAACCCAGCCCAGCCTCTAGGATTCAGTTTCAGCTCCTTATGAAGAACTGAACAGCCTAGATGATCTGTAACTCCTTGGGGGCCAGCCCATAACGGGTCAGCCAAAGGGTCTCTCCTACCTCGGGGAAATTTCCTTGGAGGGAGGTAAACCCGTGGCAGTGCACCCAGAGAACGGATCAGCAGAGCAAGGCCATCTGCATGCGGTGAGAGGGGAGGCAGCTCTCTCTGGCCATACCTTTCCTCCCGGGTGTGGGATCCAGGCTTTTCGCCCCCTTCTCCCATCTTGAAAACAGGTGGGTTCCTCTGGAGGATGGAGAGACTTGTGCCCTGTGAAGCCAGAAGGTAGAGCCAGCTTCACGAGCAAGAGCAAGAGAGGCACGCTCCAGCTCCCCGCCAGTGACGCCCAGCAGCGGGGGTAACACTGACCTCCAAAGCGGGGGTCTCCTGGTGGCTGGCATTCGGTGGATGCTGGACGGTCACTGGTTGTCAGATACAGCGGAGAGGGGATTGGTGCCCTCAACTTTGAAGGTCGTGAGGGTCAGGACTTTGGGTTGTTCCACATTATATCCCAGGTCCTTAGCACATAACCTCAATGATAGTAGATGCTCAAAAAAATTATCTGTTGAGTTAACTAATTAATGAGTGTGAAGAAGGCTTAGACCAGGTTACCACCAAGGGTCCGTCTGGAACTCTGAGTCTGTGACCCCAAGGAATTTAAAATCCATGTCTCTGAAGTCCTGATTGTGTTCATAAAGACTAATTTCTTCCACTGTCTGTGCCCTCATTTGCCACAACAGCTTCGTTCAGGCCACACCACATCTCCCTCGCTGCTTCGCCTGGAAGCCCCATGTGGCACACCATGATGCCACCGTGCCGTGAGGCCACCCACCAACGCCCAGAAGCCGCACACTGACTTACTTGCAGTATTTTACATTTATAACATAGGCAGCTACGAGCACGGGGCTGCAAACAAACCCTTGTTTGTTTGCCTTCTCAGTTATTTCCTTGGGTTCTACTTTGCAAAAGGGAAGTGTTGGATGTTGTCACCCAATGGTGATTGGCTTTTCTGGCAGATTTGGAGCCTTAAACTTGAGTTCTTCCAGCCACTCTGCATTGTAGTAATTTCCCAGTCCCACAGCAGGCAGACAATAAGACCAAGAAACTTCTCACTCAGACGCTTCATTGTACAGGATCATCCCAGACAACTGAAGAGCCAGAGGACTGTTCTTCAATTTATTCCTATCATCCCCAAGTTACAGAAGCCAGGATCAATACCCTCCCCCTTTGCACACACTTTCTCGAAGCTCTTCCAATACAATACCACAGTCTGGGAGCTGGGTCCCTGGAGGAGGTCTCTTGGCACAAAATGTTTCTCCTGAAATTCATTGTTTATTTCCTTTCTTCTTACAGCTGGGGGTGGGGCGGGGGAGGGCAGGACTGCAGAACAAGACACGCAGGCATCTGCCCTTCTGTGACAGTGCTCACTTCAGATGGTAAGGTTTACAGGCCTCAGACACGTCGTCATGAAAGGGAAGCAGAAAGTCATGTCTGGGATTCCTAATCCAGTGCAAACGGTCACAGCAGACTCTGCCCAGCAGAGTCAACTGGCCAAAAACGTAAATGGTTTTCTGGCATTTAGGAGCCTTCCAGCAACACAGGCCAGCTTCCAGGACCACCAGCAGAGCGCAAATGCGTGTGCCTCCTTCCCCTCCACTCCAAAGTCAGCTCTTAACATGACCATCCTTCCGTGCTAGGATAATGGCTGCATAATAGGACCCACAAGGTGCTGGAATGTTCTGTGCGGGCATCGGTGTATTGATGGATTGCGTGCACTTCCCAGCAGATGGAACCGTTACAGAGGGGCACTGACTCCCCCCACGACGAGGTGGTGAGCCCGGGGTGCTGCCCACCCCCCTGCGTTCCCCATTAAGATAACTTCCCCGGGTGTTTGCTTCATTACAATTTGTCATGCAAAGGTTTTTCTTGCAGTATATTCTGGGCTAATTTTAGAAATTTGTTTTCACCTTCCGCCATTGATTCCTGGGGCAGCTTGCAAGCTGTCTGGAACGAAAAATCAATGGTGACAGCAGCGGAGTGGGCTTGGGTTCCTCATTAACCTGGAGCCCCGAGAAGCCCCAGACCTATCTCTTCCCTCAGGGCTAGCCCTGGGCAAAAATGGGCTGCCGGGAAGTTTTTCTTTGGTGCCTTTGGCCTTTCTGTTCTGAGCCCTTCCAGTCTGCTTGCTCCCCCCCTTCCTTCCCAAAACTTGCGGGAGACGAAGCAAGATCCACTGAGCGCCTACGTGTATGCCAGGCACTAGGCTAGGCTGTTTACATGCATCGTCTGATTTAAGTCTGCCAATAATTCTCAGAGGTTGGTATACGCCCCATTTCACCGAATAGGAAACCAAGGCATGAAGAGATCAAGAAACAAGCCCAGTGTCACACAGTTAGTAAGGTGGAACTGGATGAAGGCTCTCTGACTCCACAGCCCAAGCTCTTGCCATTAACCGCATTACACTGATAACAACCATGGTGCAGAAACCTAAGAGCAAGTGTTTGGAAGAGCAGCATCCCCCAGGGGCACAGAAAGTGTGCTCTTGCCCCGCACCCAGCCGCCCCCGCTCTGCTGAGTTTTACACCCAGGGACTGGCCCTAATGAAGTCTCTGGGGACATCATGCTGTGCTCCTGAGTCTCTGCTCCACCCACGGGAGGCAGTAGAAGGGGCCAAGGAGGTTCTAATTGAGAATTCACAGATCCGCACAGCAGAATCGCAGCCCTCTGGCCGAAGGTCATCGGCAAGATGTGCAGAACAGAAAGTGGATGCCAGAGATCTCTGGAACGAGTTAAAGAAAGCAGAGAGTGAGGCAGTGAATTCCAGAGTGGAGACAGAGGTGATGGAGGAGAAAGTCGAGGTCAGCCTTGTTCTGCAGAAATATAATGTGAAGCCACATAACTAATGTTAAATTTTCACCACATTTTTAAAAGTAAAAAGGAACAGGTGAAATTAGCTTTGATACCGTGTTTAACTCAGGATATCTCAAATGTTATTTCAATATACAATCAATATAAAACTTGTTAATGAGACTCTACATTTCTTGTATGAAGCCTTCGAAGTCCCATGTGTATTTTATACTAGGTACAGTCCATCTCAGGTCGCAGGGGCTGATTTCGGGTGCTCAGTAGCCCCCCGGGGCTAGTAGCTACCACCCTGTGCAGGACAGGGCTAGAACCATGACTTTTAAATTATGTCCCATGGAACCTAGCCCTCCTGTTCCAGGAATGCCCAAAATGCATGGCTCTATTTTCACTTTTAATGGATTTAAACTCTTTAAATTAGCAATGTTTAAAAATTCACCCACAGAGATGCCCCGTCCTAGATTTTAACGCACTGAAGACAATCAATAGAAAAACATGTTCATATTTGAGAGGAGATATTAATCCATCCTCTTACAGAAGAAGTTGGTACTGTAAAACATCTCTTGATCTGTTTTAAATATTAGTAATTTATATTAGATTTCAGGTAAGTGGTAACAATATGACTAACATGCATTCCACATTCGGCCATGTGCTTCATGGGCGTCACCCCATCAAACCCTCACAACGAATCCGTGAGGTGGGTAATATTATTCTCTTCATTTGCAGAGGAAGGTGCTAAGACTGGACTGCTCAACGAACTGTCCAAGGTAGCAGGCAAACAACAATGTCAGGATTCAAACCCAGCCCCAGCACTTTCTAAACCAAAGCCCCATAAGCACCAGACTCCAATTAAAAACAGAACCATGCCAGTCTACATTCTGAATCCTCTCAAACTTCAACTACTTTTTGTTGACTTCCCTCTTATACCTGGGTTAGGTCAGCACCCTCCCGTGGGGTCCTTCCACACATGCACACACACTACACAGAATTCTGTCTAGTTGAACCAACACTTATTGGCACTACAGTGTGTCAGTATTAGCTGTGATCCCTTCATGGCTGAGATGAAGCTTCTATATCCTGCTTAGCCCCCAACCATCTGGGAAGAGGTTGGATCTTATCCTGTAAATGATATGAAGCCAATGAAGGATTTAAGCAAAGGGGGTGACAACGAAGACCAGATTTGTGTTTTAGAAAACTCCTTCTGCTAGCTGCAGTGAGGGTAGATTGGAGGGTGCCGGGTTGGGGAAAGGAAACCAATGAGTAGCTGTTTGAGTGGTGACAGTAGATACGAGAGAGCACCATGGTGGATGGAAGCACTGGGTCTCAGTGACTGAGTAATCACTGAGTGGGGGCAACAGAGAGAAAGTAGAGGACGATTCTGATTTCTGGTTTAAGTAGTGAGCTAATGATGGGACCATTTACTGAAAAGGGAAATACAAGAGGAAGGTCTGGGTCAAAAGGAATGGGTAGATGTGATGAGTTTAGATTTTAATATTGGGGTTGATATTGTAACTGACTGTCCAATATCCATTCAACCCCGCTGCCATCTGTCACAGAAATGCAGTCTCAAGAATTCACTCTGATGCAGGAAGGGCCTTAACTCACCCAATAACCATAAGCCATTCCCATAATAATCCCCTGTGCCATGACTGGTACAGGGCATAGGTCTAAACCAATGAGCACGTAGCCTTTCCCTTGAGACTCTATTGGTGTAGAGGTCATAAACTGACCCATTTGGAACGTAGGAAAGCATCTTTCTTTGACAGTCTTGGGAGAGGAGCTCCCTCCTGATGAGAACAAAAAAACAAGTAGTTCTGATTGCTACCGACAGCACTCCAACTCAGGAGGCTTGGGATAAGGCAATTCTGGGAGAAGAGTATAATGGAGAGAGAGAAAACCCCGGATTCTGGATAACTCATTGGACCAATGGATCAGAAGCTCAAACTACCCTCTTCTGTGAACTAATGCACTTCTTTATTGCTTTAGCCACTTTGAGTTGGGATTTCTGCCATGCACAGCCTCAAGCTTCCTAACAGATATGGATATGGTGAATCAAGGAGACCAGGACATGGAGTCTCCTGGAGTTGGGCAACACAACATGCCCAGGGTGACCTACAGGACATGAAAGAAGTGGTGCCCATCAGGCAGATAGACAGCTCTTCAGTCTGACGCTCAGGGAAGAAGTCAAGCTGAAGGTCCATTTCTGGTGTCATCAGATGGGATGTAAACTGAGAGAAAGTAGCCAAGACAGACCAAGGAAAGCATATAGAATGTGGAGAAAGGAGAAGGGCAGAGTCAAGGGCAGAATCCTGGAAACCACTGACTCTCTCCTTTTCTAAAGAAAACAAAGGAGTAGAAGGAAGTGAAGGAGAAGTTCTGAGTGTGGGGAGGAGACTAAAAGAGAATGACCATAGAAGTGGGGAGAGGAGAAAAACAGAAAGAAGTGAGAGGAGAAGGATGGGATAACCCCTGAACGGAGAACACTGGAGACAGACAAGGATAGAAGGGGAATACTAATAAAGATGCAGGTCAAGCTGCTATAACAACGAGACTCATAAATACAGTGGCTTAAATAAAATGGAAGTTCCTTTCTCTCCCACATGACAATCCCGAGGGACAGAAGGTCCAGAGCAGTAATCAGTTCTTTTTCACGAGGTCTCAAGGGGCCCAGGTTCCTCTGACTGGTTGCTGAGCCATCCACAGGGTCTTGCCTTTATCCATGTTTATCACTGGTACTTTCCAAGCTCCAGCCCATGAAAAAAGGTTTCCCTTTCCATGTTCAGTGCAAATAGCTTCCATATAAGGATGCAATCTGGATGGAAGTTGCATACATCCTTTTGGCAAGAACTGAGTCCATGGCTGCACCTAACTGCAAAGAAGATTGGGAGAGAATGGACTTTTGGAGACACTTAGCAAGCTCTGGCACTGGGTTCTAGAAAGTTGTGGTAGGTGCTATACAGGCAACAACCCCTTCTACTCCTCAAGTTTATCGTCTAGGCTCATCTGCATTAATACCTTAACCCAATCTTACCAATAAGATCTTATGAGTAAGTCTGAGGATCTAACATATGACATGGTGACTAGAGTCAATAATACTATAGTGTGTAACTGAAATTTGCTGACAGTAGATCTTAAACCCTCTCACCAAAAAAAGGGGGGTAGGAGGTAACTATGTGAGGTGATGGATGTGTTAATTAACTTGATTGTGGTAGCCCTTTTATGATGAGTATGTATATCAAATCATCACATTGCACACTTCAAATATATTACCATTTTATTTGTCAATTATACCTGAATAAAGCTGGGGAAGAAACTTAGAAGTGACAAGAAGAAAATAACTGAAAGCTTTAACACATGGAAAGAAATGGATAATCTTAGGAAACCCTGAAGAATTCCAGGCTCTCCAATCACATTTCAGCTGCCAAGCCCTCACCCACTCCGGAGATGGCCTTGCAGACCAGTTAATGCTGCATGATCTGTTGGCAGTGTCCAAACCCTCCTGTCCCTACCTCCTGGCCCATCAGCTCAGCTCCGGGAATGCACACCACTCCAGGCAGAGAGGGGAAAGCATCATATTCAGGTGCTTTGCACTATGTAGGTCACGATTCTTTTTTTTGCTTTTAATCTCCTAACCACCGACTCTCTCCTTAAAACTCTTTCTCCTGGCCTTGCTGTTGCTTAAAGCTATCCCTTTATTTCTGTCCTTCTCTTCACCAATGCAACTCACCAACTTACTCCCAAACCTCCTGCAATTTGGCATCTGCCCCATCACTTGGCTGAAACTGTCACCTGGGTCATTAAATTTAATGGTCTTTCCTTGGCCTTCTTCCTCCTTCACCTGGCTGAGTCTTGTGAGACACAATTGGCCATCCCTGCCTTGAAACTCTACCTGTGTTGGCTGCTGTGATGTGCCACTCCACATGCCTGCCCTCCCTCTCCATCTCCTAGTCTTGTCCTATGTCTTCCTTTCTGTGACTTCTCAAAAGACACACAAAGGCTGATGCAACTTCTCTATGGGGCAGTCATCCTGCTATAGTGAAAAAGACATCACTTGGATTCCAGCCTCAGATTTTCCCCCTTACTTGCTGTGTAACCTTGACCAAGCACCTCTGAATCCATTTCCTCCCTGGGAAAAGAGACACAAATACCCCCTCTCTCAGGCTTTGTATTATCAAGCAAGGCAACTGCTTAATAAACAACCCCCCAAACTTCAGGGGCTTAACAGACAATAATGTTACAGTCCAATGAATGAGTAGAGGCTAGGGGCTACTAAGGAAGATTACACAGGAATTGGATCCAATGGCTCTACCATCCCCTAGAGCTCAGGATCCTCCACGGGATTTTCTATTTCAGCAGACCACAAGAAAAAAGACTGAGCAAGTACATGTGCAAGATTGTGTATGATATTTTTAGGAGACAGACAGAGACGTAGCATATTTTATTCCTACTCACATTCCATTGGCCAGAACTCCATCACATGACTTGATCTGTTAGCAAGGGATGCTGGGAAATGTAGTTCCGGGGGGGAAAGAGAGGGGATCTGATGAACACATAGTATCCATCTATCTATGGGTTGCTGTGAAGATGGAAATCATAGAAGTGAATCCTGTGACCTTTCTGGAACATAGTAGATGTCATATGAATAATAGCCTTTAGAAGTAATTTTTTTACTGTTTGCCAACTTTCCCTAGTGTTTAAAGTCTATGCAGACAAAGGCTGAGATAAATAAGGAGACCAAGTCCGAGGGAGCAGACATAGACTAAAGGGGAAACAACTCTTGTGGACAGAAACCCAAGTGCAGGCCAGGTTTAGGGTGCAGGTAGAAGTCTAGCAGGCAGTGTGTGTAGGGGACTCATAGGGAACAGAGAGCCCAGTGACACTGAGCCAACCTTTGCTTTTCCCACTAGCCCTGGCTCCCACCTGAGCCAGAGGGGTTTAGAAAAATCTGAGTTTCCTTGGAAACCATTTCTCTGGCCCTCTCTGCACGTTATCAGCCAAGTTGGTTGTAATCAAACCCCCACGGGGCAGAGAATGAGCTCTCAAACTGCCGTCCTGGGGTTCCATCCAAATTACTTGCATTCCCTATTTAAATTGGTAATTTACCCACAAGTGCTCTCCCTGCCCATCCAGAGATTCAGATTCGTTGGGAGGGGGGAGCTCTAGGCATGCACCCGGACACAGCCCAGGGTCTTTGGGATTACCTCCAAGCAGCCACACCAGTCCAGGACCTTTATCCTAAGGCCCCCCTGGCCCAGAGAGGGAACAGCCCAGACATGAGCAGTGAAGGAGAAGGACCTACATGGGCTGTCACCCCGTGAATGACTCAAGAATGATGGGCTCCATTATCCAGACTGGGTTTCAGGGGGTACTGACTGATTTACCTATTGCAGGTACACACTTTTGAAAAGGAAGGGATACAGGTTGGACAAGGACACCAGATAATCTTAAAGTACACAGACCCAAGGCCACAGGACTAGAGTACAGCTAGTCCCAGAGTGTTAAGCAGAGAGATTCCAGGAACTTCTGAGACCACACTCCTCCATTCCTTTGGTTACAAGCCAGCCCCGTTGCCAGTGGGACTATAGAAAGTGAGAGTGGGCCCCTGTCCCCTTTCCTTCCAGAATGGACAGAAGGCCCATCTAAAACAAGGATAAATCCCACAGACACATGCTTAAATAGGCACATACACAAACGCGTGCACATGTGAGTACATATGAATTGGAAAGAGCTGTACGTGTGTACAGATAGACACATACCCGTGTGCCTAGACGTCATGCATACTGACCCCCCTCACCGGCCACACCAGGCGTGTTCGTGTTCCTGCTGGACCCAGGGTCAGCCTGCAGCACGTGGTGCACAACCACACACACCAGCCTCAGTGCACATCCATGTTCGTGCCACAGTCCCTCCAGCGGCACGATTCATGACTGACGCATGGACTCAGACACCAAGGAAGGGAGAGCTGGGCCAGGAGAGAGACCCTGCTTCACAAGCGGCTAAGCAAGGGACAGTCTGGATTCCAGATCGCTAGACAGATCCAAGGAGCTGTGGCAAATTGCACCTCCTCCACAGGGGCCCCTGAGAGTCTAATCTGAACCTGAACACAGAGGCAGGGCGTGGAGCAGCCGGGAGGGTGCGGGGCAGGGCCTTCCTGGGTGAAACAGGTTCCCAGACAGCCTGGAGAACTGCAGGGACCAGGAACCGCCCCCAAAGGCCTTACTCCCAAAGGTGAAGCTGGATGTTAAGGCCTTATCCCAGAGAAGAAAAGGTAAAAACCAGGAATCTGTCACTGGCCTGAACACCTGCAATGAGGGGAGCAACAGGGCTGCAGGAGCCGAGCGCCTGGGGCCCCCCAGCTCTCAGATCCTGTGTCCAGGAAGCACAGTTGGTACCAGGCCCACCCACTGCCACGTTGGGCTCCACACTCAGAGCCAGACTGAGTCAGGGTAAGCTCAGATTGCTGGCAGGCCAGGCCTGCAGACTCTAACAGTATCTACAGCTGAGAGGACTAGGGGAAGACAGACCCTCCCCCGCAACTCCTGAGCCAGCCAGACCGTGAATTCTGTCATTCCCTTTGCTCCCAAGAAGACAACTGGATGACTCAACCTGCCCTCAAGGCCCCTCCTCCCCCTCAGCTCTGAGGATCTTGGTCATGCATGCTTCCTGATGTCTCTTCTCACTGCAAGGAAGCTGGGAGCCAAGCCACACACCTGAGAGGGATGGGGAGTAGGTGTTGGATTCAACGCCCAGAGTGGCTGTCCCAACCAATTCTCCCACAGACCCAGCACTGAAAAGAATCCCACAGAACATCACAGCCTGCCTGCTCCTTTCTAAACAGACAGGTGTGAGAGAAGCAATGAGAATTCCAGCAGGGAGAGCACAACCAGCTGTTTACAGCTGGGACTCTGCATCTTCTGTCAGAGTCTGCTGTGGGGAGGAGAGACAGGCAGGTGAAATTTCTGAACACTCAGTGTCTCCCTGCCACCCAGACTGACTCTCTCTCTCTCTCTCTCTCTCTCTCTCTCTCTCCCTTTATATATATATATATATATATATATATATATATATATATATATATATGTGTGTGTGTTAT
>LNAC01000108.1:423942-447973 GCA_002007465.1 Ailurus styani
TATATATATATATATATATATATATATATATATATATATATATATATGTCTGTGTGTTATGGCTCAGAATATTCTTCCACCTCTGTATCTCCTGGAAAACTCTTATTTAACCTTCAAAACCCTGTTCAGGTCTCCCCTCTTCTGTGAAATCTTTCCCTACCCTAGCACTTGCCCTGCCTGATGAGTTATTCATTCCCTCCTCCAGGATACCATCTATTCATGTGGGGATGTCTATCTTCCCCACTTGACTGTGAGCTCTAGGGAGGGAAAGAGCTGTGTGGCATTTGTCTCTGAATGCCAGTGCCACCGCAGGGTCTGCCAGAACATGTCCAGGAGAAGCAGTGACATTTAGCAGTTGAGACAGTGAGCTCTGGAATAAACCCAACCTGAATCCAAGTCCCAACTTGTGGGACTCGGGCAAATTGTTTCAACTCTCCAAGCCTCAACTGGCCACACTAGGAAACAGGAAGACTAAAATGAGAAGTAAAAGAGAAAATAAAAATGAGGAGGTTAGCCCAGAACTGGGCACATTAATTACTTTTGTGATTGTCCCATGAACATCTACGCTGTCAATTCTTTGCTAGAAAGTCCTAATGACCCCCGCACAGTCCTTTCCCTGAGAAATCTCACCAGGAAATGAATACAATGAAGTGTGGTGAGTCCCATGCCAGCCCAGAGAAGGAACCTCTTACTTCAGCCGTGGTGTGTTCTAGTGGTCACGTTCATTGGCTTGTGGGACGCCTGGGTGGTTCACTCAGTTAAGCGTCTATCTTCTGTTCAGGTCATGATCCTCAGTTCCTAAGATCAAGCCCTGTGTCGGGCTCCTTGCTCAGCGGGGAGCCTGCTTCTCCCTCTGCCTGCTGCTCACCCTGCTTGTGCTCTCTCTCTCTCTCTCTAACAAATAAATAAATAAATTCCTTAAAAAAATACTTGTTAGAGATAAGAAAAGAAGATTCCCAGAGAAGGCAACATCGGGCTTTCACGAATGAGTAGTTTTCCAGGTAGAGAGGGGAAGCGAGGGTATTTCCAGCAAAAGGAACATCAGGTTAAATAGCTGGTGAATCCAAAGAACAATGACAAGTGTGGTGATTCTGGATCACAGAGTGTGAAGGGGAAATGGCAGAAGAGGACCCAGAAAGAAAGGCGAGGGCCAACCACACTTATGCTAAGTGGTTCCGGGCACACATTTCTGATGACAACAGACCCTTTTCTGGAATGTGCCTGGTGTCTATTTTAGAGGCTCAATAAGTGCTTGTGGGAAAAACAAATAAGTGAGTCAATGGCCTGGAGAGCCTGACCCACGACCCTCTCTCGACTGGAATTCCAATTCTCCTGTGAATTAGCTGCTGGGTCCTGGGCATGTCATGTAATCCCTCTGGGCCCTGTTTCTTCATCTGAACTTAGAAAGGGGCTGGACAGAGTCACCGTGCCTTCTTCGGGGAGTGTCTGAGGGGTAGATGAGAACATGCCACTGTGTGTTACCCTCACTGTCTCTGAGAGTGACCCTTTTGAAAGCAATGACATAGTCCATTACAAACATCTTCACTCCAAACCCCATTCTAGATACATTACCTCATTCAGTCTTCTGAACATCCCCATTAAGAAGACTGTACCATCTCATTTTACAGATAATACACTCAGAGAGCATGCCTGGGGTGCCAATGTCACACAGCCAGTCAGAGTCTGACCCAAGACCCAAACCCCAGTCTTCTTCACTCCAAAGGCTTGCCACCACATTGAGGATTGTTTGAAAGCAATAAAAACTTTTCCTTTAGAAATAAAAAAGATTTTATTTATTTATTTGAGGGAAAGAGAGAGAGAGAGCCAGGGGAGGGACAAAGGGAGAGGGAGAAGCAGACTCCCCACCGAGCAGGGAGCCCAACGCAGGGCTCGATCCCAGACCCCAACATCATGACCTGAGCCGAAGTCAGATGTTTAACCAACTGGGCCACCCAGGTGCTCCAACTCCTTTTTTTAGATGAAATATGACATTGATGGGGACCCCAATCTATAAAACAATTACAATCAGAGCTTCTCCTGTGGAAATAGGAATAGAGGCAGCAGCACCCCCTGCTCACTGCTCCTTGCCTTCACTCACCCACCCCGCTGCTCGCTTCCCCGGCCTCTGGGCTCCAAGGAGCACAGGCCCACTGCACTTCACTCCCTCCCAGCCAAGTCCCATGGTCAAGAAACTTGCACAGAAGTTAGACCAACCAATGGGCCTGACATCAGAAGAGCAACTCCTGTACTGCGCAGCTCACAGAATAAAATGTATTCCTTCTGATCCCTATCCAGTCTCCAGATAAGCCAGCCTTGCCATGTCTTAATACTCTTCCTGCTAAGGTGCCTGAAGCTCCCTCAGATGTCTGGTTCCAGCCTGCTAGTCTTTGAACTTGAGACATACTAAGCACCCAGTAGTTGACTTAATAATTTGGGAGACTTGAAAGACAGTCCAGGCAGCAGTCAGCCAGCTTCCCCCCACAGAAAATCTGGATGGGCTGGACACCCTCCCTAAGGGCTCCTCTCCAAGGATGGCTGCTTGAATCAACATTAGGGATCATGGCAAATTCATCTGTAGACACAACAGTTTCGTGTTAGCAGGTTGTCCTGGGGATGGGGGAGGGGGCAGGTCACCTATGTCTCTATCAGAGGCCGTGTCCTCAGACATGTAATAATCGGCTCTGCTTGGCTTAGTATCATCAGAGCCTGGAATTGGGTTCTATCTCAAGGCCCCATGGCCTCAAAACCATGTCAGAGACAGGCCGATTCCCTTGCCCTCTGGCTGGGGACAGACCACAGCGTTCGAGCTTCAGTGAGTCCCTACTGACTCTGATTCCCTTCCTGAAAAGATGGAGGGGCCACCGGAGGGCTTACCTTCCCTTTCTTGACAATTCCACACATCCTCCACCCCATCTCAGAGGGAGAAGGCTCCTTTCTTCTGTCCAAGAACAGCCTTGCCATCAAGTTTGCCACTCCGCACACCTCCCCTGCACCAAAAAACCCCTCCCTTGCCCTCTGGCAACAACCTCAAGGACCACACCCACCCCCATGCTAAAGGTGGCCTTCTCAGGGTGGCCCAAGCTCTGGATGGGCAGATCTGGATTCAAGTTCAGGTTCTGTCACTTACCAGCAGTATGACCTTGAGCCAGTCATTTCATCTCTACATCTCAGTTCCCACATCTGTAAATTGGAAATGACAGCTCTCATCTCAGAGAAAGGACCGCTGTGAAATGAGATGGTGGTGCTTGGAAGGGCTCAGCAGGATGCCTGTCCTTTCCTTACTCAAGGAAGCTTGTTAGAAATGCAGGACCCCAGGTCCCCTTGAGGCATGCTAAATCGGAATCAGCACTAATACCTTTAAAAAGCAACTTAAGTGTTTCTTATGTATAGGCAGAACCACAGCACCATTTGAACCTCCAGATTTTATCTCATCTTCCTTCAGGAGAGAAATAATTGACACGAATGTGTGAGTTCCCCTGCTTCTCCCCTTCCCTTCCCCTCACCTTCTCCAAGAGCCCAACATCCACAAGGTGACCTCTGGTGTCCTCCCCAGTCGTAACTTACTCCATCCACCAAACCAGTTCCCTCTACTTGTTCTGCCTGGTAATGGGCACCGCTGGTGCAGAATCCTTTGGAATGACACGTTGCAAGTTTATCGGGGGGATTGGAAAGGAAATACATAATAAGCCTAAGAGAATACCTGACACATGGAAGATACCTAATAGGGGGTAGGTATTATTATTACCAACTGTGTGACCTTGACATCCCTGAGCACACCAGAGCCTCAGTTTTATCACCAGTACCCAACACACAGCACTAGGTAAGGTAAAGTGGGTCTTACAGTGTGAGTTCAATCTGACTCCCATTTCAGAAGAGATTCTCAACTCAGGAGAGATGGCCAGATCGAGGATCAGCCAATGAAGATGGGAGAGTACAGATGGAGATGAGCCCAGGGATAAGAGCGGGTAGACCCAAGACATGTGTGAGGAATAAGGAAGAGACTGGCTTGGCAGGAACAGGAGACATGCAGAGGAGAAATGGGTGATACAGACAGAGGAGAGTGGTGGCTAGCAGAGGACCTGCAAGGTCAAAGTAAGAAGTTTGGGCTTAAGCCAGAGGCACTAAGGAATCACTGGGGGCTGCAGATCAGGGAGTAGAGTGGCATAGAGTACAGAGGGAGACTGATCTGGCCAGGCTGTAGTGGTAAAGAGGGGGAATCACTCTAAGAGATATTGCTGGAGTAAAATGTATCAGACTTGTTGACCAACTGGATGTAAGGAGGAGGAAGATGGAGAATCAGTCTGACAACAATGCTGATGACATCAGTGACAGACCAGGCAGCTTGCAGACATGGAACTATTTCTAAGTGGAAAGCAATGGGTTTTGTTTCAGAACTCCATCCCTTCATCCAATCAGAATGCTAAGCTCTGTGTGGGGTTCTGAGTATATCACAGTGTGCCAAACAGTTCCTGCCCTCCTAGGAGGTGCAGCCTAGTGATAGGATGATGGCAAGTTATCTATGGGACCCCACCTAGAGATGTCCAGGGGGCACTTCAGAGAGATGTGATGGCTAGAGGTTTTGATGTCATTTTCCCAACTTCCTTGGACATACATTTTGAAAAGCATCAAGAGCTTGAGCTTTCTTCAAGGCCCAGACTTCATCCTTGCATTTCTCCTAGTACCCAGCCAAAGCCACTGCCACCTCCAGTTGCCCTCTGCAGGGTCCTCTCCAAGGTAACCACGGCAGAGGCAGCTCCCTTGGAGGTTGCCTAGCACGCCCAGTGGGCAGGGATCCTGGCCTCTTGATTACTGGCTGGTGAGGAATCTCATGATTGTGGTCATCTGATTAGCAATTCATACTCTCATGAGCTGAGCAGAGACACGGGCCAAAGAATCTGGGCTGGACAGAGTAGTGTTGGCCTTAAGTGTGATGTAGGTGAGGTTCTTCTTCAGCACTGCCCTACCTTCACCCCCACACTTCTTTCCTTCCACTGTACATTCTATTCCCTGCACTTCTTGAGAATTCCAAATGTGCTAACTGGTCTCCCCTTCTTCCACCCTCCTAAACTCAGACTCTTATTTCCCTCTCTACACCTGCTTTAGCCCCTGCCTTCCAGCCCCCCAGACTCAGCACACAGCCTTCTGGTCCCTGTAAGCCCAGTTAAGTCAAAAAATCCACAGTTAATTAAATACCAAGCACTTAGCATTGGGATAGATCATTTGGAGGTAAACTGATGAATGAAACTATGGAATTATATTTTTGTGTGCTCTAATTGTGTGGGTACAACATATAATTCACTGTAGCTTTCTTGTGGTCAATGAGTAGTGGATATTTATATCTTTTTTATGGAGTTCAGAGGCTAATATAACTAATGTAAATGATATAGAAATTTCCTTCAACTCTATGGTCAACTAATCTTCAATGAAGCAGGAAAGAATAGCTAATGGAAAAAAGACAGTCTCTTCAACAAATGTGTTGGGAAAATTGGACAGCCACACACAGAAGAATGAAACTGGATCATTTCTCTACACCACACACAAAAATAGACTCAAAATGGATGAAAGACATAAATGTGAGACAGGAATCCATCAAAATCCTAAAGGAGAACACAGGCAGCAATCTCTGTGACCTTGGCCACAGCAGCTTCTTACTACACACTTCTCCAAAGGCAAAGGAAACAAAGACAAAAATGAACGATTGGGACTTCATCAAGATAAAAAGCTTTTGCACACCAAAGAAAACAATTGACAAAACCAAAAGAAAATAGACAGAATGGGAGAAGATATTTGCAAATGTCTTATCAGATAAAGGGCTAGTACCCAAAATCTATAAAGAACTTATCAAACTCAACACCCAAAGAACAAATAATCCAATTAAGAAATAGGCAGAAGACATGAACGGACATGTCTCCAAAGAAGACATACAAATGGCCAACAGACACATGAAAAAATGTTCAACATCATTCGGCATCAGGGAAATACAAATCAAAACCACAGTGAGATACCACCTCACACCAGTCAGAATGGCTAAAATTAACAAGTCAGGAAATGACAGATGTTGGTGAGGATGCGGAGAAAGGGGAACCCTCCTACACTGTTGGTGGGAATGCAAGCTGGTGCAGCCACTCTGGAAAACAGTATGGAGTTTCCTCAAAAAGTTGAAAATAGAGCTACCCTATGACCCAGCAATCGCACTACTGGGTATTTACACCAAAGATACACATGTAGTGATCCTCAGGGGCACATGCACCCCAATGTTTATAGCAGCAATGTCCACAATAGCCAAACTATGGAAAGAGCCTAGATGTCCATCAACAGGTGAATGGATAAAGAAGATGTGGTGTGTATATACAATGGAATACCACTCGGCCATCAAAAAAATGAAACCTTGCCATTAGCAATGACATGAATAGAACTGGAGGGTATTATGCTAAGCAAGATAAGTCAATCAGAGAAAGACAATTATCATATGATCTCACTGATATGTGGAATTTAAGAAACAAAACAGAGGAGCATAGGGGAAGAGAGGGGAAAATAAAACAAGACAAAATCAGAGAGGGGGACAAAGCATAAGAGATTCTTAATCATATGAAGCAAACTGAAGGTTGCTGGAGGGGAGGGGATGGGGGGATGGGGTAGCTGGGTGATGCACATTAAAGAGGGCATATGATGTAATGAGCACTGGGTGTTATATACAACTGATGACTCACTGACCTCAACCTCTGAAACTAATAATACATTCTATATTAATTAATTGAATTTAAATTAAAAAATAAAATTAAAAAAAAGAATGAGAGACTATTACATATTAAAGTTCAAAAGGCAAAAATAAATAAATAAATAAATAAATAAACCCCCCCCCCAAAAAAATAATATAGAAGTTCAAGGCCCTGTGTCTCTTTTTCTGACACAGTGAGAACTACAATCTCCTGGCATTCATTCCCTGGGCCGAAAGCAACCCCTTGGTAATGTAGTGCTCCAGTGTAAAAAGACGGTCTTCTCTGTTGCCATCTGCTCTATGATGCAGTTTCCAGGAATACACCATGGGGGGAGGGGGGCGGGACTCCCTTTCCTTCAAAACCTACTCCTCCAGCGATTCTGTCGGCCCGGATCAAAGCCTTAAAAATATACATTTTCTTTGATGCTGTAATTCGACTTCCAGAAACTTATTCTAAGGAAGACGTATGTGCAAGGATGTTTGTGGAGCACTGTTTAAAATAGCTACACATAAAAATGGAAAGAACCGAGATGTAATATACACACAGTGAGATGCTAGGGGAGTTATTAATGTCTCTCAGGCCCAATCACCCTTCCATAGTCTGCTCTGTTACTAGTCCGGGGACTGCAAACACTTCACCTCCCAGACCCTAGGACCGGCTGGCTTCCCATTAGGTTCCAGCAGTGGGAGGGACTTAAGACTGGAAGGCAGAGCAAGAGGAGAAGAGACTCAATTCCTGTTCCTTTCTTTCCTGACAGCCTCACCCCAAATGCAGCGATTGGCTTCACCCTCCCTTTGTCTCTGCACTCCCAGACCAGCCTCCTCGGACTCCTCCAAGATACCAACATCTGGCGGCATCCTCTTCTAAGGTCTGAGTGCCAAGAACCCTGCTCTGAACCCCTAGGTTCTGGTTTCCCCACATCTTTTCTTCTGTTCCTCTAGCCCTACGGGGGGCTCCTGCTTCCTGCAGTTATTATCTCAGAGTTACCTTTGTGTCCCCTTCTTGCTCTATCTGCTCCCCAACATGTATGTAGCCAATTGCTTCTATTAAATTCCCTCTGGGTGAAATACTTCATGTGGTATCTGATTTCCTAACAGGGTCCTGGCTAATATAAGGGCCATTTCACCCCCCATCAGATGGAAAAAGGAATTATAAATGTGACGATACCAAGGGTGAGTTAAGTTGCAAAGGACAGGAATTTTATACATTGCTGATGGGTTATAACTTTATACACTAGTCTGCCCCTTATCCTTGCTTTCTCTTTCCATGGCTTTAGTTGGCTGCAGCCCGTTGGTGCCTAGAAGCAGATGATCAACCTTTGGACATATTGTGAGAAGGTCAATGGAGCCTAACAGTATGTGACAATGCCTATGTCATTCCCGTCACTTCCTCTCATCATGTAGGCGTTTTATCATCTCATCTCAACATGGGAAGAAGGGTGAGCACAGTACAATAAGATAATTTGAGAGAGAGAGAGAGAGACCACATTCACATAACTTTTATTTCAGTGTGTTGTTAAAATTGTTCTATTACTGTTAGTTTTTATTGTTCGTCTCTTAGTATGTCTAATTTATAAATTAAATTTTATCGTGGGTATGTATATACAGGAGAAAACAGTGTGTGTATAGGGTTTGGTACTATCTGTGGTTTCAGACATCCTCTTCGGGAAGGGGGACTACTGGATGACCATCTCAGAGAGGATTTGGAAAGCAGTGTCTAGTAAAGCTAAAGATACATAGACCCTTCAATCCTGCAATTCTGGCCCTGAGTTTGAACTCTAAAGACATTCTTACAGATTACACAAGAAGATGGCATCATTCCTTATTTGTATTACCAGCTGGACATGGGAGAGTCAGTGGTGGTATACTCATATAATGGAATCCTAGACAGCAGTTAAAAATGAAAAAATGAAAGTGACCTATAACAATGTGGATAAAATTTAAAGGCATCATTTTAAGTGAAGAAAGCAACCTACAAAGAGACGTGTAGAGTAAGATATCTTTTTTTTAAAGATTTTTATTTATTTATTTGACACACAGAGAGATCAGATCACAAGTAGGCAGAGAGGCAGGCAGAGAGAGAGAGGAGGAAGCAGGCTCCCCGCCGAGCAGGGAGCCCGATGAGGGCCTCGATCCCAGGACCCTGAGATCATGACCTGAGCTGAAAGCAGAGGCTTTAACCCACTGAGCCACCCAGGGGCCCAAGATATCTTTATACATGTAAAATTTTAAGACCTACAAAGCAGTACTATGCATTGTCATTGGGTATATTTGGATATAGTAATGGGAATATATTAGAGCCTGGGGGCAATGAGCAGCCCTAACATTAGAACATTGGTTATTGAGGAGGGAAGGAAAGGAAATGGAATCAGGAAAAGGAACACAGAGGATTTGGGGTTTATTTCTTAAGCCGTGGTGGTAGGTACCATTATAAAAGGGGATTGTGGAAGACAGAAGCTTAGAGGGTCGTCTGTGTTTAGGAGCAAAGAGGAAGTGGAGCCAATAGGCACATCAGCCATCAATATCCATTAAAACGGTTTTCTAAAAATATAACTTATTGACATAAAGAGCTACTAAAAACATAGTAAGTAAAAATTAAGTGTACAAAGAGTATTCTCTCATCATCTCCTTTTTATAAGATATATAGGTATGAAGAGGCAAAAGGACTAGAAATGGCACTGTTGCTCAGGGTAGGGGGATGATAAATGCCTTTTATTTGCTTCTTTATATTTATCGTATTTTCTATCATTTCTGAAACAAATACGAACTTCTTATATAAGAAATTCCTAACGATTTTTCTAAAACAGGCTTCAACAGAAAACCCTCCCTTATCCACTGCCGTGATCTCAACATGCCACCAAGGGGCTTCCCAAGGTGTGGATTGCAAGACAACTTTAGGCGGCTTCATGCAGGTTAAGCATTTCTTATATTCATAAGTATGTTTATCTTAACACGTATTACAAAAACAAATTAGTTTCAACAAATGGTGCTGAAACAACTGAATATTGACATACAAAATCAATCAATCTGGACATAGACCTACGCCCTTCCCAAAAATTAGCTCAAAATGGATCACAGACCTAAATATGGAATGAAAACTATAAAACTCCTAGAAGATAATGTAGGAGAAAAATAAGTTAGCACTTCAAACCCCTGATTCAATTGATACTTAAAGTTTTTTAAATGGGATGCCTGCCGTGCAGGGGAAAGGGATTATCTTTTCAGTAAATGATTCTGGGTCTGCAGGATATCTATAGGAAGGAAATATCATTAGACCCCTACTCACTATTCATAAGAATCAGTTCCAGGTATCCTAAATATTAATGACAAAACAACAAAGCTTCTAGATGGCAAACATGGCAGGATCTCTTCATGACTTTGAGGTGCAAAGATTTCTTAAGCAAAACAATACATTGCTGATCATATAAAAAATGACTGATTGAAAAACCAGATTACTTTAAAATTAGAAACTTCTGATTATCAAAGGACACCACTGACAGAATAATAAAAAAAAAGCGTAGAAGATGGTTGCAATACTTATAATCAAAACAGATTCCCTTCCAGGATACATAAAGCCCGACAAACCCATCATGAAAAGATAGAACACACAACTGAAAAACGAGCCAAAGACTGAAACAGGCACTTCACAAAAGAAGATGCCCAATTACCTCACAAACATATGACAGAGGAGAACCGGCAATGTTCTCTTCCTTAATCTCAGAGGTCATCAGATGAGTCCATTCACTCTTAGATTTTCAATTCATGGAGCTGTACACTCAAGATTTGTGTACTTTTCTGTACCTACATTGTACTTCAACAAAAAGATTATTTAAGAAAAGAAATTTGGGCAAAAAAAGTAAATAGCGTTTTGGTGCTTTTGTTGGCCTAAAGACAGTTTAGAAACACAATACTGGATTGTAGAACTTTCAAAAAGAAACAACAGAAAAATAGACCAAAAATAGGTAAGAAGGTCAAGAGTGAGAATAGGGATGAAGGAGGGAATAGGAATAAAAATTAGACTTCTCTGCCTCTACCTATTTTTTAACAATCTTAATTCATAATCATGCAAATAATCAATACCATTTTTAAATAAGTTATTTTTAAGGAACATAAATCAATTTTTATATTAAGTTAATAATCCAGGTAGTACATAGATACTGCAAAAATTATGACAGTGTTAGCATTAATGACTGACGTTGTGGTATAGGAAGATTTCCAGGTGATTGGGCATGCTGTCACTGCCCATGTCATAACCAGGGCAGATCTTGCTAATCCACCATAGATCTTTCCCACTGAGCCTAGATTGCACCTCAGAACCCAACTCAACACAGCAGTCTAGGCAGCACTGACTCAAGAGTTGAAATATGCTTGCCATCCTTATGTGATGATAGCAGGTTTCGAAGAAATAGATCAAAGCAGTCACAAGTCCACCTAGGTCTCCTGACCCTTCATGTTACTAATGGGAAAACTGAAGCTAAGACAAAAGGAGTGGCTTTCCCAAGGACACACCAGGAGTTTCATTTTCCTTCTGCTACACCACCAACCAGCCTTAGCGTTCCAGGCTGAAGAATGGAGCCCCCTACTCTTCCATCATCCCATTCACCTGAGCAGAGGAGACAGTAGAAGCTGTCAGCTGTGACAAGATCTTCAAAAATTACCAGGCAGGAATATCACAGCTCACTCTTGCATCAAGCCTGCTCCTGAATCCAGAGTTTTTCCCTGTCCTGAACAACCAGGCCACTTTCTTCCCGAACCACCATTGTGGAGACATCTTTCTGAATCACAGTGGTGATCCTGCTATTTCTCTACTCGGAAATTTACCACGGCTCCCTATTTCCTCAGTCCTAACCCCTTAGCCTGGCATTCTAAATAGTTTGTGATGAGACCCCAAACTGTCTTTCTTTGTTAATATCAGCTTACTGTCCCTATGAACTCCAGCTTAATCTCACCTCCAGATCTGTGTCCGTGCTGTTCCAACCACCTTGTATTCTCATTGAGTCCCAGAGAATGGAACAGGAGTATTTTATTTTATTTTATTTTATTTTTTTAAATTTTATTTTTATTATTTGCCCAAGGGGTACAGGTCTGTGAATCATCAGGCTTACATCTTTCACAGCATTCACCAAAGCACAAACCCTCCCCAATGTCCATAACCCATCCACCCTATCCCTACCCTCCCACCCCCCAGTAACCCTCAGTTTGTTTTATGAGATTAGAAGTCTCTTATGGTTTGTCTCCTTCCCCATCCCAGGAGTATTTTAAAGTCTTCTTTCCATGCTGTGGGATGAAGCTAACCCATGGAGTGTGGCCAAGAGGCTCCAGTTAAGAGGAAAGAGTGTTCCTGGGACTGGAGCCAGGTCAGACAGCAGAAATTTTCTCTTGATCATTCCCAACCTCCTTTAGATAAAGGACCCTTTGAAAATCTGATTAAAACTATGGACCCCATTCCTAGTTAAATACATCAAACACATTCTTCATTTAATATCAAAGGGCAGGGAGAAGAGACCCCAGCTTAAGAATCATGCCCCATGATGCCATGACGGCAGGCAGTCACCCTTTCTTCTGTGTTTATTACATGTCAGGACTGTCCTAAGCACTACAGGCATTACCTCATTTAATACCCTCCACAGAACCATGATTGACCCCAACTTTACAGACAAAGAATGAAGGCGCAGAGAAATGGTGGCCACAGAATCGGAATTCAAACCCAAGTCTTTCTGACTCCACAGCCCTTGCTCTTAAACGATTCACCAAAGTTTTTTATTCTGTACCATCTATGCCAGAATTTCCTGGGCCTGTCATTTAAAAATGCAGATTCCTGGGGCACCTGGGTGGCTCAGTCAGTTAAGTGTCTGCCTTCGGCTCAGGTCATGATCCCAGGGTTCCAGGATCAAGCCCCGCATTAGACTCCCTGCTCAGCAGGGAGTCTGCTTCTCCCTCTGCCTCTGCTCGAGCTCTCACTCTCTCTCAAATAAATAAATAAAATCTTTTTAAAAACGCAGATTCCCAACCCCACATCAAGTCTAATACATCAGAACCTCAGGAGGTTCTGCATAATTAACAAGACCCCTAGTTGATTCTCCAGTACCCTAAGGTTAAAAATGGCCACGCTTCCCTAGCCTGTCTTCCCCAAGAAGTGGTGGCTGAGTGTTCCGGTTATCATGACTATGTAACAAACTACCCCAAAACTTAATGACATAAAGCAACCACCATCTTATCTTGCTCCCAGATTTGTGATTCAGGAATTCAGGAAGGGCATCACTTCTACCAGACTCTATCAGCCCCAAGCTGGCCCATAGTCAGGAGGAAAGGAATTAGACTCTGCTTGTTGATGGGCATGACAAGGTCCCATCGTACACAAGCACATGCAACCGGAGCTGGTGTTGCAGCCATCTTTGAAAAGGGCAATCTGCCACTCGAAGCTTCTGCTCACCTGCAAAATTGGATCAGATCAACCAGGCTGCTTCAATGCGCAGCCTGGAGAGAACAATGCTTAACATTCATCAAAGTCACTTTTTCAACAGGCTTTCTCATGCATCGTGGTTCACCGTTTCTGCTTCAAGAAGAGCCACAGCAGCTGTCCCACACACCTCAGTGACCACCCTCAGGAAGCACCCTCGGTGACAATGCTTTCCCAGCAGCTCATGGTCTCAGGGTCTAGTACAAAAATATGTGTCCACCCAGCTTTCTTCTGCATTCAGGTGGCCTCACCTGGGGCAGAGTGTTGAGTCTAATTGGAGACCCAGAATCAAAATGAAAAAGGTTCTACAAGGCGTCACGGATAGAGAGTGTGAATTGGTAAAACTTTTTTCAAAGGGCGCTTGGCCACATGTATCAAAATGTAATATGTACATGCTCTTTGACCCAGCATTTCCACTTCTAGAATTTAGTCCAAGGAGAGAGCGGCCCAAATGCAAGACACGTGCATAAGCAGGTACACATGATGTTGCTCGTGATGGCGAAAAACTGGAAACAACCTTCCCACCCACAGGTTGGTGATAGATTAGGCAAATAAATTGTAGTTCATTAATACTAATTTTCAAAGAATGATGTAGATCTATATAGACTGATAGGGAAAAAATCTCCAAAACATATGGTTAAGTGGGAAAAAAGCTATTTGAACAGTATATATCATAAATCACATTTATATAAAACTCTTTGTGTGCTTCAGCCCAAAAAGAGAGATGGCTAGAAGAAAGCCCCCTGACTGGTAGCATTTGGTGTGAATTTTGTTTTCTTCTGAATTGTTAAAATATTTAATAATAAGAAGGAGGCTTATATTGTACCTGCTGTGTGCTATGGATCGTTGCAAAGCCCTTACACCCATTAACCCACTTTATCATCGTAACACCCCTGGGAAATGGATACTGTTATTGTCTTCATTTTAGAAGACAGGAATACTGAGGCACACAGAGGTCAAACAGTTTGTCCACCACCACGGCCATCAAATGGCAAAGACAGGAACCAAACCCAGGCGGTCAGGCTCCAGAGTCCATGCTCTTACCCATTAAGCTAACCTGTCACTTGGCAGTGTTTGATACAACGCTGTTACCAAAACAATAAAGCTCTATTTTTTAAGTCATCAAATTGGCCTTAAGAAGCTTTTAAGTTTCCAGAAGGAACAGCCATGGGTCCTTAGAGAGAGTCCTCCCGCCCTTCCACGCAGCTGAGTATACAGACAGAATTCCTCCTGGGAGAAGTTCAAGGGTCATGACAAGATATGCCCCAGGAAGCCCTGTGATGCAAATGGGGCATTATGGAGACCCAATAGGAGGTTTCTCCCCTTGGGTGGGAATGTGGGGCCCTTCAAGTCTATGGGAGAACGAAGGTCAAGAAAGACACCCCTCGAGCCTGCAGATCCAGGCCACAGCTCCTGCCCACCCCCATGCAAGGCCAGAGAAACTTATTATGGTAAATATCTACTTCAAATTAGTCCTCCATGACCAGAGAGTGAGATCACCAGTTGGTGGATCTGTTCGCATCCTTGGACTCAGGCATGCCTGCAGGAGGGCGAGGCAGCCCCAGCCGGAGCGACAGCATGAAGGGCCAAAGGTGTCTCAAGGGAAAACTCATCCTAGAGGAAGGAAGAATTGAAGTCCAAAGCTTGGTCCAAAGATGAGACTGAAGGCAATATGAGCCCAGCTCTACTATCCCATCCGATGCCTCAGAGCAACCCCAACAGCCTTGTGCCTAAGACCTGATACAGGTGGCTGGCACCCATCAACTCAAGTTGAAGATGAAGAGACTGCTTCTCTCCCACACCCAAAGATCTCTGCAAGCCATGGAGTCAGCAGCAGCCCCCAGGGCCCTCAGGACACACAGAGACACAGGAGTTGCAGCCCCTTCAGCCTAGGGGACACAGCTGACACTTAGGGCTTCCATGGGGACAGGAGGAAAGTGGTGGATGCTCATGGTTGCCAAAGGCACACAAGGCAGCCTTAAGATGCTCAAACCACCTGGGAAGGGACTTGCAGGATCAGGAGCTGCCTTGGAGCAGTGAGGGAGTAAGCTGCCCTGGGTAAGACTATGTCATATGAGAAGCAGGGGGTCAAGAGGAAATCCTCCAGGGGACAGGAGAGAAAGAGTGTATGTAAGGAGTCTGGATGTGGGATCCTGTGTCCTAAGCTGCCCCAGTGATGAGAAGGAATGGGTCCCCGCCACCCATAGTCCCCTCACCACCCTAGCCTCTACCCTTCCTCCTTCTCCGCACTTGACCCCTCTCCCCAGCTCACTCCCAATGCCCCCCCACACACACACAGTCTTGGAGTACAGATCTGTGTCTTCCTTCCATCAGGGATCCTGAGGAATCAGATGGAACTGCCAAGCTGGAGGCAGAGGAGATCTTAGTCTGGAAACTTTCCTTTTAAAGCCGAGCAAGAGACAAATGGCTCTGCAATCCACCGGGATCGCCTTGGGTTGGAAATTTAAAATGCATTAAGGTTGAGAGACCCATAAACATGTCATAACACGCTCGGCAAGCTGCTGCCTCTGTGACTTGCGGGCACGGGAGCCCCAGAGGGCACAGGCAGGCACGTTCACCGCACACAGATGGGGGCACACCCCCCCCATAGGTACGCATCCCTAGAAAACACTCCTTCCACATCTGTACACACATGTGCAAGCACTCTCCCCACAGAGAGACACACGCGGTCTGTGCACACAGTCCCCCAAACAGATGTCCGTAAAAAGACTCCACACACACACTCACCCCTCCTACAGGAAGAAATGTGTAACCACATTCAGCCTTACCCTAGTACGTAAATATACGCACCTGCTGCACCGACACGTGCACACAGATTTACACACACAGCCACCCCAAAGACACGCACACACCTTCACCACACACACATACACACACACACACACACACACCTCCGCATTTACACACATCTCTCAGACATAAGCCCAGGCCCAGGCTCACCCTGGATGGGAGATAGACACTCTTATTCCACACGCAGACACACACATATACACACACACACTGATTCCATCCACATCTACATGGATGTGTGGGCACGTTCATATACACTCATCCAAACTACAGGCATTCATACGCATACACACTCATCCCACACCAAATGTATGCATTTACTTTCCCCAAAGCAAAGATGTGCACAAACGTGAATGAATGCCCGCCCACCCACAGGGAGTGTGTGTACATATGCAGCCCACAGAGATACATAATCAAATAAACATTTAGCATTCCTCCCAGCTCCAGCAACCATCTGGGTGACCATCCAGCAGCCTGGACTCTTGATTGTTTTAAGCTTCTCTTCTCAGAAAATGCCCCCCTTTGCCCAGTGGCTCCACCAAAAGCCTGAATATCACCCCAGATTCTTTTTTTTTTTTTAAGATTGATTTATTTGAGAGAGAGTGTCTGAGCAGGGGTCAGGGGGGAGGGGCAGAGGGAGAGGAAGAGAGAGAATCCCGAGCAGAGCAGACTCCCCACTGAGCACAGAGCCCAACTCAGGGCTACGATCCCACGACTCCGAGACCTCGACCTGAGCAAAAACCAAGAGTAGGACACCCAACCGACTGAGGCAACCAGGCGTCCCCAACACCCTGAATTCTATCGTCCTCCTCGCCCTCCGCATCCAGGCCACTTTCAAAGGCAACCATTTCTGTCATCTCTGGAGCCGTCCTTCTCCTCCAAGCCCCCGTCTCTCGCCTGCACCACTGCTACTGTCCCCTTCCTGCCACCCTCCCTTCCATCATTGCTACCTACAATCCTTCCTCCACATGGCAGCCCAGAGAAAGTCCCTTTCTGTGGCTTCTGTAGCACTCTGAATAAAACACAACTCCTTCTCTAAGCCTGCAAGTCTGCATGATCAGACTTCCGTCTCTCATGCCGGGACCTCACCTTGTACACCAATGCCCATGCACCACACTGGCCTCCTTTTCCAGTAGCAAGCATGCCACTCCCCTCAGGACCTTTGCACACACCACACCCTCCACTGGGGATGCTTATTCCCTGCCTCTTCCTCTGGCTCCCATGCACCATCTCCCTTGAAATGTCACCTCCACAGAGATGTCTTCCCTAATTATCTAATCTCAACAGGATGCTCCCTGTTATTCACAATCCACTGTATTTTGTTTCCTGTGCAGCACCCACTGCCGTAAGCAATTTCTTTATGTTTATTGCCTGTCTTTCCCTATAAACCTGCACTGTCCAACAGAGTAGCCACATGTGGCTATTTAAAATTAAATTAACTAAAATTAAATAAAACCTAAAATTCAGCTCCTCCATCAAACTAGTCCCATTTTGAGCACTCAGAAGCCGCAGGTGGCTAGTGGCTACTCTCCCGCACAGAGTGAAGATGTACATCATGGCAGAAACTTCTCCTGGATGGCGCTGCTCTGGACAGAAACTCAGAGCAAGGCCATGTCTCTTCCACTCACCAGCGTGGGCAACTCTATGCCCAGCATGCTGGCTGGCCTACGGAGGGGCTCGGGAAATGTTTACAGAATAAACTCACATATCCACACACAGTCATAAAAGGAGATCCGCCCTCCCCTATATCAAATGCCACCTCTTGCTTGAAGCCTCTTATCTTTCTCCTCCTTTCGCCCAGCCGCAGGCTTGTACCTCTGACACGGATGGGTCCTTCTTGGCCACAGACGTGAGTTGGCCACAGGCACTTTTACCGTATGAGAGGAGAGGGGAGAAGGAAGTGTCTGGGGCCATGTCTACATCAAGGCCCCCTGTGTCCATCTCCTTGGGGGCTGCAGAGAACCTACATTTGAAGCACAAGCCCCAGACACAGGCAACCCTAAGTTTGTACCCCGGCGGCACTTCTTACTAGCTGTGACTGTGGGTAGCTCGCCATTCCTCTCTGAGTCTCGATCCCATCATCTGTAAGATGGACATGACCATGCATACTTCACGGAACTGCTACGAGGAGAGAGAGAGGGGCCATCCGTGGATGATGTCACGCGGTGTCCCTGGGAGGACACGGCCTTCCTCAGCAGGGGTAGGACCATTTACACCCCGCCAGCTGAATACAGAGGCTGTGTGCAAAGTTAATTCGCAATTCATTCTAGCGATGACTGAAATTCTTTAGAGTTGGGTGCTGCCGGTCACTGCTCGGACAGTCTGATGATTAACCAGGCTCTGATCCTGGTGTTTTGAAGCAAAACAATCAGTGGTCGCATCGCAGTAATTAGTTTACATGCTATTGAAAGGCTAGTGCTCCTACAAATATTTTGTTAAAAGCAAGCCCTGATTACTGCCAAACCCTCCGTGTGGTCCCCAGATGGGGCAGGATCCATCACTGGGCTGCCCCGGGCCTTCTGGCTTGAGTTTCTCCAGGTCGGCTGCTGGGGGGAGAAGGTCCTGGGCAAAATAAATGATCCGACAGGGAGGAGGATGCCCCATGAGAAATCGTCTCACTCAGGAGGGAAAAGAAGGGGCAATAGAGAGAATTCAGCCATCAAACAAAATACAGCATTGTGCGGGGGCGAGCTCATGGAATCTGACTCCCAATGGCTTGGGTCCAATCCCAGCCTGCTCCTCTCTGGCTGGGTGACCTTGACTGAGTTCCTTGTCCTCTCTCTGCCCTTGTCTGTGAAGCAGGGATAACAATAAAACCTACTTCAATGGGGGTGTTTGGGGGGGTCAATTAGTTATTATTTAGAAAGTGCTTCACATGGGGGTCTGGGTGGCTCAGTGGGCTGAGCGGCCACCTCCTGATTTCAGCTCAGGTCCTGATCTCTGTGCCGTGGGCTCCACGCTCAGTGGGGAATCTGCTTGGGGAGTCTCTCTTCCTCTCCCTCCGCCCTTCCCCTCCTCAAGAGCACTCTCCTCTCTCTCTCTCTCTCTCTCTCTCTCTCTCTCTCTCTCTCTCCCTCCCTCAAGTAAATAAATCTCTAAAAGAAAGAAAGAACGGGGTAGCATGGAAACTGGCATGCGTTAACCTCTATCCTAGGGTCCGTTAAGCTGGTAGAGAGAGGAGGAGTGCTGAGAATCGGGAAACCTCCCTGACCTTTGCCCCCTCTTTTCTCCCAGTCTCTTTATTCAACCTTCTTCTTCTTTAAAGTCCTCCACACCCAGCCATCACCCCTACCCCTGCCCTCACTTCTAGGCCAGTTCCCTCAGAGTCCCAAACCGACTCTGAAGGAAATGTAGGGGACCAAAAACCCGGGGAAAGATGCTTAGCCACTCATCTCATCTTCCAGGGGTGGGAATCCAGGAGCATCAGAGAACCCAGACGGGTCTCACAGAGGGCCAAGCTGTGCTCAGAGCGCTTCCTGAATGACTGCACCCTTTATTCGGGTAGAAATCTTAACGTAGCATTTAACTCTCAGAGTAGACTTCACATATCCGTGATTCAAATTTTTAAATACTGAAATAACACGGGCACACTAGCCAAAACTGACGACATTTCAGTACTTAATAACAACACAGGGGCACCTGGCTGGCTCAGTCGGTAATGCATGCACTCTTGATCTCAGGGTTGTAAGTTTGAGCCCCATGCTGGGTATGGAGATTACTTAAAAATAAAATCATAAAAAAAAAAAACAACACAGCATACCAGGACATCAGAATATTAAATCTTTAAAAGTCTTAAAATCCCTTTATCACTCCCAGATTTCATGGTCAAGGGCTGTTTGGGAGAAACTTGTCCACTGAGGCAACCCCTCAACGAAGGTGTGGGAGGAGGCAAGAAGTTGAGAGAGAGGGAATAAATCATTGAAAAAGACAGGTGGGCATCAAGCAATATATGACCCCCAAGGTGTCCACGCTTTAATCCCCAGGATCTGTAAATGTTACCTTCAAAGGCAAACAAGACTTTGCAGGTGTGATTAAGTTAAGGAACTCCAGGTGGGGAGAGTAGCCTGGCTCTCCCAGGTGGGTTCAATGTAATCACAAGGATCCTTATGAGCGGGAGGTAGGAGGGTCAGAGTCCGAGAAAAAGAGAGGATCCGATGAGGGAGGCAGAGGTCGAAGTGATGCAGGGCCACAAGCCAAGGAATGTGGGAAGCCTGGAGAAGCCAGAAAAGGTGAAGCAGCAGACTTCCCCCTAGAGCCTCAGGAGGAATGGAGCCTGCTGGGGCATTTTAGATTTCTGACCTCCAGGCCTGTATGATGAGACACTTGTTGTTCGAAGCCACAAGGCTTGTGGTAATTCGTCACAGCAACAGCAGGAAACTCCTACAGAATCTATAACAGATATGAGGTAATCATTCCAACAAAGGTCTATTGAAGGCCTGCCATGCATGTCAGTCACCGCTCTGGGCAGACACTAAGTGACGAAACACATGGGGTCATTTCAAATAGTTAAAAAGAACGTGAGAAAAATAAGAAAGGTTGACATGACAGAAAGTTACCAGTTGTAGGAAGAGGCTACCTCAGGTGGAGTGGTCAGGGAAAACTTCTCTGAGGAGGTGGCCAGAGTTATGAGGAGCTAGCCAGGTGAAGACCTGGGAGAAGAGACTCTTGGACTATACGGTTCAACCTTGACTCCATAACGAACCGCCCCAAAACTTCTTTTTCAGTGATCCAAGAGTCATTGTTTATGCACCACACCCAGTGCTCCATGTAAATGTGCCCTCCTTAATACCCACCACAGGCTTACCCACCCCCCGACCCCCATCTCCTCTCATTAAACAAACTCTCAGTTTGTTTCTCAGAGTCCACAGTCTCTCACAGTTCATCTCCCCCTCCAGTTTACCCCAATTCAATTTTCCTTTCCTTCTCCTAAAGTCCTCCATTTGATTCCTTATGTTCCATAAGTGAAACTACATGATAATTGACTTTCTCTGCTTGACTTATTTCATTCAGCATAATCTCCTCCAGATCCATCCACGTTGATACAGAAGTTGGGTATTCATCCTTTCTGATGGCTGAGTAATATTCCATTGTATTGGACCACACCTTCTTTATCCATTTGTCTGTTGACGGGCATCTCAGCTCTTTCCACAGTTTGGCAATTGCGGACATTACTGTTATGAACATTGGGGTACATATGACCCTTCTTTTCACTATATCTGTATCTTTGGAGCAAATACCCAGTAGTGCAATTGCAGAGTCATAGAGTAGCTCTATTTTTAATTTTTTGAGGAATCTCCACACTGTTTTCCAAAGTGGCTGCGCCAACTTGCATTCCCACCAACAGTGTAAGAGAGTTCCCCTTTCTCCACATCCTCTCCAATACCTGTTGTCTCCTGTCCTGTTGATTTTGGCCATTCTAACTGGTGTAAGATGGTATCTCAATAACCACCCCAAAACTTAATGGCATAAAACAACCACCATTTATTTGCTCCCAATTTTCCATGTTGGTGTAGCTGAGGACAAACCGCTCACCTCTGCCTCACGTAGCATCAGCCGACATGGCCCCAACGGGATGGTCTACTTCTGACGTGGTTCACCCATACAGTCTAGCAAGTTGGTCTAGCTGTCAGCTGGGAGTGACAATTAGCCTCCACCGGAGGCTGGGGTTCCTCACATGATGGTAGCTGTGTTCCAAAAGGAAGAAAGCAGAAGCTTCTGTGTCATATATACCACATTTTGCTGGTCAAAGCCTTCGTAGGCCAGCCCAGATTCAAGGGGACAGAGAAACAGACTCCATCTCCCAGTGGGAGAAGGGACAAATCATCGGGGGTCATCTTTCACCCACCACATACCTGAGGAGGAATGAGCTTGGTGAGCTTGAGGACAGAAGTGTGGCTGGAGAAGAGAGCACGCTGGCAAAGAGGGGAAACGTAGGCTAAGTCAGAGGGAAAGGCAGCTCCTGGATGGAGGGCCTGGTGGCCACCCTAATGAGTTTAGATTTTATTCCAAGGTAATAGGAAACCACTGGAGCAGGGAAGCAACATAATCTGGTAGGAGTTTTTTGGTTTCTGTTATGTATTTGTTTGTTCATTCTTACTATCGCTCTTCATGCTGAGTGGAGAGGGTCAAGGAGGGAAACAAGTCGTTGCAATGGGATGATTCATTGAGGTAGAAAATGATGAGGGGGCACATGGTTCAGTTTTATCGTCCACTTTCTCATTTTTTGAACAGTGATGGAAGGAGATGGAGGAAGAGTCCGTTTTAGACTAGCTGCTTCTGGGGAGCTTGGCCATGGCCAACAGGCCTTGGCCGTGGCCCATCTCTGATCTTGAGTGGATAACCTTCCCTTTCTTAACCTTAGTTTCCATGAAATGGGGATAAATAATATCTATCTTATACAGTTATTGGGGAGATTAAATGAGGCTATTAATTCGCTGAACAAATGTATACGGAAGGCCAGCTATGTACAGGGAAAGCAACCACAAAGGACTCTCCCTCCATGAAGCTTATAATCACATGCAGAGTGATAAAGATCTATAAATAATTCCATGCCTGACACACAATATTGCTCAGTAGCTATTTTTAGTGTTGCATTGGAGGGGTCTGTGGCATCCCCTGTGGAGAGTCTCAGTAGTCAGTTGGCTATCCCTGGCTACCCCTCTCAGCCACTCAGCTGCCATTTACTAAACACCTACTACGTGCCAGACACTGTACTAGAATCCTCCGCCTCCATTAACCCCTCTCATCTTCCCCATAGTGGAGCTGTTAGGAATTTGGGGGCTCAGGTTCCAGGTTAATTTATACGAGGCACCCCAAGGGCCATATGATCTGGCCCCTGATGGGTCACAGACACACAAGTGGCCAGTTTGTCACCCCTGCTCCTTCTAGAATCAGATGGTAGAAGTGTGCCAGGCACTGTTCTAAACTTTCCATGTGCATTATCTCATTACATCTCCACAATAGCCTTATGAAATAGGTTCTCTTGTTGTCCCCCTATCACAGATGCGAACGCTGAAGCCCAGAATCACAAATCAAGTAACTGGCAGACCTGAAATTTGAACCCAGACAGGTTGACTCCAGGGACCACTGTCTTATACTGCCATATGGCCATCATTAGGAATCCCCAAATCTAAGGTCAGCAGGGGACCCCACAGCCTTCTCTCTTATGGGAGGAGCCACATGAGATCCAGCAGACAAAGGAGGAGCCCGGGAATAAGATGACTCTGGGGGCAAAGCCTGGTGCCACCACTTCCTAGCTGCAGACCCTCGGGAAGACCCCTAGACTCACTTAGCCTCAGCTCCCCTGCAATAACACCAATATCATCAGTCATTCATTCACTCAACAGATAATTACTGAGAGTCTGTGCCATGCCGGGAACGGTGGTATGAGTGGGACACACACTGTCCCCTGTCCTCATGAATCTGACATCTGAGCTAGGAAGACAGATGACAAAACAAGGGAACAGACAAATAAAATATTATTCAGCCCTAATGAGCGCCGTGAAGGCAATTAGCCAGGGCCTGAGGGAGGGAAGAAGAGGAGGGGACCTGCTCTGGGTAAAGAGTGGCCACCGCAAGGATAAGAAGGAGCCGGTCGCGCAGAGAGGGGGAGCGCGAGCATCCGGGCAGAGCCAAGGGCGAGGCAGGGACCCCAGGAGGTCTGGGAACCACAGGAGCCCAGCGTGGCTGGTGCACAAGGAAGAGATCTCAGCGTAAGATGCCCCTCACCTCCCGCCGGCTTGTCCTGAGCAGGAAAGAGGATGGAGCTTGCCAGGCAGGAGGCATGACGCCCGGTGTGTGGCAGACAGTAAATGTGAGTCCTTCCCCCCGCGCCCGAGCTGGGTGCTCTGGGTCCAGAAGGCAGCTCCTCCTCGGGGGCCCAACCTCATCTCCAGCCATCTTCAGCCACGAAGCCCTCACGGCTCCCCGGGGTCCCCGAGCTCCCAGCCTGTTTGCCACCATCGAAGCGCACACTTTCTCCCTTTGTCTAATTATTCCTAATTGGGAGAAAAATTGTTTGGCAAATCAGCCGGCATCTCCTC